>OW203739.1:18814283-18939415 GCA_934045075.1 Yponomeuta sedellus
TTACAAAATCCCTCAGGACGACTTTGACATTTTCTTAAACTCGACTCTTTTACAACTCGTCTCCTTTTTAACTAGCCATCTCTTTGCGTTGTCTCTTTTTTTAAACTGACTCTTTCCTAACTCGTTTTTTTGAACTTGCTTGTCCTCTCTTTGAAACTTGTCTCTTTCCTAACTTGACTCCTTCCTAATTATCCTAATCATCCAGGACCACGGCACCTGAAAAAGTGCCAAAACGTCGGAAAATTGTAATAATGTGATAAACGAGCATAAATCCGTATAAGAAAAGTTTTAATTATGTCTACTGCTCGTGATAACCTTAGAAAATGTTATCCTTCCTAATTCGTTTCAAGTAAAACTTGGTGTTTTGCTTAGTCGCTGTATTCACCTTAACTTTGAGCTTGGTAGTTGAGAGCCCTTCGGACGATCGATTAAAACCTACTTGAATGATAAGCTTTGAAGACCTCTGTGGCGTAGCGGTAGCGCATCTGCCTACCTTGCAAGAGGTTCCGGGTTCGAATCCCGGCTGGGGACAAAAAAAAATCCAGGTCTTGGATGTTTACATGTTTGTGACGTCGTTGTTTCTAGTTCCCACGACAAGGGGTATCCTAGTGTGGAGCCAGAAGCAATTTATGTGCTTGTATGTAAATGTAATGTAATGTTGATGTTTGTTGTAGTTGTATCATTACTAGTTACTTGCTCCAAAAAAAAGGCGAGTTGCAAAAGAGACGAGTTGGGAAAGTGTCACGGTAAAAACACGTTGAAGTCGTCCAGAATAGGCATGAGGGGAAAAAAGGGACGGGCTGAAAACCAGCGCCGAGACTACGCATGCAGTCACGGCAATAAAGCTGAGCCCATTCCTTTTTACCACAAACATGTGAATGAGACAATAATTATTATTTATTATTTTTTGTGTGGTAAATAAAACTTTTTTCACTTTCACTTTCATGAGTTAGGAAAGAGTCAACTTTAAAAAAGAGACAAAGTCTCAGTTTCCAAAGTCACAAAGACGAGTTTGGAAAGAGGCGAGATTAAGAAAATGTCAAAGTCGTCCGGAGGGTTCAAAATCACCCCGTAGAGCGGATGAAAGAAAAAGCGCGGCCCAGATAAAACGGAAGGACCATTTGTCTTGACACAACTCGCTCAGACGGAGCAATTAAAACAAAACATTTCATTTAAATTGAAACTCAAGTGTCAAAGTTAATCCAGCTGAATAATGGACAAGTAATCGAGCTGAAAGTTTGTTCTAGCCCCTTTCGGAGATTAATCTTTTATTGACAACCGGCGGGCCTATCGGAGTGACCTTTGTACAGCTCAAATGGCGAGTGGAATTTATTATGTACGTTCTTGTTAAAAGATTTTATGTACCAAATTATTGAAAGACTAAGCGGCGATGGCTGTTCTTGTGGCAAATGTACCACTTATTTTCTAACAGTACTTCGTAATGATTCGCCATACTCATCGATCGATCGATATCAACCCTTGATCGTATCCCCACTGCTGGGGCACGGGTCTCCTCCTGCATCGCAGGTAGGTTTGGCCATACTCCACCACGGGGGCCAAGTCCGGGTTGGTGGAGGATTGTAAGGCAGTGGCGGGCCTTACTTTAAACATTAAATTCAAAAAATTCTCAGAAAATTAAAAAACTTGTTAATTTAAAATTCAGAAAGTGAAATAGTCATTTCAGAGACCGCCAGATCAGAATCTGAAATCGACACGATCATAAATCATATCAATCATACGCATGATTTGCAATCATTACATGCAATCATACGCATAGCTTTGAGCGAGGTCTCAGGACTGAATGCTAATTATATGGTAAAATGGACTTGTAACGGTTCGACCGCAGCCTACAGATGATATAAAGTAAAAAAAAAGCGTTTATTACCACTTAAGGTGTGATGTGAAACGCTCGTGGCCTAGTCAAACCGAGTGATTGGAATCGAAATCGATAAATTGAGTTAACCAGCAACAGGCACGGTCAAGTTTAGGCTGGATTGGTGACCATTCCGTATCTACCGTTAGTGGCATTTTTTCTGAGCTTTTCCGTACTTCGCAAGGCACGTAAACCCGTTGGTGCCGGCTGTCTTGTAATGGCAGTCGTTAAGCCATGTCAGAGGCCTTATGGGCGGCTAGATAACTTCTGACAGTAAGGTCCGCCACTGTCTTACAATCCTCCTGCATTGCAGGAAGAGATCCGTGGCCCAGCCGTGGGAACATACAAGGGGTTGATACCAAGGTGCGATGTGTTAATTTTTTACAAACTGATTGATTAAAATGAATTAAATTACATTAAAAACCTTATACGAAGCACGGATCTGCTACAAATTTGCTCATTGTCTACGTCGTAATATGTCCGCGACGGCTATCACTTCCGAGTTCGTCACAAGTTTATGGAAGTTGGAAACTTGTGAATGCAAAGTGCTCCAAAGCCGTAATAAGTCTCCGGATGGACGGATGGCCTTTCCTATTCAAAGTTGGCGCTGAAAACTTAGAATTTGCCGTACCTTCTCGGTTGTAAAGCAGGTAATAATTTATTAAATTTTATGTCCGCCGAGCCAATTGCCAATTCAGTAAGTATCAAGTATGTAATGAGCAAAGAGATTGGCCTTTTATGTAGGTAAGTCCTCCTTGTCACCTCAGCGTTTATTACCATTAATCAGGTACCTTGCTTTTGCGGTTATTATCATTAATTAAACTAAAATTGACAAAAAAACAAACTTAGATAATACAAGACAATCACTTGAGATAGTACCAAACAGGGATATCATGTGCTTTGGTAACCAGGCAAGGACGTCGCAAACATGTAAATACACCCAGACTGAGGCCACTTGTACAAACGGCGGCCCCCAGTGGCAATGGAACCCACGACCTCTGTCTTGGTATCCAAGAGTCTTAACAGCTAGACCAGCAAGGCAGTCGGCTGAGCTTAAGCTGTACATACAGCTGTATGTGTTTTCAATTTGCCCCCAGCACAAAATTAGATAGACAGAGATTGATAGAGAACACTTTATTTTACATAAAAGTGGAAATTACACAGATATTTCTTAACCTAAGAATACAGACTGCGGCCTTATCATTAAAAGTGATCGCTTCCAGACAACCTTTGGATCGTTATCAACCCTTGTATGTCCCCACTGCTGGGGCACGGGTCTCTTCCTGCATCGCAGGAAGGTTAGGCCATACTCCACCACGGGGGCCAAGTCCGGGTTGGTGGAGGATTGTAAGACAGTGGCGGGCCTTACTGTCAGAAGTTATGAAGCCGCCCATAAGGCCTCTGACATGGCTTAACGACTGCCATTATATGACAGCCGGCACCAACGGCTTAGCGTGCCTTGCGAAGCACGGAAGCGCTCGGAAAAATGCCACTAGCGGTAGTCACGGGACGCTCACCCATCCCGTACCTGACCGCGCCTGTTGTTGCTTAACCAAGTGATTGATTCCAATCACTCGGTTCGCCTAGGCCACCTTTGGATGGACTGGACTAATATAATGGAGAAGGAAGTCGATGTACAAATATACAAGATTATTACAAAGGTATATATGAATACATGCCGAAACAACAGTGTACATATAGCTATCAACAGAGCATATAAATAATTTGTTTTGTTTTTTCATAGACATATTACACAGATATCGTTAGCCCTAAACTAAGCACAATTAAATGACTTGTGTTACAGGTGCTAACTCGACGATAGATTTAATAGAATAAATACAGAGATAACGTCCAAGACCCGAGACAAACTAGAAAAGTTCGTTTCCTAGTTTGACCCGGCCGGGGATCGAACCCGAGACCTTCGGTTTTACAGTCAGCATGCCAAACCGCTGCGCCACCGAGGCCGTCAATTTACATAAATACACATAATTAAAAAAAAAGATTGAAAATATATTAAATTAAATAATGCCTGATGATTCATTAAGAATTCAGAAAGTGAAATTGCCGATTCATAAACCGGCAGTAATCATATCAATCATACGCATGATTTGCCAAAGCTTTGAGGGGGGCTTTCAGGAGCGGATGCTAATTATATGGCAGATTAGACTTATATAACACGTGGAGCGTAGCCGATACGGATGATATAAAATAATAAAAAGCAAGGAATACATCGTGGGGAAACCTAAGGTGCTCACATACCGCAGTGCCTCAGCGTTTTAAGTTGGAGATTGCAGCATGATTTTTACCTTAATTTTTTATTTTATATCATCTGTGTCGGCTACGCTCGACGCGTTATAAGTCTAATCTACCTATAATTAGCATTCGTTCCTGAAAGCCCCCTTCAAAGCTTTGGCAAGTCATGCGTATGATTGATATGATTACTGCGGGTTTATGAATTGGCAATTTCACTTTCTGAATGCTTAATGAACCATCAGGCATTATTTCATTTAATATATTATTAATCTTTTTTTTTAATTATGTGTATTTATGTAAATCTATCTAATCTTCTATATCTATTCTACCATAATCTCTAATCTACCATATAATTAGCTTTCAGTCCTGAGAATCTGCTCAAAACTCTCGCTTAGTATTGTATGATAGTGTGCCCGGAACGAAGCTAGAAGAAGATATGTCTATAATATAAAAATGAATCGCTGAATGTGTTGGTAAGCTCAAATCTCGAGAGCAGCTGAACCGATTTCGCTAATTCTTTGTTTAGAATATTCCTTCAAGTACGAGGATGGTTCTTACGGAGAGAAAAATTAAAAAATAAAATAAAAGCATCGACTGTTAGGCGGTACGAAGTTCGCTGGGTCAGCTAGTATTTAATAATTCTAATGGATATAGGTATTAATTTTAATGCACTAACCCGTGCTAAGGACAACTTTAAAAATGTCGTAATACAGAGAATATTGTAAAGAGGTTCGAAATTTCACTGATGCCGGTGAGTCGCCCATTAGCTCAGTTGGAAAGAGCGTCGAGCGCTGGCACGGATAGCCAGAGGCAGCGAGTTGGAATCCCGGCATGGGTGGAATTTTTAGCCTCTAAATAGGTTTTTAAAACTCTTATGGAGTGTACTGCAGTGTTCTAGCGTTACCGCACTCGGAAGAGGCCAGGGCACTGCTTAAATTAGTGCTATTTGGTCTCAAAAAGCAAGACAAAGTCTGATAATGTAAATAATTAGTTGGTAAGGTGTTAGTAATTATTAGGCATCATTTGGGTGACATGGTCACGTTTAAAAACCTATTTAGAGGCTAAAAATTTCACCCATGCCGGGATTCGAACCCGCAACCTCTGGCTATCCGTGCCAGTGTACCATGGTCACGTTGTGTACCAAACCCTTAAATAAAGATTTAAAAAAGTATTGTATGATATTGATACATCAGATTTATTAACTTTCTATTATTATGTAAATGAATTAATGTAATTATCACGCAATTTTAAGTATTAAGAACCTATTATAATATTCAAAACCATAACATAACCTCATGCTTGTGCGCCGGAGGGGTAGGCAGAGTTGTTCTATTAACATTCATATGTCATTGCATCCACGCATACCGGTTTAGAGTACGTTTTATCTTACCCTTTACTGATACATAATTACATCACACTTCACACCACATCACATCACATCATCACACTAATCACACTATTATTACAAAAACGATGATGTTAAACCTAACTGCAAAGTAGGTAGTCGGGGCTGTAAGTGATGCAATTTGCTTAAGCCAGATGTCGCTGCTTGTACGTAATACAGAGAATAGTGTAAAGAGGTTCGAAATTTCACTGATGCCGGTGAGTCGCCCATTGGCTCAATTGGTAGAGCGCTGGCACGGATAGCCAGAGGTTGCGGGTTCGAATCCCGGCATGGGTGAAATTTTTAGCCTCTAAATAGGTTTTTAAATTTGTTCCTTAGCACGGGTTAGTGCATTAAAATAAAAATAGTATAATGTAAATATTTGTAAATAAGTTTGTATTGTATTAGTTTCTAAGTTGACATTTTAATATTTGTATACCAGCTGCGCTGGTGCATCACGCCTGTGCCATGAATTAATTTTGACATCAATATGAAAGTACCGTTTTGCTGACAAATAAATGAAATTGAAATTGTGAGTGTGTATGTTTGTTACCTCTTCACGTCTAAACGGCTGGAGCGATTTTAATAAAATTTGGTCTGGCGTTAGCTGACACCCTGGATTAGCACATTAGTTACGTTTCACTGCGGGAAAATATCTTATTCGATAAATTGCAGGTAACACCGCGGAGCATAGTCATTGAATATTTATATACTGAATCCCACCCAATTCTACCCACTGGGCTACCGCCCAACTGGTAGAATTGAGTTAAGGTATTAGCTTTTAAGTAATTAGTTATTATTTAGTTAAGGTATTAGTCATCCGAGACCACGGCACCTGTAAAAGTGCCGAAACGTCGGAAAATTGTAAAAAAATATAATAAAGAAGTGAAATCCTTATTAAAACAGTTTTAATTAAAGTATTAACTTCTTAAGCGGCAGTCAACGCTTTAAACTCTGTTCAATGCAATTCTGAACAGCTGTTCTAAAGGAGCTGTTCAGAATTCCATCGTTCAGCCTCAAGCTACAACCCTGAAATAACTTTCCGACTAACGTAGCGATAAGAATTCGTAGTTACCACGGCAGGCTTGTCCTGACCCGGTCTAGTGCCGCAATCACATCAATCACACGGACGATTTGCTGGGGCCCAGACCGGCCTTTCAGAACTGGACGCTAATTATGTTGTGGGTTAGGTGGTCTAATAACGCGTTGACTGAGACGCGATGGAATAGGGCACTCATTCGCGATGACTTTGCATCTGTATTATATTGTTGTTTATTGCAGATTGAATTCAAAATATTTTTACATAACATTGTTTCGAAGGCGAATTTACCTCTAGGACATATATATTTTTTATATTGTTTATTGTATATACTTACGATGCGTATGTATCAGCGCGTTGTATATGGTATATTGATTATTGAAAACTCAATATGCATATGTACAATCGCCGCGCGCTCATGGGGGCTCAGCAGCGCAGTATTGGTAGCTGGGCAAGGCGAATCTTCTGCGGCTCATATATATTTCATGTTGTATATGATTACGATGTATATGTACTTTACCTAATGTATTTAATGTATCTTGTATATGTTGTATTGTTTACGCTATATACTTACGATGCATATGCACTCTGGCTGCGCGCTCGTGGGGGCTCAGCAGCGCAGTATTGGTAGCTGGGCAAGGCGACTCTGATGTGGCTCATGTATATTTTATATTGTATATGATTACGATGCACATGTACTGTACCTTTTATTGTAATATATCTTATATACGTTGTATTGTTTACGCTATATGCTTACGATGCATATGCACTCTGGCTGCGCGCTCGTGGGGGCTCAGCAGCGCTGTGTAGCTGGGCAAGGCGAATCTTCTGCGGCTCATATATATTTTAAATTGTATATGATTACGATGTATATGTACTGTACCTTTTATTCTAATGTATCTTGTATAATTATGTTGTATTGTTTACGTTTTATACTTACGATGCATATGCACTCTGGCTGCGCGCTCGTGGGGGCTCAGCAGCGCTGTGTTGGTAGCTCGGCAGCGCACGGTGCTGTCCAACCAGCTGCGGTCGACGGAGGCGACGCTGATGCGGCTCACGATGACTTTACCATCGTCCTGGAGCACCGTGTGGTCTTCTACGGTGTCGTTGTTGATCAGCCAGTGGAGGACAGGCTTTGGGCGGCCTGCGAAGAGGAAATATGTTATAGATAAGATATAAATAACCCGGTACATGTATAAAGCTGAATTGTGGTTAGTCAGAGTTAGGACGACTGCTGTCTTTTATCGCAGAGGTAATTGTTATAAAGTTTTACGGTATTATTTACACAAACACGTATATACAAACACACACACATACTTAAACAACTGACTCACTCTCTCACACACATACACACACACCCTCACACACATACACACACACACATATACAGACACAGAAAATCACGTATGAATCCCGGAGGGTTAGGCAGAGATCAGGGTTTAGCTCTATGGTCTGCCACTAGGGTCTGGGTATTATTTTTTAAAACACAATTCCGTAAAAAAACTATTTAGAGGCTAAAAATTCCGCCCATGCCGGGACTAAGAAAGAATCGGAGCATGGGAACATTCGCAAAAAGCTCCGTGATGGGCACAACAAACCAAAACTTATGAAAACAGAACATAGTTATTACTAAACAAGGCCATCTCCGTATCACATATTAAAGATATCTGTGTAATTTCCTTTTTGATGTACAATAAAGTGTTCTCTGTCTCTAAATCTAAATCTAAAGAAAGAAATAAACAGGGTACGAAGTATGTTTTTTCTTTTTTCGTAGCAATTTCTTCAAATAACGTATATTATTTGTACTGAGTGATCCAAGAGAAAATTAACAAAAAAAACAACCAACAACAAAAAAACATTTATTACTTTTGTAACACAAATGAACATAACATCAAAATAAAACAAAAATAAGAACAAAAAAAAAACACAAAGATATTGGAAATACAATAGTGCGAACGCAAGCGCAACAAAAGAAAAAGGCTGCAGCTCAGCAAAATGCTGAGTAAATGCTAGCCACAAGTAAACAGCGCAGCAGAAATGCTGCACCTGATTCGCTGATGTATGGACAATTTCTACTAATAAAAATAAGAACAAGTTCAGTAAATATGCTAAGCAGATAAAAAATATTAACGAATTGTTTTCCACATTGTATAAGTGTATAAGTGTGAACTAGTTAAATTAATGAATTTAGGTCCCACCTGTGTAGTACTCTATGCTCTGTAGCCATGGAAGTTTGGAAGTTATGGGGGAATATAGGATCGTAGAATCGGACATACATACGTACATACATACAGACATACACACATACATACATACATACATTCACCCTTACATACATACATACATACATACATACATACATACATACATACATACATACATACATACATACATACATACATACATACATACATACATACATACATACATACATACATACATACATACATACATACATACATACATACATACATACATACATACATACATACATACATACATACATACATACATACATACATACATACATACATACATACATACATACATACATACATACATACATACATACATAATATTGGCCTTTTTTGCATCTATTTATTGAGATGATTTATACAGCGTGCAGTGGCATCTTCACTCACACTAGATGGGTGAAGGGACCACTTCGACGCTGTAGTGCCTGCGACATTGTTTTATAGATGGTGTAGGCTTGCCCAGCACCTATACCATCCTGACAGCTTAGTCGGCCTAGCTCACATATTGACATACATACATATCAGCTAAACAAATTACCATCGCCGGGGTAAATAAACACATGCTTATTACACTATTTTTATTTTTAATGCACTAACCCGTGCTAAGGAACAAATTTAAAAACCTATTTAGAGGCTAAAAATTTCACCCATGCCGGGATTCGAACCCGCAACCTCTGGCTATCCGTACCAGCGCTCTACCAATTCTACTCAATTGGTAGAGCGCTGGTACGGATAGCCAGAGGTTGCGGGTTCGAATCCCGGCATGGGTGAAATTTTTTGCCTCTAAATAGGTTTTTACACTTGCTTATTATTTGTTACTTCCACGAACGATCTTTACAATAAATTAAAGCTTGTGACTGTACTAAAATGTACTTAATTAAAGTACATTATAGTGTAATTAAAGTACATTTTAAATTTTGCGTGTAATAAAAGTTGTACTTAAATCAACAAAGACAGATATCTAGAGACAACGGGCAGGTATCTGCACAGAAAAATTACTATTATTTTAAAAATGCAAAAGCCAATCCAGTCTTCTTTCGCGCAAGCTTTAAATTTTAATGGAGTTCTCTAATCAAATGCCTTTTGGTTGTTTTATTTCACTTGGAAAGTATGACGGAATCCAGAATGGTTTGAATTGGAATTTTTCTCGGATTTTCTTTGCCAGAAACCAGTCTATTAAGATTTACATCTCTACATTTTAGGAAATAGTATTCATTTTCAGAAGTTCTTCAAGACAGTCAATTATATACGGAAAATCTTAGATATGTAATGTAAACCTTTTAGTGTATTTTATTTTCTGATGTGTTTATTAAAAAGTTCTAATCGGATCTGATGTAATCTAATCAAATAACAGGAGAAAGTCTTAAAGCTTTTAATGACAGAATGTAATATATACACAAAACTGCAGTCGTAGCCTGCAGCCTAGGCTGTTAGACCGATCTCACAGATCGATGTGTTGGTTGTAAATAACCTAACCAAGTTTATATGAAAATTACTCCAGAAACACCTGCCCTAATAATGTTCCTGTAAACTCTGTACTATACAAAATGGCCAGTTGCATTGTTTGCGAATAAAAACGTAAAATGAGATTTGAAAATCGAACGCCATCTCACAAATGACGGAACTCTATTCATCCATTCAGGAAAGTCAGCGGAAGTAGCGCCAGCACAAAGTGTCATTTGTTGCTCGGTATAAGGATGCAAGGTAATCTCTTATCACTTGAACGAAGCGGTGGCACACAAGACAGACGGCCTCGGTGGCGCAGCTGTTTGGCTCGATGACTGTAATACCGAAGTATCCGGTTCGATCCCCGGCCGGGTCAAACTAGGAAACGAACTTTTCTAGTTGGTCTCGGGTCTTGGATGTTATCTATGTATTTATTGTATTAAATCTATCATCGAGTTAGCACCTTTATAACTTTTATGTTCTTAGTATGGGGCTAACGAGATCTGTGTAATATGTCCATGAATATTTATTTCCTTATGCAAGTTTTCGTCAATATCCTACGAAGACATTGGCCAACACCACCTTATATGCCAAATAGTCGCAGATCACAAAGCAAAAACCCATAGCCCAAGACATCAGAGAAGACAAATTCCGTTGGCTGGGAAACACCCTTCGAACACCCGATCACCATCTCCCCAAGGTGGTTCTCGACTGGAAACTCGCCGGAGGCTCACGACGACTCGGAAACCCGTCCCAGACGTGGAAGAGATCCGGAGTAACTTGGCTAGAGCTACCATCCCTAGCCATGAACAGAGATAAATGGAAAGCCTTGTGTCAGCTCAAGACTCCACGAAAGAGGGAAACTAAGAAGAAAACTTTAACAAAGTGGTAAGCCCAAAACCTGATTGTTGAGAAAACTACGAAAAGGGAAAATGGAGATGGTTCAATGTAATCAGCGAAGCTATGTAAAAAGATAAATAAACGTATTTAATTTTTGCTCCATACACTCGTAATTATAGGGCCATCGATAAACGGTAGTCGTAAAGCCTAGCCAGAGGCCTTAAGGTGCCTTGAAAACTTCTGACAGTAAGACCAGCCACTAGTCTTGCAAGCCTCCACCAATCCGGACTTGGCCCCCGTGGTGGAGTATGGCTTATACCTTCCTCAGGGAAGAGACCCGTGCCCCTCGGTGGTAACATAATGGGTTGACGATGATGAATTGTAGAGCAAAAATTAATAAAAGCAAAATAGTTATTTGTTATACAAGAGTGCAAAGTTGCTTTTTAACCGCGTGTTCAATTTTGATGACCGAGCAAGCGAAGGATTAGAATCAAAATTAGAATCCTGAGCGTTAGCGAGGGAATCAAAAATGCACGAGATGAAAAATCTTTGCACTCGAGTGCAACACGTAACTTTTCATTCCACCTCAGCGAGGAAATGACTAAATGCAAAAAAAAAAAACGTTTACAATCACAAGATAGGTACACTTTTATTTCAGTTTAGGTATTAATTCCTACATTATGACAGGTAAGTATTACAGAATAATCTTCAAATTATAACAAAATAATACTAAGGTATATAATTAAGAAAATTTTAAAGTAACCTTGCTACAGTTATTTAAATTGAGTGTAATATTTTTTTAATTCACAAACTTAGTGCACACGATGTTCTAAATTCAATTTACTTTATCCTCTAGAGAATAAAAACGGCTTTTCCACTCAGATATTGAAGATTAAAAATACTCTTTCCGAGATTGTGGGATGAAAAATACTTATCCTGTCAAAAATTAATTCTACTAACGTTGTACAAAAACTACAATATCTGTGAGATACCGTGTATGTGTGGAATACCGTCTATCCATGTGGGCTACCGTGTACTCGTGTCAAATATCGTCCAATTCTTAGAAGATAATCACTTGTGTCATTTTACCTCGATCTGTTGTTTACGATTATTTGTAAGCAGACGGTTGAATAGAAAATGTTGCAATGTCACCCCTCATCCCTTTTTTTATTACTTCACCGCCTTTTAGATCTATCTGAAGAGCCCATACGTTTACAAGGGTTTGTTTTGTATTTTCAAGGTAATGCGTCTATAGAAATACCACATTGAAGAAAAACATCGTGAAAAAACCTGAGTACCTACACGTACATATCACAGAGCTAGAAATCTTCAATTCACGGGTTGACACTTTGACATAATCAATTCTAAATACCTATTTAGAGGCCAAAAATTCCACCCATGCCGGGATTCGAACCCGCGGCCTCTGGCTATCCGTGCCAGCGCTCTTTCCAACTGAGCTAATGGGCGACTCACCGGCATCAGTGAAATTTCGAACCTCTTTACACTATTCTCTGTATTACGTCGTCGTCAGGCTATACTAGTCCACTGCTGGACATAGCCCTCTCCTAAAGAGCGCCACGTTGTGCTATCATAAGGGGTAATGCCCATAATCCCCACGCTGGGCATGCGGGTTGGGGATTACGTACTCTGTATTACGTACAGGTTCGAAATTTCACTGATGCCGGTGAGTCTGGTGGAATTGTACTGCATATTTCTATCTGTATATCTATCTACATTAGATTGTTTAATTTATTAATTATATTCTTTTTAATGCACTAACCCGTGCTAAGGACAATTTTCAAAACCTATTAGGGGCTAAAAATTCCACCCAGGCCGGGATACCAACCCGCGACCTCTGTCTATCCATGCCAGCGCTCTTCCAACTGAGCTAATGGGCGACTCACCGGCACCAGTGAAATTTCGAACCTCTTTGCAATAATCTCTGTATTACGTACACGGGTTCGAATCCCAAATGCCCATAATCGCCACGCTGGGCATGCGGGTTGGGGATCGCAGTTTGGCGGGTCTAATATCGTTTATTGGGAAAAACGTAATTACCTAATTTCCCAACGTTGCCGAAACGTCGGGAAATAAGGTGATAACTATATATTGCTTGTACGTGAAGCGGGTGAAATTAAGAAACACAAAAATTTAAATCGGGAATGTTGTTTCAAACTGTCGCAAACATGGGATCCGGTCATCAAGAAGCGTTCGAGTCAAAAAAAAGTCGCATGGCTTATCGTCCGACATCGTCAGTATAGTGTGTCGCAACCCTAATAGTGCTTTGTGATGGCTGACGGAGGGTAGTCTGAAATCTTATCAGCCGAAGATGGGAACGGGTACCAGCCATCAGTCTTCTGGTGACCACGATGACTGTAACGTCGTCGAAACGTCGAGGTAAAATAGCAATAAATTACTACGCGATTAATAACCCGAAAATATTCTTCGATCGATATCAACCCATGTATGTCCCCACTGCTGAGGCACGGGTCTCTTCTTGCATCGGAGGAAGGTTAGGCCATACTCCACCTCGGGGGCCAAGTCCGGGTTGGTGGAGAATTGTAACATAGTGGCGGGCCTTACTCTCAGAAGTTCTCAAGCCGCCCATAAGACCTCTTACAACTATATATTGACTACGCCAGTAGAACGGTAAAAAGAGACCTTTTTTTCTCGTATCTCTACACCTAAATACAAACAGACAGACCGTAAACGTTGCCAGCCTTCGGGTCAGGATACAAAACAAAGAAAGTCAACCAACTTCATTAGATTTCTAGCTATTACGTTTTCAGTATTTCAATAACAAAGACCGTCAGACTCGTTCCACAGATAACTCATAAGAAGAAAACTAAAACTTTCCAAAGAGTTACCGCCTTTGTTTGTTCTGACATTTAACGAGAAAAACTAGCGCATTGTTTCTTTCGGAAGTTGAAAGGTCGCTGCTCATAGACGGAGTTTACACGTTCAGTCTGGCGTCAGTCAATTTCATCAGGCTGGTTAAACTGACGGCAGACTGATTGTCTATTGAGTGGACTAATGGACCAGACTGACGGATATTTGAATATTTTGATGTTTCATCAGTCTGGAATCAATATGAGCTTGATCAAGGTCACGGACTGAACTGAAATGGGAAGGTTTTATTCAAAGTAGCGCATAAACTGCGGCTTAATGAACGATACAATTCAAACTAAGTATCCATTTCATCCAGTCAAGTCACAGCCGGCGAAGACAGCTTTATTAGGCAAAAACATTATAATTATGCATGTAATATATAGTAAAATACCACTAAGTTATAGACAAGTAGACACAAATTTATTTAAGACAGGGTTAAAAAATGAGCAAACTGAAGACAGAGCACTATGGGACTCATTAGGGGCGGTCCAGCAGTAAACTAGTATAACCTAAAAAGGAAGAAGAAAAAAAAATTTTTATTGACAAATGTTATTCTAATCTCAATTAATTTCTAAATGACAAATATTAATTAATAATAATTAATTTAATTGTAATTTACTTTTTTGGCTGTGCAACCAAATCTATTTTAAAAACAGACAAAAGAACGTAAATTTAGCGCGTAATATTATCTTCTTCTATAATTTCGATTCAATTTAAATTAATTCAATTTTATTTAGTAAAATACAGAGCACAATCTTACACAAGCATAAAAATATACATCCAGAAACGTTTCGTCCAAAGTAATAAAATAAAAAAAATACATAAGCTCAAAAATACGTCAGAAAAAAAATTATAATATATATATTATGTACGCAAAAACACAAACTAAAATTAACTGTCGCGCAAACCACTCCAAGACATACCCGAGCCAATGGTTCCCATAACGCTTGCAGCGTTACCCCGCTGCACAGCGAGGGAGATCCCATGCCGCGGTTCCTCAGGCGACGCCCTAATTCCTTAGGCTCGTCCCAGGGCTCCCCAGACCCCGGTAGTTTCAATGACCAAAGGCACAAAGAAGTAACTATCCATTAATGTGCTAGATTTGAGACATTTCAGAATTTTAATTTGACATTTAATTTTGACATAATTTTGTAACATCCTGTTGAGTGCGAGACTCTCTAATCCGCTTTTTGACTCTCTTTTCAAGTAAGTCTTAAACGGTAAATAACTCTTCCATTAGACCAAAAAATATTTTGGTATATTTTTTGAGGACCTGAAAGCAACATAAAAATATATTTTAAAAGTTTATTTTCCTAAACAGCCAAAAACGCGGTCAGCCATTTTTGGCTATGGTTTGAAGTCCAAAAAATTGTAAACAAAGTTTGACATTCAATTTTCTGTAAGTGATCTCTGAGCATAGTGAAATAACAACAACGCAACCATGATTTCATCGAATTTACATCCAAAATATACCAATTTTCATTATTGCATTGTTCGAGAATGAAAAAACACGTCAATAAAGACCCCCGGGAAGTTGTGGATTCGTGTACCCAGTGAAATTAACATTCGAAAAATTTGGCTCAACTTGCCAAAAGAGACCCCGACTCTTTATCAATTGAAACTCGGGTGTATGTGAAGATCAGTTTGATGTAAGTCCTGTAATAACCAATGTCCACGGGCTGAAAGATGTATGTTTACATACTTTAGACGCTCTCAAGATGGCGGATAGCGTTTTCGCCGTTACGGAATTAACGTAAAAAAAAAATTTTACTTTGCAAATTTTGCAGCCATCCTGCATACTTACTTAGCAAAATCAATATATTTCGGTTTCTTACGTTAAATACTATAGGAAATATTCATTTATCGCGTCAAATTTGATACGTGTCAAATAGCAGATTTTCACGCTACACTCGGCAAAACATGCTGGACCAAAATGTATACGACGACAATGTTATAGTATATAAGACCTTAATAATGCATGTGACTGTAATACTACTGACACTTGTTTATGCAAATAAATGTATCTCAATCTTTATTTCAAAATCTAGATCAATTTGGAGAAAAATTGGACAAAAAAAACTCCAAACTTAGTCTGTTTAAAATCGACATCTGAAAAAACATGTCCCAGAAACAGTTTAAGCAGAAAGAGTACGATACGAAATAACGGCCCACGTTTTCAGCAGTAGAACATTTTGCCCGCATACCTCATGTCCCAGAAAACCTATCTTCAATCCAATACTGGAACCGTATTGCTTACAATTCAATTTATCCAGGTAATCTAGGCTTCTTCGGGACGAAGGGGAGGCATAGCTTATTTATATAAATATCGTAACAGTCGGCGAAGTTACGAAGAGAAATGCCCGCTCGGGCGTGTTTCAGAGACGTCATTTGTAATACTACGCTTCCGGAGCTAGGGAGTAGGGGAGCGATAAGCAGAGCGATTAGAGGAGCGATTTATTAGAGGAGCGACAAATTTTTAATGTTATCTTCAATTTTACGACTAGAATGACCGACAATTTTTATACTTTTGTTCTATTGCACAAATCCAGTAGAATCCCTTTGTAAGAATTTAAAAAGAGTTAGAGGTGCTTTTAAACTCTCTGAGCGAAACGCAATTCCCTACATAGTATCATGTGCATCTTAAGTCTTTATGAAATATTATGCTGGGCACTGACCTTGTCTTAAAAAGCATCTCTAATATCTCATAAAAGGGGTCTGTCTGATCACGATTATTTATTAAAAATCCTTTCAGTTTACTCATGGCTACGGGATGTATATAGGCTACATAAGTTTAAATGTTTGAATTTTCCTAAGAGTTTTTATATCAATTTGCAATTTATCGCAATATTCACAGAAAGACTAGTTCAAGGCGCAACACAGACTTCAAAATTAATCTGTGCTAAACTAAGTAAGGCTGATTTGCACCACTTTTTTAAATGCGGACATAGAAACTTTTTTATTACACAAAATTCGATTTTAAAGGTCATTTAAGTGACATTATACAATTTTTAAAAACCTAATTAGAGGCTAAAAATCCACCCATGCCGGGACTCGCACCCGTCACCTCTAACCGTGCCAGCGCTCTCCCGACTGAGCTCATAGGCAAGTACCGGCATCAGCAAAACTTCGAACCTGTTTACAATAATCTCCGTATTATTTACAGGTTATTAAAATTGTCCTTAGCACGGGTTAGGTGCAACAAAAATAATATAAAAAATGCATGTCTAATATATTTTTTGAAAGGGGTCTAATCGCGATTATATATTATATTCCCTTCAGTCTATTCGTGGCTATGGGATGTATATACGCTACATAAGTATATGATAATGATTTTTTTCAAGTTTTTCTCATCAATTTGCAATTTAACGAAATATTCACAGAGGCGCAAAACTGATTACAAAATTAATCTGTGCTAAACTAAGTAAGGCTGATTTGCACCACTTTTTAAATACGGACAATGAAACATTCGTCTATTTTTTTTACACACTGTTCGATTTTAAAGGCCACCTAAGTGACATTAAACAATGTCATCATCTTCTATTTTACAAACGTCAGTTAACAATTGTAATAGAATATAAAAATTAAATCAATGACGAATGCATGAGTCTGAGCTCGGAGTTAATTTCTGACGTATGTAATTTAATTTTAAAATCAAACAGGTATTTACTGTTTGATTCAGTTATGCACATAATAGTATCTTTAAACAATAAGTGTAATAGCTGTGTTATTATCTCTCTTTTTTATCTTATATTTAATTTTGCAGTATAAACAATTTGACTTCATTCAACTTTTTTTGTAAATACGCCTAAGATATACTTAGTATACATCAATGTAATGTTCAAGCAACACTTTAAGGTATAATAGTACCTTTAAGTACTTAATAAAATTTATTTATAACTATAACAAATAAAATAATTAAATAATAACAAGCTACACTTGTTATATTTCAGCCTAATTTATTTTAAACAATTTCGTGAATATATAAAACATAGTTATATATTAAACGGGTCAAATCGCGATTATTTATTAGGTAAAACGTAATTACCTTTTTTCCCGACGTTTCGGCAGCGTTACAGTTGCCGAAACTATGTATGAGTATCGCGAATCATTAGGAAATACTAGGTATATAAAACATATTTTAACATTTAAGAAGAGTCGCAAGTTCACCCAAGTCAACATATAAGGAAAATGTATCGAACAGACTTCTACGTGACACAAGCTTTATTTCCGGACCTCGCGTAAAGTTCAACCCGCGCCCGCTATCGCTCATGTCCCGTGGCACCAGAATAGCTTTTAGTTGCTCCTATTCTCCGATTTTAGTGTATTTTTCGCGAGATTGCACCGCCTCGCTCCTTTGTTCGACTGACGTGACTGATTTCATATTTTTGTTTCCTATTATTTTGTTTTCTTCACGAAAGTGGTTTGAAAAGTTTTCCGTGTAGAAGATTAACTCTCGTTTACCCTGGGGGCATCGTTTTTTTTAATGTATTTTACAGGCTTGAATAGCATTAGGGATTTCATTTTCACTCTTTATTAAACTTTAAAAGAAACCAAACCAAAATTTAATTAACTTAATTTTTCTGTAATTTGTTTGAATAATAAAACATTCATAATATTTCCATATTTGTGATGTCCTTGTCAAAAAAAAGTACAAGAAGCACATAGTTTGACAAGTGATGGGGTTGCGTGGAAGTAATAATTATTTATTGATTAATTTTGATAGATCGATAGATTAAAGATTTATTTTCATAAGACACACACATGTAAAAAAAGCATCACATATTACATCACAAAGTAACAGTACAGAGTAAACATAGACAAAACATAAACATACAGAATAATGATACAAACACAACTCAACATTTTGTGCGGTACGGTAAGTACCTATTGGTGAAATAGGGACGAATACTGAAAACGTTTCAACGTGTGTGTGGAAAATGCATACGGGTTCCAACTCAGCATGTGCTGAGAGTTTAAGAAGAAAACTCTAGCGCTGGTAGTCTGCCGGTACCCAGTGTGTGATTTTATTCCAAAAATAGATACAAAAGTAATACACATAAATGTACAGCGGTATACGTATATAGTTATTTCTAAAGCGGTGGTAGAGACGCGGTAGAACACCGGTTTCTCAATCGGGAGGTTGTGGGTTGGAATCCCGCCATGTACAAATAACTTTGTTTCTTAAGTTATGTAGGTACATTAGTGAAGTTATAGTAGCAATACCACGCCAACGGTGAAAGAAAACATTATAAGGAAACCTTAGTGTCTGAAGTGTTAACGTATATCAGCGCTTGCTTCGTCAACTATGAGAAATTTCAGGTCTAACTATCGAACTAATTATTTCTAAAATGAGCAATTCCTGAGACGCGCCTTATTAGAATTTGTGTTCAGCGTGGTTTCATAAGCAAATTTTGGGATTTTTTTTAGTTAAGTTTTAAATTTCCTTATTAATAAGCAAAAAAAGTGTTTTCTATATATATCAATATAGAAATTTCCGAGAGATTTTCCCTACCCGCAGGATTTCAGAGTTTTTTTCAGGTAGTCAGAGCAATTAGCTACGATTTTGTGACTGAAAACTTTTGTAATGAAGAGTTTTCTCACCCTCATTTTAACATCCGTGACGAGAAACTGTTATTTCTCTTTTATGACTTTCTTGTCACCCTAGATTTACTACAAAAGTTTACTATGAATAACACTGTATCGTGCGAGCAGAAAAAATGTAATTTCTACACTGAGTTAAACTTTTAATATGAACATTTTATGAATAGGTCGCCGAGTCCAGGCTCGTAGTATTTGTAAGAAATAGAATGTGAAAATAGAAATGTTGAGATAAAGGTGCTCTTAAGTTTCGAAATATAGATACACTTTATTGCACAGCCAAAAAAATAATTGGTCACAATATTATGATTATATTATTTTTAATGCACTTACCCGTGCTAAGGACAATATTTTAAAAAACCTACATGTACTCGTATGTACGTAATACAGAGAATATTGTAAAGGGGTTAGAAATTTCATTGATGCCGGTGAGTCGCCCATTAGCTCTGTTGGAAAGGGCGCTGGCACGGATAGCCAGAGGTCGCGGGTTCGAATCCCGGCATGGGTGGAATTTTTAGCCTCTAAATAGGTTTTCACAATATTATGATTTCTTCTCTAAGAAATGTTGTAAAATTGGCGATCATATCACTTAGAGTGATATTAAAATATAATTGTGATAGATATTATCTTTCTTAATAAACGTGTACAGCTATCCGTGAAGGAACAAGTCGTGATGAAACCATCGCGGCTCGGTTAGACCCGCACGTATTAAATTGGGGGTATTGGCCGCTTCTAAAAAACAATGGCACTGGCACTGCAGCGTCCGAGAGGTAAAGAAAAAAGTAAAAATGCATTTATTGCGACCAACAATAGAAAAAGAAGAACAAAAGGAGAAATTACAAATAATGACTTCATAGTTGGCGACAAAAGGTCAGACCACAATGACTATAGACGGCGCTGTTTCTCAGCACTCACCGACTTAAAACTAACTACAAACTAATTTCTAATCTTCTTTAATATAAAAATGAATCGCCGGATGTGTTGTTAAGCGCAAATCTCGAGAGCAGCTGAACCGATTTCGCTAATTCTTTTTTTTTTATATTCCTCGAAGTACGAGGATGGTTTTTACGGAGGGAAAAAAAAATAAATAAAGAATCGATTGTACGCGGTACGAAGTTCGCTGAGTCAGCTAGTCTTAAATACAAATAAAGAAGTGAGACGTAATTGAGTTGTCCAGAGTTTCAAACAAACACACCGCATTGGCTGCACACGGCATCAGCAGTCATCTGAATGATTTTAATACAATTATAATGAAAGCTAGTGTGTGTCTATGTGTGTGTGTGTGGTTCTAATGGTTTACAATGTGTATGTATGTATGTATGTATGTATATATGTATGTATGTTATATGCATGATAGAAGGGATGGACCCAAAATATGGTACGCGCCAACAGAGGGCAATATATATATATTAGATTAGAACTCTTTATTGCACACATCAGTAAACAAAATACATAAAAAGGCTTACACATCTAAGCTATTGCCGTATACAATTGGCGGTCTTATCGCTAAAAGCGATCTCTTCCAGACAACCTTGGGATGGATAGAACTGAAAGGTGAAGAGAGTAGGTAGGTGTACATGAAGTATACAGGAATAATATGTACATATACTGACTTACAACTAATATTCATATATATTTAATAAAATACATAAACTAGGCCAACATCCAAGACCTGGGATTTTTTTTTTGTTCCCAGCCGGGATTCGAACCCGGGACCATATATATATATATATATATATATATATATATATATATATATATATATATATATATATATATATATATATATATTTAAAAATTATATACATAATATATATATATATATAACATACATTTTAACATTTACAAACTGGCCCATACATTGCTTCTGGCCCCACACTAGGATACCCTGTGTCGTGAGAACCAGAAACAACGACATCACAAACATGTAAACATCCAAGACCTGGGATTTTTTTTTTTGTTCCCAGCCGGGATTCGATTAAATAAAATATTATTAACGTATATATTATAGAAACATACATAATTATATAGTTATAATATACTAATACATATATATTGCACATTATTTACGCACTTGTACTGTTAGAAGTAGCATACCATACTTCTTTTTAAACGTTTTGTGCGTCATCCGTCCGGTCAGGTCCCTTCATCCGTCTAGTAAGGGTGCTCCCACACTGCCGTTACAAAATGTTTGTAAACATTTTCTAACATAAAAACATTTACTAACAAATGTTGTCAATTGTTACATTTTGTTAGGAACTGTTACATGTTATAAGTGCTCCTACACTAATAGAAAATGTTTACTAACATTTTATAATATTTAAATCTGGTGTTGGCTCGCAGTTTGGTTAGCGTTCTGATGGCGTCTACACGAAAATGGAAGAGGATTTGCTCATTGGAATAGCTTTCATTTTAAGCCTTTATAAAAGGTTTACAAACAAAAGGTAACACATGTTTAATTTTGTTATAATTTGTTTTGTCACAATTTGGTTAACTTAACTAAACATTTTCTAACATGAAAATATTTTTTAACATTTGTGATTAAATGTTTGCTAACAAATGTTTACTAACGTTTTGTAACATTTTGTAACGGCAGTGTGGGAGCACCATAAGAGTGAAGGTGCCTATGGACGCTGTATAAATAAGCTCATTACGTAAATGATAAGGCCAAGTTTAATATAGATAAGTATTAAGATACCGACCACTGTCTTACAATCCTCCACCAACCCGCACATGGCCTGCGTAGTAGAGTACGGCCTAACTTTTCTGCAATGCAGGAAGAGACCCGTGCTCCAGCAGTGGAGACATACAAAGGGTTGATGTCAAGGTCAAAACGCAATAGTCAATATTATGTCAATGAATTATCAATGAATGAATATGAAATCTGCAAGGTTCATAGCAGACTCTGGTCTCTGCCTACCCTGCCAGGATACAGGCGTGAGTTTATGAACGTATACGTAATATTGAAGCGAATCAATCAATCAAGCAAGAACAGGCGCGGTCAGGTACAGCATGGGTGACCGTCCCGTGACTACCGCTAGTGGCATTTTTCCGAGCGCTTCCGTGCTTCGCAAGGCACGCTAAGCCGTTGGTGCCGGCTGTCATATAATGGCAGTCGTTAAGCCATGTCAGAGGCATTATGGGCGGCTTGATAACTTCTGACAGTAAGGCCCGCCACTGTCTTACAATCCTCCGCCAACCTGGACTTGGCCCCCGTGGTGATGTATGGCCTAACCTTCCTGCGATGCAGGTAGAGACCTGTGCCCCAACAGTAGGGGGACTGGGGACATACAAGGGTTGATAACAACAACATGGTGACCTATATCAATCTAACATATTGCGGTGGAGTGCAGTGCAGTACAGTGAGGACATACAAGGGTTGATAAAGACGACCTACATTATGTGGTGCTACGGAACCCTAGATTAGCGAATCCGAATACTCCTTGGCCGGTTTCCTTTTTCCTCTTTTATGCCCGAGAGGGGCACATGGGAGTATTACGCCTATGATGGATGGATCATTGTTGGCCCACTGTTTTTAGATAAATAATTGCTATTTAGTTTGCCTTTACGCCTCGGGTTCATTACAACAGTTTACGGAGACCTCTAAGCATCCTACCACTGGTTTGGAATCGTGGGGGACCAGAGACTTGGTAAGTATTAACTTGTTAGGTGTACTCATTATCCACTAGGGAGTTTATCTGTCAATTTGTTTTTGCGCGTTGGATACTTACAATGTTTTTAGGGTACGTGGGGCTTACTAAAACTTTCGTGGCCTAGTGGAACCAAGTGATTGGAATCCATCACTAAGGTTAAGCAACAACAGGCGCGGTCAGGTGCTGGATGGGTAACCATCCCGTGACTGCCGATAGTGGTATTTCTTCCGAACGCTTCTGTGCATTGCAAAGCACGCTAAGCCGTTGGTGCCGGCTGTCATTTAACTGGCAGTCGTTAAGCCATGTCAAAAGCCTTATGGCCGTAAGGGGAGTCACTGCCCTACAATCCTCCATAAACCCGGACTTGGCCTTCGTGGTGGAGTACGGAATAACCTTCCCGCAATGCAGGAAGGTCTCGTGCCCCAGCAGTGGGGACATACAAAGGGTTGATACAACTAAAAGTTTCCGGAATTAATAAGAAAAAGGTCCAAAATTAATTTATTGTATATCAAAAAATATTCTCGCTTTGGCACTTTTTCATACCAATGAAATAAGTTTTGAAAACATTTGTGCCACTCCTCTGTGTCGTCCTTAACAAACGCGTTTTTCATACTTTTCGACAACCTCTTCTGGTGAATCACCGCGTAAGTAGTTCTCAAAGCCGCTCCTCAAATAAAAACCCGACTATTGGTTTTTATTTTCAAACTAGCAGTGCCCTGCGGTGTTACTCGCAGTTCATCAATTTTCCCATGGGAAAAATATATTTTCCCGCTGTAAAACGTAGCCTACGTATCAATCCAGGGTGTCAGCTAACTCCACGCCAAATTTTATTAAAATCGCTCCAGCCGTTTCAGACGTGAAGAAGTAACAAACATACACACTCACAATCATTCGCCGGTCTAATATTAGTGTGATAGTGATGTTGATAGTGTGATGGGATGTGATATGCCTATGACATGCCGAATCGAAACTTCGCCAGTACTTTTAGAGCACACAAACTGGTCGTCTTCGTCGTCAGGCTATACTAGTCCACTGCTGGACATAGCCCTCCCCTAAAGAGCGCCACGTTGTGCTATCATAGGGGGTAATGCCCATAATCCCCACGCTGGGCATGCGGGTTGGGGATCGCAGTTCGGTGGAGTTGTAATGCAGGGGGCGCTGCTGCCCACCCCCAGTTTGTGTCCCTTAGTCGCCTTTTACGACACCCGCGGAAAGAATTGGGTTGGTGCTATTCTCTGAGGTTAAACCTATTTAGAGGTTAAAAATTCCACCCATGCCGGGACTCGAACCCGCGACCTCTGGCTAACCGTGCTAGCACTCTCCCAACTGAGGGCGACTTACCGGCATCAGTGAAATTTCGAACCTCTTTACAATATTCTCTATATTACGTACAGGCAGCGACGTCTGGCTGAAGTAATTTGCATCACTTGCAGCCCCTAGTAGCTACTTTGCAGTTAGGTCTTACATCGGAATGATATCACTGTACCCACTTGATTATATTACTTTTAATGCACTAACCCGTGCTAAGGACAATTTTAAAAACCTATTTAGAGGCTGAAAATTCCACCCATGCCGGATTCGAACCCGCGACCTCTGGCTATCCGTGCCAGCGCTCTTTCCAACTGAGCTAATGGGCGACTCACCGGCATCAGTGAAATTTCGAACCTCTTTACAAACTGAGGTTTGATCGTGCGTAGATTTGAGAATAACAGTGCTACACAAGAAATAAGTCTCGCGGATGTACTTGCGCAGATGACCAAATTTTGGATGTGCGGCAAGTTGATCGACCAATCAGATAGTTTCATTTTATGGCAGGCCGCGTGCCTTTGTTGCTATTGGTTGATTCAACGTCATCGATGCAGGTGACTATTCGTTCGGCAATATTAGCGTGAGCGAAATAGGTAGCCCTACTGCGGCAATCAATTCTGCACTTTAACCGTATCGGTTAAAGATCATGTAATTGACTTTTTTCATGTGTAGTACTGTAATATGTCGTGTCCGCACTGGGAATAGAACCTGCGTCTCTCGCTTCCGAGTCCATTGTTCTACCCACTGGGCTACCGCCGCTCCGGTGCAGGGATAGGAGCTTTAAAAAAATCTTATTTCTTCCCTTTGGCAGGGAGCAGTCAATAACAAGGTGCATGTCTTTGGAAATTAATAAGGCTCCAACTTTGTGCTTGTGACAAAGCAAAGTATTACGTTAGTTTAGCTTGGTCGATGGAGACCATTAGTGGTAAACTACAAAATACGTTATACAGCAAGTATTGTAAAGAGGTTCGAAATTTCACTGATGCCGGTAAGTCAGCCATTAGCTCAGTTGGGAGAGCTGGCACGGTTAGCCAGAGGTCGCGGATTGGAGTCCCGGCTGGGTGGAATTTATAGCCTCTAAAAAGGTTTTTAAAACTACAAAATAGAAATATTTAGGTAGTTTACGCTTTTCATTATAGGTATTTTTAAATGTAAGTTGATGTTCAAGATAATTTGAGGGCGCATTCAGTGTATGGACGAGTCACCGTCTATGACTAACGCTAGTGGCATTTTTCCGAGCGCTTCCTGGCTTCGCGAGGCATATTAAGCCGTTGGTGCCGGCTGTCATATAATGACAGTCGTTAAGCCATGTCAGAGCCATTATGGGCGGCTTGATAACTTCTGACAGTAAGACCAGCCACTAGTCTTGCAAGCCTCCACCAATCCGGACTTGGCCCCCGTGGTGGAGTATGGCCTATACCTTCCTGAGGGAAGACACCGTGCCCCTCGTTGGGGACATGATTGTGTTGATGATAATGATTTAATAGTCAACTTGTGGTGTATTGTGTTATTATTAAAAAAAATTTGGTCATATTTTACTGCCGCAGCGTTTACGAAAACAATACAGCACTGAACATTCGGCCAGAGGTCGTATGATCGCTGTTTGTGGCTTGTGCCTCCATTTACAAATTGCCTTTGATTTGCACATGGATAACCGACACTCCTCGGGTCGCGGCGAGCGTTGACCACAAATGGCAACACACGCAAAGGCTTTTATACTGGAGCCGTTCGTTGTAGTAATGATAAAAACATAATATTGGGCCGGAGGCTCACGACGACCCGGAAGGGGTAAATCCTAAAAGAATTCATCCTTGGGTGAATTCTGGGAAACGTATGTCCGAGAATTTACCCTAAGCTGGGTAAATAATACGAATATTTATCTATTCTTACTTCCCATTTATCACCACGAAAATGTACAGTTTAACTGGTAGTCACTAGTAATATACTTTTACGAAATACTTGTTATGAACTTATTTTAAGCTTTCGCGACTTGAACACATTGTTAGAAGATTTGATCAAACCACTGGATAGAATTACAGAAACCATCGGTACTTTCCAACGATCGCCATTATTACAGCCGAATTGTGCGTGAAGCGGTTGAAATTAAGAAACACAAAAAATTTAACTGGGAATGTAAAGAAAAGAAAGAAAGAAAGAAAGAAAGAAAGAAAGACAGAAAGAAAGAAAGAAAGAGAGAGAGAGAGAGAGAGAGAGAGAGAGAGAGAGAGAGAGAGAGAGAGAGAGAGAGAAGAAAGAAAGAAAGAAAGAAAGAAAGAAAGAAAGAAAGAAAGAAAGAAAGAAAGAAAGAAAGAAAGAAAGAAAGAAAGAAAGAAAGAAAGAAAGAAAGAAAGAAAGAAAGAAAGAAAGAAAGAAAGAAAGAAAGAAAGAAAGAAAGAAAGAAAGAAAGAAAGAAAGACATACAAGACACATCACAGAAACAAAAAAAAACCAGTAAATTAACACAACAGAAATAAACCAAATATACAATAAACGAAACAAAAAACAAATGTTTCATTTTAATTTTAGGAATGTGGTTTCAAACTATCGCAAACGTGGGATCCGGTCGTCAAGAAGTCTTCGAGTCGAAAAAAGTCGCATGGCTTATCGTCTGACATTGTCAGTGTAGTGTGTCGCACGCAGCCCTAATAGTGCTTTGTGATGGCTGATTGAGGGTGGTCTGAAACCTTATCAGCCGGAAATGCAAACGGGTACCAGCCATCAGTCTTCTCGTAACCACGATGACTGTAACGTCGTCGAAATGTCAAGGTAAAATACCAATATATTCAACTTGTTATGAAGAGCATATAAAACCATAATTGTTTAGATAGTAACCTCTTCTGATAACTTATTAGTATTGCCCATTAAGATAAAAAAAATTCTATGATTCCATTATACCTATTACATTTTCTTTGTTGTTTGTTTCTACCTTTTTTGATACTTACTCAAATCAATTCGTATAATTATAATATGTCAGAGCACATATTATAATTATACGAATTGATTGAATTCTACAATAAAGAATATTCTTATCTTATCTTAACAATCATACAAATATAAGGTTCCTAAATGGATTGTCAAGCTTAACTGTACCTAGGGTGAATAATCGGAATCTAAAATAAATTCCATTTTTTAACCCAGCATCAAGTAAATTTTCGGACATACGTTTCCCAGAATCCACCCTAGGGTGAATTTTCTAGGGTAACATATCGGAATAACCGCCCGAAAGACCGTTTCAGACGTGGAAGAGATCCGTTCTCTCTGAGACGAAGGTGAACAACTGGAGCTACCACGCTAGCTATGTACAGAGTTAAATGCAAAGCCCTTGCGTCAGCGCCAGACTCCACGGAACAATAAAGGGACTAAGGAAGAAGAAGATACTGTAGGAGACATGCCTTTAAAGGGCCTCTCAGAGCGAGGCCCTTTAAAGGAACTTTGCTTTAAGTGCCTTCTAGCTATAGCCTGCGTTGCTTATCGATAGTCCATTGTTACATGCAGGCCAAAGCAGATTGAAACCAAATTTAAATTTAGGAAATCAGAAATCAGAAATTTTATTCAGTGTAAAGAATCCCACGTTCGGGCCATGTCCTTAAAAGCCGGCTTTGCGGCATCAATTGCTGAAGGCATCAAGTACGGGGCACTAAGTACAACACTTATTTGTGCTGTTTGGTGTCGAGACAGTCGGACCGTGGAGGCCCGAGGCGCGGCTGTTCTTTAAAGAACTTGCGTCGCGCCTTATCGAACGACCAGGGACCCCAGCGCTGGCTCTTACCTCGGGCAGAGGATAAGTCTTGCCATCCAACAAGGTAATAGCCAGCACACTGGGGACCAACCCCAGAAGCGGCGATGATCTGGACGCAGGAATTGTCTTTAAATTGTGTTTTATATAAATTATTTTAAAAAGAAATTTAGATTTGTTTTGTTAATATTTAGATTGAGTTTAAATTTATGAATAAATATTTAGAATTATTAGAAGTAAACCAATAAAACTAAAAATAAAAAAATGTAGAGAATTTACTTTCTGTTTATTGAATATCAATATACACAGTCATTGCTGTCTTCGGATCGGGTTGTTGTGGATACCTAAGAGACAGCAAGAAAACACTTCTCTCTTAAATTTAATTCATAAGTTGGCACGAGTGAACGAGCTAGCAACGAACATCTGTTAGTAGGTCGCCGTATCGCTCACATAGCTAAATAATGCTCAGCTCATGCGGCGCGACCATTGTAAAGTTAGTCGAATCGAGCCACTCACCAATATAGTACTACCAACAACAAACTTGGGAGAAACTTGCAGAAACAAACGTCTACACGCTGACCCATCTTTCCATCGATATCAACCCTTGTATGTCCCCACTGCTGGGGCATGGGTCTCTTCCTGCACCGCAGGAAGGTTAGGCCATACTCCACCATGGGGGCCAAGTCAGGGTTGGTGAATGATTGTAAGACAGTGGCGGGTCTTACAGTCAGAAGTTATCAAGCCGCCCATAAGGCCTCTGACATGGCTTAACGACTGCTATGAATGACAACCGGCACAAACGGCTTAGCGTGCCTTGCGAAGCACGAAAGCGCTCGGATAAAATGTCACTAGCGGTAGTCACGGGACGGTAATCCACACTGCACCTGACCGCGCCTGTTGTTGCTTGAAACGAATGATCAATTCCAATCACTTGGTACGACTACACCACGAGCCCATCACCGTCCATCGTCGCTACTGTGCGGCAGAGCAAGAGTCGCACACGCTCCCCTTTCTGCCCGTACATTTTGGTCCTTCGAGCCGGATGCTCGGCAGACCGGGGGGGCTCTAATATGGTTAATACTAGGCACAATAATAGTCTACTCACCTCCTCTAAGTTCGCAGAGTAGTGTGAAGTTGCCGCCTTCTTCGAGTGGGCCCACCACGCCTGCCACGTCACGCCCGGCCTCGTCGTATAACAGCAGCTGATGGGGAGGCACTGGTGGGAAACAAAGACAAGATACAGAGTCTAGACTTGGGCAAAGTATGTACTTAGAGGGAGTTGTTATATCGCATATCTTTGCTCACCGAGACACACTTGTGTCCTAGCTCATACGACGTCCAATCAACTAAGTGCGTGTGGAAACAAGAGACACAAGTGGTAAGTCAGTCTAGTCTACCTATTCCCTACTTTATCCAGATCACACGTTTCTTTTGGTGAACTTTCTTTCATAGCTCGTTGGTTACGACGAGAAAAGCGGCCAAATGTAACCAATGTCAGACGATGTTGATCTCGCTCTCGCGCATTGTGTGTGAGCTGGATAAAGTAGCAGGAGATGACTACCGTACTGAGTTGAGAGTATGTGCAAGGGAGCCAGATATAGTTGACATCTCTGGGATATGAATGGGACACACTTGACGGGGAGGGAGTTGTGTGTCCAATCATATCTGGCTCTCGAGTTACCCAAGGCTGAGAGTCTTTCTTTCAAGGATTTCTAAATTGAGAATTTGACTTAGTAAATAGTTAAATTTAGTGCTGTCTCTTCGTATTTTCCAGAAAAAAGCGTGACAGAACGTTACTTAAGTATTTACTTAGTGGAATTTTCAATTGAGAAACTGGACTAGATTCCTACAAACTAATTGGACAATCAACGCTCAAATAATATTAACTTAATTCCGGATTCACTTACTTGATTTTTGTCGGATGAGTCCGACCAGATTTTTGTCTGATTCGCAACTTATTCACGGGGAGCAGAGTCGGAACTCGCGTCGTCGATTGCTCGTCTCTACTTACGATAGTTACCTTTGACACTTCCGACAAAAAAGTAAGTGAGTCCGGAATTAAATAATTAATATCTAGATCTTACGAAAATTTAGTATAAAACTTATGTCATACACACAAATCAAAGCTGCATATTTACAAGCTTACACACACGTGGCACTTCTTTGTCTAAATAGCAAACTTGCTTGAACTGTTTCGTATAGTTTTGTTTGCATAACTAAGAAGTAGATTAGACAGAGGGTTCTCAGGAAAGCCTAAATTTAGTAGAATAAAGAACGAGAAAGAAAGTGCATAAACCCAGGAGTCGGCAGACTTCATCCTAGTGTTTTCTAAGGTTAACACGAGCTCTCGACATAACTAAAACTTATTTTATACGGATTTTACTCGTTTTAATAAACGATTAAAATCCGTATAAAAACAGACTTCATCCTACTTGCACCTCGTCTCATACCATCTTCATATATTTTCAACCTGTCCCATTCCGTCATAGAGGATCTGCAGGTTTTCTAAACTAAGTGTGATGCTTAGGGTCAAATTTCGCTAAAGGCCTGGCCAAACCAAGGCGTTCAGGTCGCGTCCGCGGTGGCGTACGCGGTGGCGAAAACTACGCGTGCAAAAGTTGTTCACATTGTCGCGTTTGTTCTTGCGTTCACCAGGCTGGAGTCACGTCATTAACTACAATGCTCTCTGATACAGAAAGTGAAATTAAAGAATTTTACTTTTGGCTGCTCTCATTGAAGATGAAGAGCAACAAGAAAGGTAAGTACAACACAATCACAGTAATTCTAGTGATCGTTAATTGTAAGCTAATGTCTCATTAGGTTTGTTTTTTTTTTCAGAAGAACAAGAGTATGGGTACACAGTAAAACCATAGAAAGGGAAGGTGAATGAAGCGATTTTTCATTTTCTATAGAATGTTTTTCTCGTATTCTTATAATCAGACTGAGACGTATCATATAACAATGGGTATTTGTGAACCACATTTATAATTACTTCCGGTTCCATCATGAATACTTTAAAACTAAAAAACACAGTTTTTTCCAACAAAAATAGCTGCGTGCAGCGTCCTAATGTAACACGCGCGATCTGATCGCCACCGCTGCGTGCAGACGCTGCACCGGGACGCCGCGACCAAACAGAGGACGCCTCGATGTGAACACTTCGCTACAATTTCGTACGCAACAACTGATCGCTACCGCGCACGCCACCGCGGACGCGAGCCGGACGCGTTGGTTTGGCCAGGCCTTAAGTAAATACTTAACTGTAGTGCTGTCTCTTTGAATTTCTCAGCAAAGAGCGTGTCAAAACGTTACTTGATAACATCCCTGTACACATGTATTTACTTAGTGAAATTTTCAATTCAGAAATGGGCCTTGAGCCTAACCCCCAGTTTCTCGTACACTAACAATCTGTTGATCGACTGTTAACAGCTGTCAATTTTTTTTCTGTACTTTGGCCACTTGACAGCTGTTAACAGTAGATCAACGGCTTGTTAGTGTCACAGAAACCAGGGGTTACACTCGTATTCCAAGACGTTCCTCAAAGTCTCCTCGACTCAATACTCAACGCAGGTGGAGTCGAGGAGAGGTGGAGGCATTTTCTAGAGTTAATATTACCAGTCAGTATATGGAGTGTACTCAAGAGAGTACAATCAATATAAAATGTGGTTTAACTCGAGTGAGAATTTGGTATTTTATGTTGGCAATGGCAATGTCATTGCCAAGTTTTGACTGAAGCTGAAGTTTTTCTTTCTCGAGAAGGCTTCAAGGTAGTTCCCGAGGTACCTTAGCTTTGACAGTTGAGAATGAGAAACAAGATCGATTGGAGGAAATTTAATATGTTTTAAAATACTGTTTTCCTCGTTTGAACAAGAGTGGAGTGGAGGAAAACTTCGAGAAACGTCTTTGAATATGGGTGTAAGCCAGCGGCCACACAGAAGAGACTCAGGGCGGGGGCGAGAAAACTACGCGACGCGTTGCGTAGAAATCGCGACTAAATCTTCGCGCGGTCTTTTGAGTTTGGATTCTGTCAAGTCTCTTTAGTACATTGTATATTTTACTATATATTTTATTAAATAACAAAAACCACATTAATATTAACACAGTTCTAAATATAATTTATCTTACGTCAATTACGGGCTTATTTTATATCAGCTGTGCCCCGCGGTATTACCCGCTGTTTACCTATTTGCCCATGGGAATAAGATATTTTCCCGCAGTAAATCGTAGCCTACAAGTAGTTAATCCAGGATTAAAATCGCTCCAGCCGTTTAGACGCGAAGAAGTAACAAACATACACACTCACAACATTCGCCTTTATAACACACTAGTGTGTTGTGATGTGAGCCATATGATACATCACATACACATGAGATGTGATAGGAGACAGGCATTATCATTTACAAAAACTAAAGAGAAAAAAGAACTATACAATTTTATGGTGCAATAAAGTATTAATAATAATAAAAGAAAATAAAATCAAACAAACTAACTTTGAAATACTAAAATCAATGAAACAATATATTGAATTTAGGTGTAAAAATTATGACACCAGACTGTATAAATCCCTGTTTGAGTACGAGTGTGTGTGGATTGTGTATATGTGACGGGTGGGAAAAGCGAGTGCAATACGCGGAGTAATGAAAGATGCTATAGAGCCTTAACCCTCCTCTTTAAGACATCGCAAAAGTATGACAAGGCTCTTGCGCGTTTTCGTGTCTTTCTGCATCTTTTCGCGCCTCTTCTGTGGAAGACCGAACGAGAAGGAACAAAAGGTCGGTCGACCGAAGAGATGAAAGTCTGAAGGGGACAGAGTCACGATGGTGGCCGAAGGGCTGAAGTGGACAGTTCAAGGGCAGAAGCCTGAGCACTTACCAACAACAGTCAGCCGTATCTGAAAGTTTCTCGTCGGGCTGTTCTTGAAGTCCACCCTGCAGCGGTAGATCCCCTCGTCGTCCAGCTGAACGGCGTCTACGGTCAGCGCTGAAGGCTGCGACATGGTGACGAAGTAGGCGCGCCGCCCGAAGGCCAGCGGGTCTGACCAGTGCAGGGCCTTGTTGAAGCTGCGTCCGCGCACGTCGAAGCTGTGGAGAAACGGTGTTGCTTAAGAAACAGTGGACAAGGCTGTACAGGGAAACGGTTTGGTAATAAACAAACTTTTGTTCCCACTATTTAGGCTGGTAAAGGTTAGTAAGTTTGGAGATTTTTTGTCCATTTTTTCTCCATAATGATCTAGATTTTAAAATGGACACCTAGTTTAAATTATAACGTTCATTAAGCCGCAGTTTCAGGGCTACTTTAAATAAAACCTTTTCATTTCATTATTGTAAAAAATTAAGTGCAATAAAAGTAAACATCGAATCCGCAATATTTTGTTAAGGCCTCCACAGTTCGTTCCAATGACATACGCTCGCATCACAGACACAGGCTTTGCTTACAAAGATCCAGCACAGCTCTGATGAGCAAAAGCGTTTTTTGTATGGCTCCGTTGATATATAATAAAATTCCCAATGACATTAAAGACCTCAACTTAAGGCAATTTAAAAAAAAATGTTTATATTATTAATTAATAAATGCTATTACAATATTAACGATTTCTTGTGTGACCAAAACATTTAATTAGTTGTAGAATCTTGTTATAATTTATTGTGTATGTTAGATGACATTTGAATTGATTACTGACTCTTGTGATAAGTACTTATTATTGTCATTACTATTGTTTTTGCATGTTTGCATGAATATTCCTACGCTCTAAAGGGCAGAACATGGAATGAACTAATGTAAGCCTTAAGACCTTTTAATATTACCTATGTTCATATGTATAAATGATTTTTATTCTTATTCATACGTAACATAACCTCACGCCTGTATCCAGGAGACCAGGGACTGCCACTTGCGACGATCCTGACAGATCACCTTCGTTTCATTAACGTACATAAGTCGTTGCAAGCACGCCGGTTCCGGGCTTTGCAATAAAAGTATAAATACTAGCTGTGCCCCGCAGTGTTACCCGCGGTTTATCGATTTTCCCATGCGAATAAGATATTTTCCCGCAGTAAAACGTAGCCTTTGAGTTAATCCAGGGTATCACCTAACTCCACACCAAATTTTATCAAAATCGCTCCATCTGTTTAGACGTGAAGAAGTACAACGCGAAGAAAATTTGTGAGTATGTACGTTACACACTCACAAATTTTCGTTTTTTTTAATATTAGTGTGATGTACCTAAAGTGATGTGATATAGTATGATACTTCACATGTATCTGAAATAATTTGATGTATTTGTACACCTACTTCCTTCTCCAATATATTGCTCCAGTCCATCCAAAGGTTGCCTGGAAGAGATCACTTTTAGTGATAAGGCCGCTGTCTGTACTCTTAAGTTAAGAAAAATCTGTGTAATTTCCTTTTTTTATATTCAATAATATTTTAAGGCAGATGCTGGATGCGGCAAGCTAAGACAGGGCGCTATGGCGCTCATTAGGAGAGGGCTATGTCCAGCAGTGGACTAACATATAGCCTGAAGAAGAAGATGTACAATAAAGTGTTCTCTATCTATCTATAATAATAAAACTAGGCATCACTGTTGTGTCAGACCTAAGGGTATCGGAAAAACTCCGCAATCGCCGCGGGTAAAGCAAAAAGAATTCGCGCTAGAATTTACGACCACCTTACCTCCGTGTTACAAAAGTCTTAAATAACACATGTGTCGTTCGCTAACCCCAGCGCTGTATTTCTAACGACAGCGGGAATGCACGGAACAAATCCCACAGCCTTTTTTAAGGCAGCAGTGTTGTTGATAAGTGAAACGAGCAATGTACGCGGCGTTCTGAATGCAATCTTTGCTGCGGCACAGAAATGTACAGTAGTCTTCCCCCCAATAGTCTTCAAACAGATTTTTTTAAGTAGCCTTAAAAAGTCCCAGTGCAGGGCATAAGATTAGATTAGATTAGACTAGATTAGATTAGATTAGATTAGATTAGATTAGATTAGATTAGATTAGATTAGATTAGATTAGATTAGATTAGATTAGATTAGATTAGATTAGATTAGATTAGATTAGATTAGATTAGATTAGATTAGATTAGATTAGATTAGATTAGATTAGATTAGATTAGATTAGATTAGATTAGATTAGATTAGATTAGATTAGATTAGATTAGATTAGATTAGATTAGATTAGATTAGATTAGATTAGATTAGATTAGATTAGATTAGATTAGATTAGATTAGATTAGATTAGATTAGATTAGATTAGATTAGATTAGATTAGATTAGATTAGAACTCTTTAATGTACACACCAGAAGACAAAATACATAAAAAGGCTTACATAACTCAAGGACGTTCTTGATCTAACTTCATATACAAGAAATTCATTTACAAAAATTTCGTGCACAAAGTCCGAGAAAAATAATAAAAAAATTATATAAAAAAAAAAAAAAAAAATTTTTTTTTATATAATTTTTTTAATTGACATTATTATGTCAATCAAATAAACCGCCCCGAGACATATCCGACCCAAAGGTGCCCATGACACTGGCAGCATTACCGCGCTGCCCAGCGAGGGATATCCTTTGCATCAAAAATGCCCCTGAGCGGTAGTCAAAGCCACGGTTCCTGAGACATCTATGTTATTTTGTATGCATACTCAAAATTAATGAATAAAAGTAAACTATTGTAAAAAAACGGACAAGAATATATTCTTTTTAATGCACTAACCCGTGCTGAGGACAATTTATAAAAACCCAATTTAGAGGCTAAACATTCCACCCATGCCGGGACTCGAACCCGCGACCTCCGGCTGACCGTGCCAGGGCTCTCCCAACTGAGCTAATAGGCAACTCACCGGCATCGGTAAAATTTCGAACCTCTTTACAATATTTTCTGTATTACGTACAGGCAGCGACATCTGGCTGAAGTAATTTGCATCACTTGCAGCCCCGAGTACATACTTTGCAGTTAGGTTTTTACATCGGAATGATATCGCTGTACCCACATCCGATGTAAAAACAATGACCTATTGTTTCTACAAAAAAAAACCCCCAGGTCTTGGATGTTTACATGTTTGTGATGTCGTTGTTTCTGATTCCCACGACACAGGGTATCCTAGTGTGGGGCCAGAAGCAATGTTTGTGCCAGTATGTAAATGTTATGTTATGTTGTCTATGTTTTGGTACGTATGCTTCGAGTATGATTGGCGGTTTCATCATCGTCATCAACCCATTATGTCCCCACCAAGGGGCACGGGTCTTTTCCCTGAGGAAGGTATAGGCCAAACACCACCACGGGGGCCAAGTGCGGATTGGTCAAAGCTTGCAAGACTAGTGGCTGGTCTTACTGTCAGAAGTTTTCAAGCCGCCCTAAGGCCTCTGACTTGGCTTAACGACTTCCATTTATCGACGGCATCCATTGGCGGTTAAATTCTTTTTTATTGACTTATTAGGTGAAGAGAACAGGCGTGTGTTTATATGAGAAATTAAATTAAATTAAATGAAAAGGTTTTATTCAAAGTAGCGCAGAAACTGCGGCTTAATTAATGTTACAATTTTAAAAACCTATTTAGAGGCTAAAAATTCCGCCCATGCCGGGACTTGAACCTGTCACCTCTGGCTAACCGTACCAGCGCTCTCCCAACTGACCTAATGGGCAAGTGCCGGCATCAGCTACATTTCGAACCTCTTTACAATATTACAATATTATAGTTACAATTTTAAAAACCTATTTAGAGGCTAAAAATTCCACCCATGCCGGGATTCAAACCGCGACCTCTGGCTATCCGTATCAGAGGTCGCGGATTCGAATCCCGGAATGCGTGGAATTTTCAGCCTCTAAATAGGTTTTTAAAATTGTCGTTAGTGCATTAAAAATAATATAGTTATAGTTACAAGTCAAACAAGGTGTCCATTTCAAAATCTAGATCATTTTGGAGAAAAAATGAAAAAAAAAACACTCCAAATGCAGTGTTTTCAAAGAGCTTACATAATTATTATAAAACATAGAATTCGTGCATTGCACTGGCTTGAATTCTAGACATCATTGTCAACTTCCTTTATTTATAGTAACCCTACATGCTACCATGCTACTAATTTTGCAAGTTGGCAACCGTCGTGCGTTAGAAAATCATGAACATCAATCAAACTCAGTCATCCACGTCTGCACTCAGACGTCTGATACTTCCTACTAATATTATAAACACGAAAGTTTGTAAGTATGGATGTTTGGTACTCTGTCACGTAAAAACTGCTAAATGGATCTTAACACGTTAAGCGCCGCGTCAAATTTCGAGTATTTCCATTCAGGCCATGGGGAACACCGGTGAGCCTCACCTCACTGTGCCGCTCAGGCCGTGGGACTCACCGATGAGCCGCGGGAGAGCTCCAATTTAAACGCTTCCCACAAGCTAAATAAGTGTGGAAGTGAGCCGTATGGCTCACTAGCCTAGTTGGACGGTGTGGTTTTCAAATCTTCAAAAAAATGTTTGATTTTCCAAGGCTTTTATAAAGTGGTTAGGGTTGTGCTGAATCACACCGAAAAAAATATTATTTCGTTAATATATTACAAAATAAACATTTATTTTACAAACAACAGACATCTTTTCTTTCTAATCTCAAGTTAAATTATGAATTATTACACAGACTGCAGTCAACGTTACAATCATATTTATGGCACTTCTTGACGTATCATATTATATTCTTATACATATGCAAAGTATTTATCGATGAATCTTGTTAAAACAAGTTAAACAGAGAAAAGGTTTGCCTGGACAATAACTAGTAATATTTTTACACTATTTTTATTTTTAATGCACTAACCCGTGCTAAGGAACAAATTTAAAAACCTATTTAGAGGCTACAAATTTCACCCATGCCGGGATTCGAACCCGCAACCTCTGGCTATCCGTACCAGCGCTTTACCAATTGAGCCAATGGGCGACTCACGGCATCAGTGAAATTTCGAACCTCTTTTACAATATTCTCTGTATTACGTACAGGCAGCGACATCTGACTTAAGCAAATTGTAATTACTTAAGTAATATTTTCTAACTGTGTTAAGTCGAACTCATCGAAATCATCCTCTTTTGCGTGAAAGCGGAGCAGAACGGTAAAGATCCTTAAGTATTGACGCGGCACACGCTATTGACGCTATTGACCGGGCGAGAGTAGATCTGAGGGTAAACGCGGTGGTGGCCGCCGGTGGTGGCGGCCCCCGCCAGCGGAAAAACAGAAACCATTCGTAGGAGGCCACAGGACTCACCGGTGAGCGACTGAGCGATGAGATTGACGATAAAAGTAGCTAAAACTTATTTTCTATCCGAATTATAACATTTGGGACCAAAAACAAAAATTCATAAAAATTACGGATTACGTGATTTCAGCGTGGCCCAAAAGGAAAGGGTCGGTGGGCCCACCGGTGAGCCGTACGACGTTCAAGGTGTTAATGAAACATTGCAATAATTGAGCTTATACATCAGAATAACTCATAGGCTACCGTTTACGATGATATTGTGTGAATTGTCCAAAATATGGCGATAAGTGTCAAGTAAGTAGGAACAATTCTAACATCTGCGAGCTATTCTGGCGTTCGCTGCCAAAACCTTTTGTATGGCACGCTAATTTAAGCTACTTGTTGGAGCCCTACGTCGCTAACACTACTCGAAGTACCGATTCTGCGCAGACGAAGTCGCGGGCTCCAGCTAGTCTCGATATAATTTACTCATAGTGCACAAGTATACTTTACTGGGCGTACACTCTACAGCAGTATAAATCACTCGTAAAGTGGCGTCATAAGTATATCCACTTAAGGGGCCTCTAGACGGGCTACACTTTTTGTGAAATATTTCGCTATACTATATCCCGAAAACACAAAAAAACATTTTGATGCAGCACATGGCTGAAAAATGCATATCCCGGCCATTCCGGGCAACATTTCTACAACAGTATATGACTCAATATTTTGTCTTTACACGGGCTACATACATAAACACGATCGAACCAAAATAAAGAGAAACAAAACAAACACGAACGTAGATCAAGTCGCACAAATCGCAGCAAACTTCACTTCAAGTAGCATGAAAAAGAAACGCACTTAGGCCGTAACGCGAGACAGGCTGAGAAAATATTGCAGTATTTTCGATTGCAACGAGATCGTTCCGGCCATATAGCTGGGATACTAAAACTTCATCGGATACACAAAAAATATGTCACAATTTATCCCGGCCATACTAAAAATATTGCACATTTACAGCATTTGCATTTCTCCACATCTACACATTTGCAGCCACACATTTTCGTGATAATATGGCCCGTCTAGAGGCCCCATTACACATGCGTCGTCAACATGTTTCACTTAACGTCTGAATGGTCAAATAGCTAAATCTGGCCCTTTAACCTCTGCACGGTCAAGTGTAGTGGTGGGCTGGTCATATATGCCGAAGAACCGATGGTCAATAGGGTTCAACTGTCGAGTTGATATCACGAACTTTTGATTTAAATTATTTATATCATTTAGGGCATAAGCTGTTGATTAATTAAACAAAAGTCTTTATTATTATTTTCTTTTGTTTAACTTTTAAATATAAATTTATTAATACTTTAAGAAGGTCTACATTTCTGGTTGAAAATGTTTAAAAAAAAATTCAAACGGTAAAAATTTCACTACATGAAAGTAACATCGAAGAAAAAGTTATAAGAGAATAATTTTCTCGACAAATCGTCCATCGGTGAATTTTGCTGCCGTTAGGGTCATAACATAAATGAAATGTTGTGTCGGCTAACAGTTTTTAAGGAGAAACCATAGATAAATATATCTATCAATGGTTTCTCCTCGATATCGATAGAGAACACTTTATTGCACAACCAGAAAAAAGAATAAAACAATGATTTCTTAAATCTAAGTAATATTATACAACATACATACATACATACATAACCCCACGCCTGTATCCCAGAGGAGTAGGCAGAGACCAGGGACTGCCACTTGCCATGATCCTGACAGATCACCTTCGCTTCATTAACGTTCATAATTCATCAATGTTATACAATTTGCTATTGGTTAATGTTATACTGCTGTGTTGTGTCGGCCTAAAGAATAGCACCAACCCAAATTCTTCCCGCGGGTGTCGTAAAAGGCGACTAAGGGACACAAACCGGGGGGTAGGCAGCAGCGCCCGCTGCAGTACAATTCTACCAAACTGCGATCCCCAACCCGCATGCCCAGCGTGGGGATTATGGGCATTACACCCTAATGATGGCACAACCTTGCGCTATGGCGCTCATTAGGGGAGGGATATGTCCAGCAGTGGACTAATAACTTGACTAATCAATTGACTATGTGATCGCATCAAGGACGGCTGTCTTAATTTCATATTGTTCGTTTTTTATTTTATTGTTTATGGATATTTTATAATATATAAATTGCAATATACATAAGTACTACCGATATTTATTTAAATTGCATCATACCGACCCGCGCACTGGGACACTCGTGAGAGTACTGATCAGGTACTGACTGAAAACTAGCGCTGATAGGGCTCACACCCTCAGCAAAATGCTGAGTCAGCTGCCTTTTGCAGCAACGGAAACACACCGCGACAAAACTGTTTAAATTGTCTTTACTACCTTACCCTTTGATTGTTCTCCGATAAGTCTGTTTCGTATTTGTTAGATGTTTTGTGTGTGTGACTGTTGATGTAATAAATGTTTCTCTTTCTTTCTCTTTCTAATATAGCCTGAAGAAGAAGAAGATACAATTGGCGGTCTTATCGCTAAGAATTGGAATCCTGCTTTGGGCTGATTGATTTCCATGGTTCAGCGTGCTGGTTAAAGTCGGGTGAAATAGTCTGTCAACCAAATAGTCTGTTTTGTTCTTCTTCGTCAAAGAGTTCTTGATAATCAGTGCTGTGGGCAAATAACCTGCAGCAAGTACTGAGCCTGAGGCCGTTTTAGACATGGCCCGTATCCGCTTACTGTGTTCTGTCGTTTTGTTTGTTTATATTACTTTTTTATCTTCTCCTTCTTCAGGCTATATTATGAAGTCCACTGCCTTCAGCTTGCCGGATACAGCATCTGCCGGCAGTTTTTCGCAGATCGTCATCCCACCTGGTCGGAGGGCGTCCTACACTACGTTTGCCGAGTCGCGGTCTTCACTCAAGAACACGTTTACTCCAACGGTTGTCGGTACTACTTTTTTAAATCTAGTCTCTATTTTACAATTTGTATATGTCTATTTCTTCTTCTACGGCCTTGGTGGCGCAGCGGTTTCGCACGCTGACTGTACAACCGAAGGTCTCGGGTTCGATCCCCGGCCGGGTCAAACTAGGAAACAAAATTTTCTAGTTCGTCTCGGGTCTTGGATGTTATCTATGTATTTATTGTATTAAATCTATCGTCGAGTTAGCACCTACCTATATAACACAAGTCATTTAGTTGTACTTAGTATAGGGCTAACGAGATCTGTGTAATATGTCCTTGAATATTTATTTATTCATTTATTTATTCTTGTTCTTCTTCAGTTCGCGAAAAAACAACGTCCAAAAGCTTCTGTGCCTCTGTAGTCAAAGTCTGGCTTCCAAACGCGGGTCTAATGGAAAAATTATGCAGACCGTTAGAATTTTTACAGCACAGCTCGCGCGGCTCCGAATTGAAAAGTTTGACGTCCACAGTCATAGCTCAGATTCTACACGCTGTAAATGCAAAATAGTCGAGCGACGAGAGGAGATAAGGTGGTGCGACCGCTACTTTGTTGTTTTACAGTTAGCCCGAAGGAGAAACAAATATAGATCTATTATATAAAAATGAATCGCTGAACGTGTTGGTAAGCGCAAATCTCGAGAGCAGCTGAACCGATTTCGCTGATTCTTTTTTTAGAATATTCCTTGAAGTACAAGGATGGTTCTTACGGAGGAAAAGATTTAAAAAAATTAAAGAATCGACTGTTAGGCGGTACGAAGTCGCTGGGTCAGCTAGTATATTATAAAAATGAGTCGTGTTGGTAAGCGCAAATATCTAGAGCAGCTGAACCGATTTCGATAATTCTTTTTTTAATTTAGTCCTCGAAGTAGAGGAGTAGTTCTTACGGAGAGAAAAAAAAGAATCGACTATTAGGCGGTACGAAGTTCGGTGGGTCAGCTAGTTGTATATAAAGATGTTTAACATTTTCTAGAGGTTCACTTCGATAGAATTACGTTTTCTGAGACTATTACTGAAACTCCACGGTATTTCCACGGGTCTCCACAACACAAGGTATCCTAGTGTGGAAGCCGGGTACCCACTAACTTCCTGGGCGTCATTGTTTCATTGTAATTTTGTATGTAAATTATAATTTTAAGTCTATATTACAATTTTTTCCGTCTTTCCGTCCGTCCGTGCGTCCATTCGTACTACGTAATGTGTAATATAATAATAATCATTTCCACATAGCACAATCACTTGACCTGTTCCCGAACTAGGATACCTTGTACTATGATAAACACTCAAGGACGTCACAAACATGAAAACACAACCACACAGAGACAACCTGTGCAAATGTACGACGGCCTCTAGTGGGAATCAAACCCACGACCTCGGCCTTGGTAAACAGGCACCTTAACGGCTAGAACAACAAGGCAGTCAAAATGACGTAATTTGAATTACGTAATTGCGTAATACGTAGCGCACAACAGCCGCTAGTGTTGCCAGAGCCAAATAATCAAAACAAAGCATTTTTATTCTTTATAACAACAATATGTTTTCTTATTGTCAAAGTTGTTAGTTACAAAATGAATAGATTATTTGGTATGATAAATTATTAATTAACGAATAATATAAGGACTTAAAGGAAAATTGTCTAACAATAAGTACCTTCACTTCAATGAAATCAAGTAGGTTTTACCGAAAATAGCAAACTTCAGCTTAACGAACTTTACAAGTTAAACTAGGTGTCCGTTTCAAAATCTAGATTATTTCGGAGAAAAAATGGACAAAAAAAGTCCTTAATTAACAGGGTATACACAATTATTAAAAAACATAGAACTCAGGTATTGTACTGGCTTTAATTCCAGATTTCACTGTCATGTAAATGATCCTTTATTGTATTGTAGCCCTTTTGGGCACAAAGAGTAATTTACAGATTGCGTTTCAGGCAAGCTTAATCATTTAAATATTAATATCTACATTCAAGGTAAACGTACAAAATTAAATAAACTCACGCCTGTTTTCCAGAGGGGTAGGCTGGGACTAGAACCTGCCACTTGCCACGTTATCAACCCTTATATGTCCCCACTGCTGGGGCACGGGTCTCTTCCTGCATCGCAGGAAGGTTAGGCCATACTCTACCACGGGGGCCAAGTCCGGGTTGGTGGAGGATTGTGAGACAGTGGCGGGCCTCACTGTCAGAAGTTATCAAGCCGCCCATAAGGCCTCTGACATAGCTTAACGACTGCCATTATATGACAGCCGGCACCAACGGCTTAACGTGCCTTGCGAAGCACGGAAGCGCTCGGAAAATGCCACTAGCGGTAGTCACGGGACGTTCACCCATCCCGTACGTGACCGCGCCTGTTGTTGCTTAACCAAGTGATTGATTCCAATCACTCGGTTCGCCTAGGCCACGAGCGCTCCACTTGCCACATCGTGCAGGAATGTACCATCAAAGGGCAAAATAAACAGGACTAGAAACCTGCGTGCATACAACGCCTAATGAACCGAAAGACAGCCGTCAGTATTCATTTAAATCCGTGTTTAATTACTTGGTATATTTGTCGTAAGAGTCCAACCAGTTTTCGGTCTGATTCACAGACCCTTGTGATGGTGAGCTGGAGCTTAAGCCGTTGGTGCCCGCTGTCCTGTAATGGCAGTGGTTAAGCCATGTCAGAGGCCTTATAATCGGCTTGATAACTTCATACAGTAAGGCCCGCCACTGTCTTACAACCCTCCACCAACGCGGACTTGGTCCCCGTGGTGGAGTATGGCCTAACCTTCCTGCGATGCAGGAAGAGACTCTACCCCACCAGCGAGGACATATACGGGCTGATATCAACAACAAAGCGAATTAAAGTTTAATTCTCACCATAAAATCTACGGACAGGCAGTTTATTATAAGCCTTTAGGGCTTCCTTGCCAAAGGTCCTGTATTTGGCAATATTACTACCTATGTAAAGCGCCGGCCTAGTGGGTAGCCTAGTGGGTAGAACAATCGACTTGGAAGCGGGAGACCCAGATTCGATTCCCAGTGACTTTTTTTTTAAGTTATGTACATTTGTGAAGTTATAGTCGCAATACTACTATCGTCGTGAGGAAAACATCGTGAGGAAACCTCACTGTCTGAGGTATTCAAACACCTCAGCGCTTGAAATTGCTAATCCGCGGTGGGCATGCGTGGTAACTAAGCCCATACTATCTCTCTGAGTGAAGCCCTGTGCCCTGCAGTGGGATGTTTATAGGTTACAAAAAACTATGTTTGAGCATCGCCAGTCATTAAAAAAATACTATCTCTGAATTATACGAAACTTGTAAAACGACCCTCTATACAGAACATCAGTACAAGAAAGTAATTACATACAAGATCGGCATACTAAAGCGCTCACTACGCTCGAGGCGAGGCACAATAGAGGACATGCACAAAAAATATTTTGAGGTGCTGGGGAATGCTAACTAGCGCTACCAATGGAATTAAAATCATAATTTGATTTATAATACCTTTAGTAATACCTTTAAAATGTGAAAATCACTTTGCGAAATTCCGCCAAAAATCCCACAAGCACCATGCAGTTAGTTAATGCATCGCCCTCCCTCCCACTTTTTCAAGCAGAAACAAGACACGAACACACCACCACCGACACCAATACTAGTGTGAGAATTTTTTTTTTAGCCTGTTTGTGTCTCACTGCTGGGCAAAGGCCTCCCCCCTTTTTCTCCATTCCGTTCTCTCCAGCGCCACCTGTGACCTATCTCGGAGATGATTCATCCGAGGTCATCCCGCCATCTTCGTCGTGGTCGGCCATGATTTCGCCGTCCATGTGGTATCCACTCGGTGGCGATTTTCGCCCGTGTGAGAAAATACAAATAATTTTTTTGCCTATCTGTATAGGCCCATACGACTTACATGGGCTTTTTTTCATGGGGAAATGAAGAAGAAGAATTATATTTATTTACGAACACAATACTAAAAACGAACTAATAACAATGAAATTAAATACGAACACAAGTAAAAACAATATAAACAATTATACGTAAAAAATTAAAATAAAAACAACAATTATAAACATTTAAACAACAGTAATAACAGATATTGGTTTTCAGTATTGAGTCCCTAAAGTGGACTCGACTCAGCATGTGTTGCGGGAGTGTTACCTACCCACAACTCTGGTATTCTGTCGAGACCACGTGGCGGTTAGTTATATTCGCGGAGATTAAAAGGACAAAAACTGTGCTGACTATGTGTAAGTGTTATATGTACGAGTATATATAAGATGCAGGTGTCATTACGTGTAAATATGGGTGATGTTATACAAAATATGAAAAATATGTATAAAATCAGATGAAAAAGCGGTGTTCAAAGCAAGGGATCAAAGGTGATATAAAGGTAAAATAGGCAATATACAGACTATACTTAGAATAATATACTAGAAAAAAAAGAAGAGATATATAAAAAGATATAGATAATTTATTTATTTCACCAGATCATAAACAGATTAGCAGCGACTCACGACCAGCCCTTTTTGAATATCCAGCATATGTACTTTTTGTAAAGTATTTTGAACCGGAATTGCTCTTACAGTCTCGAATAGGCGGTGGAATGTTGTTCCAGCATTTTGTCGCTGCATATCGGAAACCGCCCCGAAAAGCTGCCGTCCTATGTGTCGGAATACTAAGTAATTCCGTGACTCTTCTTACCCTCTCTGCCTGACTCGATTGACGCCATGTTAGTTTGGCGTATAAGTAAGACGGATTGTGCGACCTTATAACACCGAATAACAATGTTGCTAAATGGAGCTTTTGTCTTATACTATTCTTATTTTTAATGCACTAACCCGTGCTAAGGACAAATTTAAAAACCTATTTAGAGGCTAAAAATTTCACCCATGCCGGGATTCGAACCCGCAACCTCTGGCTATCCGTGATAGCGCTCTACCAATTGAGCCAATGGGCGACTCACCGGCATCAGTGAAATTTCGAACCTCTTTACACTATTCTCTGTATTACGTACAGGCAGCGACATCTGGCTTAAGCAAATTGCATCACTTACAGCCCCGACCACCCACTTTGCAGTTAGGTTTTTCATCGGAACGATATCGCTGTACCCACATGATTATATTATTTTTATTTTTAATGCACTAACCCGTGCTAAGGACAAATTTAAAAACCTATTTAGAGGCTTTTGTCTTGCTTCCATTTTCCGCATACCCGCACCGTTGAGGAAAGGAGTCACATGCGCACGTGGAGGGACAGGGAAGCAGTACCGAGCACACGCGTTTTGTACTCTTTGTACCAAGCGTTGGGTCCTACTGAGAAGACAGGGACCAAATACTGTTGTACCATAATTTAACTTGGAGCACCAAAGCCTCGCACAGTCTGATTCGAAGTTGTGCACTAATGTAGCCTCTTATTAGCCTCTTTAAATGCTCATGGATACCCTGCGACAGGATTATGCCGGACTCTTACCGGCTAAAACCCCATGGTGTTCATTCTCATGCCATACGACGGAGTCGCGGGAGCGACCTCGCAATCTTCCGCAACACCCACTTGCGTGGCCTGCCCAATTTGGGTTGAAAGACATTTATTTCTCATAAAGAACTTACAGTTCACTTCATTAATGAGAAAAACAAAAACTTAAAATAAGCTTATATTATACGGCATGCATTAAAGTAGCATCAATCTTAATAATAAATTTAAGACATGTAGCTGTAGTTTATTTTTAAAAGCATTTATATTTTCTGTATCATTTACTTCAGGTGGTAAGTTATTATACAGTTGGACACCTTCATACATGACATTTCCTTTACCATATTTTAGTTCGTCTTGTTCTTAATTTAAGTTTATTTTTCATTTGCTTCTTCATTTTAACTTCGCGGTCGCAGCTCCAACATCAGGGTCTTCGGTTTTGGAGAGGCGATGTTCAAAAATAAATAAATAAACGTGATTTATTTTCTGCGACTTATACTGTTCATATTAAGGGAACTTTTGAAACGACCATTTTGTCACGTGGTACAAAAACGCGCCGTACAAATCGGACTCCGTTTATGACGTCATAACTTGAACTTAACGGCTTGGAATATATGGAGCATTTACCAATATTCGAGTTACCTCGCAACATAATTTCTCAATTTCTCCTTCAGCAATCTTTCCGATTTAAGGTTGCCTGGAAGAAATTGCTATCAGCAATAAGGCCGCCAATTGTACCTCTTCTTTTGTAACTGTTGTCTCTGTAATTATTTTCTGGTGTGTACCATAAAGAATATTCTTATCTTATCTTAATGTTTTAATGCATCTTCACCCTTTTTCAGAAAACGTTGAGAATTCAATGAGAAAACTAAATCCAATACGTTTTTTTACTATCCGGAGTAACATTTTTTGGGACCACGAAAAGCCGGAAAAAGAATTTGTTAGGCCATACTCCACCACGGGGACCAAGTCCAAGTTGGTGGAGGATTGTAAGACAGTGGCGGGCCTTACTGTCAGAAGTTATCAAGCCGCCCTAAGGCCTCTGACATGGCTTAACGACTGCAGTGACAGCCGGCACCAACGGCTTAACGTGCCTTGCGAAGCACGAAAGCGCTCAGAAAAAATGCCACTAGCGGTAGTCACGGGACGCTCACCCATCCTGTACCTGACTGCGCCTGTTGTTGCTTAACCAAGTGATTGATTATATTAAATTTTTAATGCACTAACCCGTGCTAAGGACAATTTAAAAAATCTATCTAACCTTAGCACGGGTTAGTGCATTAAAAATTAAATATAAACACGTGGGTACAGCGATATCATTCCGATGTAAAAACCTAACTGCAAAGTAGGTACTCGGGGGCTGTAAGTAATGCAATCTACTTCAGCCAGATGTCGCTGCCTGTACGTAATACAGAGAATAGTGTAAAGAGGTTCGACATTTCAGTGATGCCGGTGAGTCATTAGCTCAGTTGGAAAGAGCGCTGGCACGAATAGCCAGAGGTCGCGGGTTCGAATCCCGGCATGGGTGGAATTTTTAACCGCTAAATAGGTTTTTACAAGTGATTGAATTGATTCCAATCACTCCGTTTTCCTAGCCCACGAGCGCTTCTACGAAGGCCAAATATTTTCTGTGGTATAGAGGCAATGCCACTTCAATCTAAGTTTGACGCAAGTTCCCCATTTCAGGCACACTTCCAGCCAGCACGCATTAATTCAGCCCAATTATAACTTCTACTGGCGATGCACAGTTCGGTGCGGATTTGGCGAGCTCCGCTTTCATAGAATTTATGGGACTGCTAAGAAACCAGACGGATGTATCGTTTGCAATAGCTCCTCACACGATACGTAGGTAATCGTCTACAAGTTAACGTTGGAACTAGGTGTGCAGTTGATTTCAGAGTGAAATAGGAATGTACTGACACTTTGTATTTGTGGATTCTAAAATGGCGTACGAATTTACTTAGTTTGAGCCTGTACTAAAGTGCTCGTGGCCTAATCGACTCGAGTGCTTGGAACCAATCACTTGAGTTAAGAAACAACGGCGCGGTTAGGTGCAGGATGGGTGACCGTCATGTGTCTACCGCTAGTGGCATTTTTCCGAGCGCTTCAGTGCTTCTCTAGGCACATAAAGACATTGGCACCGGCTGTCATGTAATGGCAGTCGTCACCAACGTCTTAACGTGCAGCAGCCATGTCAGTAGCCTTATGGGCGGCTTGATAACTTCTGAGAGTAAGGCCCACCACTGTCTTACAATCCTCCACCAACTCGGAGTTGGCCCCCGTAGTGGAGTATGGCCTTACCTTCCTGCGATGCAGGAAGAGACCCGTGCCCCAACAGTGGGGACATACAAGGGTTGATATCGAGCATGTACTCGTCCACTGTTAGACATGGCCTCCCGAAGGTACGCCACTACTCTCTGTTCTCGGCCATCCTCATCCAGACTTTGCCAGCAATCTGCCTTAGGTCGTTCGCTGCAGCGAGCCAGTGGGCGTCCTAAGCTGTTTGCTAGTTTGTGGTCTCCACTCTAGAACCTTTGAACTCTATTGGCCATCAGTTCTGGCTATGTGACCAGCCCACTGCCGCTTCAGCTTGCTAATCCTAAACTCTGATTTTTTATTCTGTAGAATTCCTCCACCAACCCGGACTTGGCCCCCGTGGTGGAGTATGGCCTAACCTAGTGGAACGTTGTATAACTTTTATAATAGTAAATAAACTCTGGAACCACTTTAGGTGTGGTTTTATTTGTAGAATTGTAGTAATATTAACAGAAAACTGGATAAAAACGGATAAACGGAGAAGCAGGTAAAAAGTCAGATCTGGTCAAAGCGTAAAGTAGTTGTGGTGAAAAATGAGGGAAATCGAAGAATGTGTGACGTACATAATTTAAATATTTGAAAATGATAGATAGAAAAGAAATAAAAATGGTGTGAAGAGGTTTGAAATGAAATGAAATGAAATGAAACTTTATTGTTTGAATCTGGGTTAACAGTAGCAGTTACAGGTGCTTTATACAAATAAGTACATGTCCAAATTCTTTCTTTTCAGGAGTAAACACATTTTCTTACAACTAATGCTATAATAAGTTTTAATATTTACATTTAAAATCTAAGTGCCTATATTATTTACATATATGCTTACAATTGCTAACCTAAATCTTAAATTCTAAATATTCTTTTATTGAGTAAAACCCTCGGGACAGTAGGTAATCTTTTGTGAGCCTCTTGAATGTAATTATTTCTTCGACTTTATATATATCTGGTAGTTTATTAAATATATCAATACACATTATAAAACAGTTTTTTGTTGTGAGCGTTAATTTTACAGGTGGTCTATGCAATTTATGTTGATATTGAGTGCGAATGGCTCGTTTGCAGACATTTTGCTTATTTTCGAATAAATACATATATTTTTTTACAAATGTGCAAACTTCTAGTATATACAAACATGGTAATGGAAGTATTTCATTTTCTATAAAATACGGGCGACATGAGTCTGTTTGACGTAGACCAAATAATGCCCGAATACAGCGTTTTTGCACCTTAAATGCCCTGTCCACATCGGAGGAGTTGCCCCATAGTACGATCCCATAGCGCAAGATCGAATCTATATAACCATTATATACCTCTTTAGCAGCTTGTAGTGAGACCGTCTGACTAATTTTTCGTAGCGCGTATACAAATTTGTTAATTTTTGTACACACACTCTCTACATGACATTTCCAGTCACAATGGCTGTCAACCATTAACCCCAAAAACTTTATCGCTGTTACTTCTTCTAGTATTTCACCGTTGTGTTCAATAGTTAAGTTTTGTTTTTTCCCCCTATTAGTACAAAATTGTATATATTTAGTTTTATTAATGTTAACCTTTAAATTATTTGCAGTCAGCCAAGTGATAGTTTGTTCTAGTGATTTATCTAATTCTGCATTATATGTCATCAAATTTTTCCCTTCTATAATAAGTGTGGTGTCGTCAGCGAATAGAATACATTCATTGGATATATAATCAGGCAAGTCATTAATATATGTCAAAAAAATTAAGGGGGCTAATATTCCACCTTGTGGCACTCCATAGGTATTTTTAAGTAATGATGACTTATATTTTTTTACAGATTTAGATTTTGTGCAATATCGTACAGTGTCTACATGTTGGGTCCTATTGTTTAAATATGACGATATCCAGCTATTGGCAGGGCCCCGTATCTCATATTTGTAGAGCTTTTTAAGCAGCCTCTTGTGGCATACAAAATCAAACGCTTTGCTCATGTCCATAAATATGATAGTTATAGGGATGTTTTTGTCTACACATGACATGATATGATTAATCAGCTTAAAGACAGCAAGTGAGGTGCTTCTGTGTTTCCGAAAGCCATTTTGTGATTCACTCATCACTTTATTTTTTTCAAGAAAGTAAGTGATCCTAGTGAACATAACCTTTTCAAAAATTTTGGAAAATATTGGTATAAGGGTAACAGGCCTATAGTTTTCTAGTTTACAAGGGTCTCCTTTTTTGAAAAGTGGTTTTACCACAGATTTCTTTAATACCTCTGGAAATACGCCTTGGTCGAGTGAAAGGTTAATAGCATGTAAGAGAGGGCAAATAATGTAGTAGATGCTATTTTTTATTATATCAGTCCGTATCTCGTCATGACCAACAGCTTTCGAGTTTTTCAGACTGCTGACAATGTTAATTAATTCCTTTTCATCGACTGGCATTAGAAAAATACTGGACTCCACATTATCTATTTTAATGTCATCGGTTCGACCTACGTTTGAGGAACAGTTGTTACTTACACTATCTATAAAGAAATTATTGAAAGCCTCAGAAATTGCTTGTGGATCGGTGATATTATTATTATTGATTGATATTGTACTAATGGTGTTTTTGTTACAATCTGCTGTCGTATACTTTTTAATGACGTCCCAGACAATTTTACATTTGTTTTTTGCATTGGAAATGCATTTTAAGTTTTCAATTTTTTGTTGCGAAATTATAATTTTTTTGAGCTTTCGAGAATAATTAATGTACTTAGTTTTGAGAGTTAAATCAATTCTACTTCTAAAAAATAATTGTCTCTTTTTTGCACAGCAAGAACGTATGCCCTTGGTCAGCCATTTTGAAGAATATTTTTTACTTAATACTCTAGTTCTTGTTATAGGAAAACATAGTTTATAAAAAAGAAGATACAAGTCGTAGAATGCATTAAACGCTTTGGTAGCGTCACATTCAGAAAGAACTTCCTGGAAGGAAAGAGACGTTAGGCACTCCACAAATTTTTCTTGGTTCTCTTTACTATAATCTCTCCTAAATTCATACCACCACTTTATTGCAGGAGGCTGGCGTTTTTGTATCGGGATACTGTATGACTGGGCTGTGTGGTCCGATAGTCCTAGATCATGTACGATAGCTGTGCCCTCTGTGATATTTGACAAGATATTGTCTATGCATGTAGATGACGTTAAAGTAATTCTAGTAGGTTCTTTGATGACTGGTGTTAGGTTGTATGCTTGTAATATATTTAGCAGTTCAATAGATACATTTGTTTTCTTGAGCAAGTCAATGTTGAAATCACCGCATAGAACATATTTCTTTCTTTTGTGCCTTTGCACCGTTACAACCTTCCTGCGATGCAGGAAGAGACCCGTGCCCCAGCAGTGGGGACAACAAGGGTTGATAACGACGATAACGATAATTCTAACATTTCATAAGTGTTGCTACTGAGTGATTCGTTATCAACCCTTATATGTCCCCACTGCTGGGGCACGGGTCTCTCCCTGCATCGCAGGAAGGTTAGACCATACTCCACCACGGGGGCCAAATCCGGGTTTATAAACGTCCAACTGCAGCGCACAGGCTTTTTATAGCGAGAGTATGGGGTAAAAAAAACTATATGTACGTTTTGCCGTATACAATATGACCTGTGTGGAAGAGGTTACTGGTTTTCTTGTACCAAATCTCGAGTTAACGAAGCGGCAGTTGACGCCGAGCGATTAACGGTAATCTACCATAATTACCGTCTGACGTCACTGCGTAATCGATGGGAATAAGATTGGCTTCGTCAGTTTTTTCAGTAAATAATGAGGTTTCCCTGCAGAGATGAGCCGTACGATGAAGACCGTCAATGATATTTAGATAGATAAATCATTTATTCACATAAGACACGCATACGTATAGTAAGTGAAGTCATAGGAATCTAATTACAAGTCATAGCACGAAGAAAGCATAACCAAAACACTAACGCATTTACTATCAATACACCCTGTTTATGAATATGTGACTATGAAGTAATTATTTGTAATTTGTCCTTTTTATCAAACTTCTTCTATTGTTGGTCACAGTATATGCATTTTTAATTTTATATTTTTATTCTATGTATGTTTACATACAGGGTGTATACGTTAAATACCTGACCATGTCGGTTATATTTTCTTACCAAGTTTGTAGGGATTTTGCTACTTTACGAGTATGTCTTAGATTTTTGTTAAACGATCACTTGCAGTACCAGTTTCTTAAGCAATTTATGCTAGGCGTATCAATACATGCTTTTCGATTCCAGCATCATGTAAACATGTTACTAAGTATTTAAGATAAAATGTTACCGAAGCGCTCGTGGCCTAGGCGAACCGAGTGATTGGAATCAATCACATGGTTAAGCATCAACAGGCGCGGTCAGGTACGGGATGGGTGAGCGTCCCGTGACTACCGCTATTGGCATTTTTCCGAGCGCGTCCGTGCTTTGAAAGGCACTTTAAGCCGTTGGTGCCGGCTGTCATATAATGGCAGTCGTTAAGCCATGTCAGAGGCCTTACGGGCGGCTTGATAACTTCTGACAGTAAGGCTCGCCACTGTCTTACAATCCTCCACTTGGCTTGGCCTTGGCCCCCGTGGTGGAGTATGGCCTAACCTTTCTGCGATGCAGGAAGAGACCAGTGCCCCACCAGTGGGGACATACAAGGATTGATGACGTTACCGCTGCTACGACGTGCTACGACGTGGTGTTGCTACGCTTGCTACGACTTTGCTACGAAAGCCTACGAGCTACGGTCGATTATGATCTAAAGGGAGTTTCCAATGAACGATTCCGGTCGGGTTAGGTAGACCTGGGGGTCTTATAATATAACCCGGTGGGGTTATATTGCACCAACGGAGGAGTAATGTGATTGTGGAGCCTCATCGCAATCCATGGTGCACCTGCTCATTGTTTTATTTTTTATTGATTTTATTTAATTAGAGAAAACAAACAGTTACTCATAAAACATTTACTTAACTTAAAGTTAGTACTAAGGTTAGTTATATGTACAACCAGCAGCGTTTTCTACAGTTTACAATATAAAAGTATTAGAATATAATAGGCACAGTGTGAGAAATGCATGTGTAGTAAGCAAACAAGTAACATGAATATCAATCAAGTTAAGCTCTTCTCTAAACTAGATAAACACTAAGAGCAGAAAAAAAATAAAAACATCACAAACAACCGACCGAGTACGTGTACTCCGAAGACAAATCACAAACATCCATGTGACCATCCAATCCATCCAACCATGGTAGATGCAACATGAGTTTGTAACGGTGCAAACCTCTTTACACCATTTTCATTTCTTTTTCTATCTCTCATTTTAAAATATTTAAATTTTGTCACACATTCTTCGATTTCCCTCATTTTTCATCACTACTACTTTACCCTTTGACCAGATCTGACTTTTTTACCTGCTTCTCCGTTTATCCGTTTTTATCCAGTTTTCTGTTTTACTAATCTACAAATAAAACCACACCTGAAGTCGTTCCAGAGTTTATTATTATAAAAGTTCTACAACCTTCCACGTTACAAATTTCGCTCTCACACCTGCACTCTGGAGGACCTAACAGAGGCTCTCATACCTGTACATTGTGCTCTCACACCTGCACTCTGGAGGACCTAACAGAGGCCAACGCTGCTGCAATTGCACTAGCTATTTGGCAGGAATAATATAAAGTGATCGAATCGCTGACACGTAAAGAAGAAGAAGAAGGTACAGTCTATTTATTCTTACTTGTCCAATTTAGTAAACAAGATTCTAACCTTAAAATTGAGATTAGATGCCTAAACTAGACATTTTCTCGCAAATTCATGAACTATCATGATGAACTATGTTTATAAAATTGGCAGCGTGTTATCTAAAAAAGTGTTCCAGGTTACTTCATTTATGGAAATATGGCAGTTTTGGACTAAAAAGTCACAGTTTAAGGGTAGAATCTTGTTTACTAAATTGGACAAGTAAGAATAAATAGACTGTAGACCTGATATTTCCGCACTTAGCCTCATAGTTGGGCCATTGTACGTAACAAGCGCTGAGGTGCGTTAACACTTAAGACCACTTTAGACGCTAGGGTTTCCTCACGATGTTTTCCGTTAAAGTCAGCGAAAGGTATTGCTACTACAACTTCACAAATGGACATGACAACAAAGTCATTGTTATATGCCCGGGTTCGATTCCACTCCGTCCCATATGAGAAGCCGGCATTCTACACCGTTCCGCTACCACTGCTCTGAACGATTCAAGTAAGTTATACTCTTTTTAATGCACTAACCCGTGCTAAGGACAATTTTAAAAAACCTATTTAGAGGCCAAAAATTTCACCCATACCGGGATTCGAACCCGCAACCTCTGGCTATCCGTGCCAGCGCTCTACCAATTGAGCAAATGGGCGACTCACCGGCATCAGTGAAATTTCGAACCTCTTTACACTACTCTCTGTATTACGTACAGGCAGCGACATCTGGCTTAAGCAAAGAGGCTAAAAATTCTAAATAGGGTTTTTAAGATTCAAGTAAGTCTTGTTAGTTTTGATACCATACTAATTTCAATAAAGATTTGTTGATTACCAGGATTCCCTCAAATGAAAACAAACATTAGTTAATTTGAAACTCATTTAAACTCGCGACCTCTGGCTATCCGTGCCAGAGGTCGCGGGTTCGAATCCCGGCATGGGTGGAATTTTTAGCCTCTAAATAGGTTCTTACAAAAGTCCTTAGCACGGGAAAGTGCATTAAAACGAATATTTTCTTAGTTATTAGTCATAAAAATAGGTATTGCTTTCATACATAGCAATAAATTGGATCACTAAGTTTTACCTACAGGGCATACAAATATTTTGGGACTAAAAGTTAATTATCTTTAATATTATAACAACATAGAAAAGTCTACAATGTGTTGTTCTTACGAAAGTTTTAGTTCAAAAATAGAATAATGTGTATTATAATGTCTATTGAAAAAAAAAGTTTAAAAACATGTCTAATAGATAATTAAATTTGTAAATAAAGATTATATAATGAGATCGATATCTATCCTTGCATGGCCCACTGCTGGGGCATGGTCCCTTCCTGCATCGCAGGAAAGTTAGGCCATACTCCGCCACGGGGGCCAAGTCCGGGTTGGTGGAGGATTGTAAGACAGTGGTCGGCTTTACTGCCAGAAGTTATCAAGCCTTAATATGACAGTCGAAAAGTCTCCGCTAATCTCCGCAATATAAAACCCGTTTATAACGTCGCAAAGGGGTTTTATTTTCCTAAGTAACAAAAACAAAGATTGAACAAAAACTTCGACATTAAAATCAATTTTCTGAAGGCAAACTGGGTACCTAATTCTCCAAAGAACCTTAAGTTAATTGGGCGCAGTTTGCTTCAAGTCTTCAGCGCAAATTAAAGATACCTTACAGAAGATTCTTGGAAATTGCCTGCCTAACAGAGGTTGTGGCTTCAACGTGTTTTCATTATTGTTTATTAATTTATAAACAATAATGATAACACGTCTAAATTTAGTATGAAAAATGGAATAAAATAACCACCAACAACTGCTAAGCATTTTTTTTCGTCTTTTTAGAGATTATTTATTTTTTTGTAACATTTATCCTATTTTATTTTAGAAACCTTTTTGGAGGCTAAAGGTTCCACCCATGCCTTAGCACGAGTTAGTGCAATATACGGAATATAAAAAAATATCCTATCTTTATATATAGCCTATAACACTATCGCAAACACGACGAATCGATTAAGATTTGATTAAACAAAATCTGACCATTGTTTAAGAAAATATTGGGGAACATAGAATCCGACATCATCACCATCAGGCCACCGCTGCCCACTGCTGGGTATAGGCCTTTCTCCCCCCCCCCCCCCAAATGCCATCTCTCACGGTCTTGTCATCCGCATCCACGGACCTTCGTTATCAACCCTTGTATGTCCCCACTGCTGGGGCACGGGTCTCTTCCTGCATCGCAGGAAGGTTAGGCCATACTCCACCACGGGGGCCAAGTCCGGATTGGTGGAGGATTGTAACATCCACGGACCTTCCGCCGACTCAACTATGTCGTCGGACCATCGGGCTGCTGGTCTGCCAACTGGCCGTCGTCCTGTTCTCGGACATACATACACCGAAACACATTACCCTCTTTTTGGACTCCGCCGGTGTCGGGTAAAAATGACGAAGATGGCGGCCGTAAATTGTAAATTTTAAACAAAAAATATGGACAAGCGAAACTGTGTTTTGTTTGACTTAGTCAACTGTGAAGTTACTATGTATGTTGTAAAAAAGTATATGCCTACTTGAGCACAAATTACTACGTTGCTGTACCTGTATTAGGTAACTCAGTCTCCGAGTACTTCGTTTTTAACTAAGAATTTTTGTACATACACTTAGTAGCTACAGTTTGTTAGCTTTTAGAATATACCTCGGCAGCTATCGGATAGAATCGGGTAAATTCGTGTAATAGAAATTCGGAACAAATATGACACAAAACTTAACATAACATTTCAAAATAGTGAAGAAAAGTTTTATATAGAGTAGGAGTATTACACTCGTGTGCTTTCGGCGAAAACCGGAGCCTACTCTATAGCCTAAGGTTTGTTCTAAAAGCGTACAGACTGTATAAATGATTTGATTTGATTTTCAGCCAAATAACACGCTATGCAGCGTCCTCCTAATGGTGTTCGTTTGTTATTTTTAAGGTTAGGATTCAGAAGGTCAAAAACCGATTCATTCTAAGGTGGCTTTATATCTTTTAGTGATAAGGCCTCCGTCTAATCTTAGATTTTAAAAATATCTGTATTGTTGCCTTTTTAATGTAAACTAAAGATAACATTAAGATATTTAACATTAATCCACCTAATCTGTAGGCATATTTTTTATACAAACCTAAAAAATACAACTGGATATTTATTTATATTTATTACTTGACGTATTTGAACCAGACTTGTAATAAAATGTTCTGTTTCTCTATCAATCCAAGCAGTTTTTTTTATATATATTTCACTGAAAACAATGCAAGATTACAACATCATTAGTTTGCCAAACTGCTAATGCAGTTTATCGGCAAGCTCTTGGTAACAGTTCTTTGTAACTTACTAAACTAACATTACCTTCTACACAACTAAAATTATTATACACAACTAAAGTTGTAGTGTCTGTATGGTTATGTATCGCAATGAAATTACTTATGAGAAATCTTGCCTGCTGGGGATAAAAATGCAATGAGCCTACGCCTTTTAAAATCTTCTCAGCAATCGAAGATTTTGCATAATTACAAAAGTGTTTACTAATTAATTGCAAATAGTGTTTACTCAATACTCGCACTTATTCCTTTCTTAATATGGCCATAGCTAGAGGCTGAGAACGACCTCGGACACGCAAGATTCTTCACGATGCTTTGTTTCAGTATATAAGATAAAATAAGATAAGAATATTGTTTGTTATACTATTTTTATTTTTAATGCACTAACCCGTCCTAAGGACAATTTTAAAAACCTATTTAGAGGCTAAAAATTTCACCCATGCCGGGATTCGAACCCGCGACCTCTGGCTATCTGCGCCAGCGCTCTTTCCTAACTGCAAAGTAGGTACTCGGGGCTGTAAGTGATGCAATTTACTTCAGCCAGATGTCGCTGCCTGTACGTAATACAGAGAATAGTGTAAAGAGGTTCAAAATTTCACTGATGCCGGTGAGTCGCCCATTAGCTCAGTTGGAAAGAGCGCTGGCACGGATAGCCAGAGGTCGCGGGTTCGAATCCCGGCATGGGTGGAATTTTTAGCCTCTAAATAGGTTTTTAATATTGTTTATTGTACATCAGAAAGAAAAACAAACATAAAATAATGATAAAGATTACAATTATAAATCACAATTGGCAGCCTTATTGTTTAGAGCAATGTCTTCCAGACAACCGATGATGTAGAGTTGCTGAAGTCTCTAATGATCCAATTACCTTTTCAAAAATGTAACACGCCATGCTTCTGTTTTAATCTGGTCAGACTTGAATCTTCATTATTTTAACATCAAAGGGCTGAAGCAACTATGAAATTAAAATTACAGTTCAGTACAATAGAATTTGAATAATAAAATTTATTTTGTAATTAAGGTCGATACGTGCGGAGCCTAACTTTACTAAGCTGAGTCGATGCTGGGCACGCCTACTTTACCTAAAATATGTGTGTATTTATGATGCCCTGATCAGACCCTAGATTCTGTTACTGCATTGCACAATGACAACTGCATGAACATGGCGATTTCATTTCATTGCTGCTTTAAGTCTAAGCCCGCGCACGTATCAAACCTTCTAGGCGCCAATGGTATAAAACAAGATCACGTGACCGGTCCATTTATCTGTTATTGTACTATAATAAACTAAAACATAACATAAAATAACATTTACATACAGGCACATACTTTGCTTCTGGCCCCACCTCTGTGGCGCAGCGGTAGCGCATCTGCCCACCAAGAGGTCCCGGGTTCGATCCCCGGCTGGGAAATAAAAACCCCCAGATCTTGGATGTTTACATGTTTGTGATGTCATTAGGGAACCAGAAACAATGACATCACAAACATGTAAACATCCAAGATCTGGGGGTTTTATTTCCCAGCCGGGGATCGAACCCGGGACCTCTTGCATGGTAGGCAGATGCGCTACCGCTGCGCCATATAGGCCGTCGATAAAGAATTGAGGCCCTGGTTACCATAGCATAGGGTATCCTAGTTTTACACGAGGACAAGTGGCTGTGTTGTGTCGAAGTTATTATTTTTCTTATACTGTCCCAGATACCCTAGAGTCGGAACTGACACTTGCACGGGTCTTCAGCTTGACCAACATTAGTATTTTTAACAACTTGCAATACTCATAATACTTAAAATATTTAACATACACACGTAGGTATACACACACACACACACACACACACACACACACACACACACACACACACGCATACGCAAACACAACAGGTAATGGGTTTAAACATTTTTATTGTTTTGCAAAGGTGCTAAATATTGTGTTCAAACATTACGCCAAAGATAATCTAGAAAATACGTTTGGATTTTTTGTATTAAAACCAAAGCCACAACAAATGAAAGCGATGTTTATTACATTTAATGTCAAACAATAAACAGCCGCAGTGACAAATAGGCTGTAACCACGGACCTCGTTTAAATCTCACATTAATATTGGAAATATCGGAAACGAACGAACCAAAGGTAGACTTAGCTACGGGCTCTCTCCTGCGGCAGCGAAATTCCTTAGTGTCAAATTTAAGCATTCATTTTGAACGAAGAGTGTCACTAAGAAGACTCACAATATTGTTAGTCACTAACCAGACTCACAATGTTGTTATAAACACAATTCTTGTAATAAAATATGAGTTTAACATTAATGAACTTTGATGAAACAAAATTTGAATAGTATACACATGCAGGGGACCGCTAATTCATTTTTGGAGTTAGTCAATAAAGTTGTTTTAGTCATATGACAAAGACATCTGTAATACGACATGCATTTTGTGCAGTTTGAAAGTTATACGAAAATGAATGTGCCTTAACAAATCCTACCTAATAAGTTATGTAGAAAAAGCTTTTTTCAAAAATATTTCGATACAAACTCGAATCTACTAGACCCATTAATAGACTGAGTAGTCGTGGGTCTGAGGGTCATTATTCTGATAGACGGTTTTTTTAATCAAAAACTACAAGTTTCTCAACTAAAAACAAAACATTGTTTTTCAGATGGTGTAGGCTTGGCTCATTTTTGTTAATTTTATATTTATGGACTAAAACTTTGTGGCGAGCACATGTCAACTCTGCGCGCGCACTACAAACTCCAACATTCCTGCATCGCGCAATCAAAGTGTTTCAATGACATACCATAAATATAACGTCCGACTAACAACAGTTGGACCGGCCGTCCCCAGGCATACGATCTGCCTGGCGGGAAATTTCCCTATATAGCAGAAGAGCACGATCACCCGCTCTTCCCTATAACTTCTCTTCCTTCTTCCCGCGGGTGTCGTAAAAGGCGACTAAGGGACACAAACCAGGGGGTGGGCAGCGGCGCCCCCTGCAGTACAATCCCACCGAACTGCGATCCCAACCCGCATGCCCAGCGTGGGGATTATAGGCATTACCCCCTATGATAGCATAACGTGGCGCTCTTTAGGGGAAAGCTATGTCCAACAGTGGACTAGTATAGCCTGACGACGACGACGAGACTAAAACTTGCGAAAGCACTACACATTATTAACGAATGGGTTGTAAGAAAGGAGCCTCTCCGACCGACGTACTCACTGTAAGCCGTACGTCTGGCTCACCCTGAGCATCAATCAGTGACTACTTTTCGCTGATTGGCAAATCCTTTTACTACGATTACAAACTGAAGTTCAGCTTTGAAGCCGGCGCTTTTACAGACATACTATCGTTATCAACCCTTGTTCGTCCCAACTGCTGGGGCACGGGTCTCTTCCTGCATCGCAAGAAGGTTAAGTTGGTGAAGGATTGTAAGACAGTGGCTGGCCTTACTGTCAAAAGTTGTCAAGCCGCTCATAAGGCCTATGACATGGCTTAACGACTGTTATTACATGATAGCCGGCATCAACGGCTTAATTCCAATCACTCGGTTCGACTAGGCCACGAACGCTTCACAAACATTCTATGATGAAGATTATTAACGAAAGTGAATAATAGATTATAAAGTTTATTCTTATTATTTAATTTCATTATTATTTTAGGAAAAGACGAGAAGAGATGACTCCTTTTGTTTAGACCACGGCAATGGCTTACGATGATATATATGGAAGCGTTCGAGAAGAGCTGGCGTCGGCTTACTGGAGACTGGGATAGGTTGCATGCAATGTATTGACCCAGACGTGGATCTCTAGATGGAAAATAGTAGTGCCTGTAAACATAGAATTACAACAAACCGATATTCAGTATTATAGTTTCTACAGTATGTATCTATACGTATGTACTGGAATAATACCTACTGGTAATAGATTTAGAAAGAGTTTTACGATGCACTGTTCATTAGTCATGTAAAACTGCTAACATAACATAATATTTACATAAAGGCACATACGTTGCTTCTGACCCAACAGTAGGATACCCTGTGTCGTGGGAACCAGAGACATAAACTTCCAAGACCTGGGGATTTTTTTCTGCTCGTTAGGCAGATGCGCTACCGCTGGACCATAGAGATTGTCGTATAAACAATCTTAGTATAACTGTAGTGTATTTTGCTAGATTGATACCCAAAGTATTACAGGCATATTAAAATACACACACAAACAAAATAAGGTAGTCCTTATATGGGACAAGTATTATATAAAACTATAGAGGACATTACCCACACCTTTAAACTACAAACAAGTCACTACAAACTATGGCTTTTGTAATCAATCTTCTTCTTCTACTTCTACAGGCTATATTAGTCCACTGCTGGACATAGCCCTTCCCTAATGAGCGCCATAGTGCCCTGTGTTGTAAGCACTCAGTACACATTATTAGCTTAATTCCGACTCTTCTTCTTCTTCAGGCTATATTAGTCCACTGCTGGACATATACCTCCCCAATCAGCGCCATAGCGCAAGGTTGTGCCATCATTAGGGAGTAATGCCCATAATCCCCACGCTGGGCCCAATGGGGGTTGAGGATCGCAGTTTGGTGGAATTGTACTGCAGGAGGCGCTGCTGCCCATCGCCTGGTTTGTGTCCCTTAGTCGCATTTTACGACACCCGTGGGAAGAATTTGGGAAGAATTCCGACTCACTCACTTGTTTTTTTCATTTAAGTGTGCTCAAATTGACAAGCAAAGAGCCTAAATAATCTTCAATCTACAATCTGCGACATCCGGCGTGGCAACCGCTAGACGAACGAAAGAATCAGTGATAAAATGACCGGCGTATTGGCCCTTGATCCAACGAGAAGAGAAAACCAAACACCGAAATGAAGTACACAGAAAGATCTCAAAGAGCAAATACATCTGCACAGCCAAACGTGCAAAAAAACGCTTCAAAAGAGTTCTCAGCAAAGCCACGTCCAAAAATAACGGATGCATTTTCCGACTGCTACGGAATTACTGTTGCAGGAACCCAGTTAGGCAAATGAAGTATAAACAGCCTTTGGATCGGGAAGGGGGTTAAAGCCAGCTCTTTTTAAAGGCAGCGGTAAAGCGGCTGCTTCGGCCCCTATTCTGGAGCTGTGCAGTGCAACGCTATCAATTTACTAAGGTTGTTTATCATTTGATTAAATTTGACACAAAATGTTAAATCGATGCACATCTGTGCATACTTCCTATCCTAACCTACGGCGCTCAGACTTGGTCTTCGACTAAAAACCAGAAGTCCAAATACGAGGTTTCGAAATCAAACCTTTGTATGTCTCCAATGCGGAGACACGATTCTCTTCCTGCATCACAGGAAGGACATACTTGACCATGGGGGTAGGTCCGGGTTTGATAGTTTGACATTAGGTGACAGATTAAGGAACAGTCTCAAATTTGACTAAACGTGATTTAAAAAGAGTACTATTAAACTTTTTTGAACTAAAACTTTCGTAAGCACAACACATTGTAGACTTTTAGTCCGGATCTACTTACGAGTGTTGTTATATCGGAAGAGTCCGACCATGTTTCGCTCCGATTCGCAGAGCTTAATCATGGTGAGCAGAGACGGAGCTCGACTCGTCGGTTGCTCGTCTCACACTGCGGGCAAGGGTCGGACTCTTACGATATAACAACACCCGTAAGTAGATATGGACTAAAAGTCTACAATTAAACTTACAATAAATATTACGTTATACAAACACTGTTTAGAACAAATTGAATAGAAGATCGACCAAATAGGGGATGTATTAGCAAAGAGAAAGATAAAAAGTACCCGGAACCAGCGTGCGTGCTTGCAACGGCTTATGAACGTTGAAGAAGGGAAGGTGATCTGTCGGGATCGTGGCAGGTGGCCTGGTCTCTGCCTACCCCTCTAGGATACAGGCGTGAGGTTATGTATGTATGTATTTATGAATGAATAGGAGATTGTGTGTGTATGTGTGTCTGTGTGTGTGTGGGTGTATGTTATTTAAGTTGTAACTTGGGGACTTTATTAGTGTGCCCAAGTAGTTTTGTATCGACTGTTCCAGTGCAGAGAATAGGGGCCGCCCCCAGCGTGCTGCGTCTAACGAACCGTCAACTTAAGCGCGATCAGACTTAATCCAGCCTAGTGTTTGATGTCAATGTATTCCTTCCTACTCCAGCCGATAGCTCTAGTGGAAGCGGAGGCGGAAGTAGGTCACGAGATGGTTTGATGAGGAGTGCGCCTACATTGAGATACTTTGTTTGCTGGTTTTATTTTCGCTTCTATGTTGGTTGGTAGAACGTAATATACAGGGTTATTCTTTGTATGCACAATTTCTGGAATACCGTCGTATACAGTTTTTTTTAAATTATTTAACTCTCCTCGATTTTTCTCTCTCTCGTTTTTTTTTTTTGTTTATGGAGTTGAGCACAAAAATTATATTATTTTTAATGCACTAACCCGTGCTAAGGACAATTTTAAAAACCTATTTAGAGTCTATGCCGGGACTCGAACCAATGTACATAGTATAATTGGCGGATAGATAATTAAAATACAATAAATTAAAAATCTATAAGGAACCTTAATAATTATGCCAAAGCTAAGCATGATAAATGCTCAAAATTTGTTTCGAAAGAAGAATATAAATTAATACGTAAAAAAGTCGAAAAAGTTGCAATTTTCTTTGTGACTTTCTTCTGTGCAAATCCGTCTTACTCGGGGCTCGTAAACGACGAAAACTTTTTTGCAGCCGCACTCTAGTCTATAAATGTGAAGAAACAGAAGCTTAGAAGCATTGTAAAACTCTTAAAATTTATTTATTTACACGTATATTGTGTGTGGTGTCGGCCTAGCAACAACCCAATTCTTCCCGCGGGTGTCGTAAAAGGCGACTAAGGGACACAGACCGGGGGGTGGGCAGCAGCGCCCCCTGCAGTACAATTCCACCGATCGGCGATCCCCAACCCGCATGCCTAGCGTGGGGATCATGGGCATTACCCCCTATGATAGCACAACGTGGCGCTCTTTAGGGGAGGGCTACGTCCAGCAGTGGACTAGTATAGCCTGACGACGACGACACGTATATTTATTTAGGTCTAAAACACTACTGAAAGTGATAAACCATAAAACACATTTAATCAAACATATTTTATGAATACTTTTGTTTAGTTTTTTTTTAATGCACTAACCCGTGCTAAGAACAATTTAAACACCTATTTAGAAGCTAAACATTCCACCCATGCCGGGATTCGAACCCGCGACCTCCGGCACGGATAGCCAGAGGTCGCGGGTTCGAATCCTGGCATGGGTGGAATTTTTAGCCTATAAATAGGTTTTTAAAGATTTCTCATATTCATCGTTAAAATAAAAATGAATTGCTGAATCTCGAGAGCAGCTCAACCGATTTCACTAATTCTTTTGTTACAATATTCCTTGAAGTAATTAATTATCGCGATTAGATTTTAACACATTTTTATTTATTTATCCTATGGCAATTTACATTGTTCTTATATAAAAAAAAACCTATTTAGAGGCTAAAAATTTCACCCATGCCGGGATTCGAACCCGCAACCTCTGGCTATCCGTGCCAGCGCTCTACCAATTGAGCCAATGGGCGACTCACCGGCATCAGTGAAATTTCGAACCTCTTTACACTATTCTCTGTATTACGTACAAGCAGCGACATCTGGCTTAAGCAAATTGCATCACTTACAGCCCCGAATACCTACTTTGCAGTAAGGTTTTACATCGGAACGATATCACTGTACCCACATGTTTGTTCTTATAACTAGATACAATGCATTTATAATAAATCATAATAAATTGTAACAAAGGGTTTTAGGTATCGATATAAACCCTTATATGTCCCCACTGCTGGGGCAAGGGTCTCTTCCTGTATCATACTCCATGGCCATACTCCACCAGGCGGGCCAAGTCCGGGTTAGTGGGGGATTGTAGGATAGTGGCGCGCTATACTGTCAGATGTCAAACCGTTCATAAAAGACTCTGACTTTGACGACTGCCATCACATGAAAGCCCGCACCAAAGGCTTAACGCGCCTTGCGAAGCGCGGAAGAGCTCGGAAAAAATGCTACTAGCGGTAAACACGGGATGGTCACCCACCCAGTCAGCACCTGAGCGTGCCTGTTGTTGCTGTAGCATAATCACTGTAGCCCTAGTGATTATTTCCAATCACTCGGTTCCACTAGCGCCTCTAGCCTATTCATATTCCTAAATTGGCTGACGATCCATTTACGTTGCAGGTTTTACAAAACCAATTAGTCCCTTTTTAAGTCAATATAGTGATGACGTCAAACTCTACGGAGTCGACTCTCTGTACTTTTACAACCCCAGTTTCACATACTAACATTAATCTCTCTAGTGATTGGACGTTAAAAAAATGCGATCAAATGGCGCCAAAAAACGTTCTTTTTGTTAACGCGACGCTCGTTTAGTGCTATTTCATTTTTCCCTTTGGGTTTTTAAGCGAAAGTAATTCATTTCTCTTTCGATTCGTTGAGATAAAGGGAAGAGTTATATTGGAAATAATTCATGTATCTTCACAAAAAGAGGCCTTTAAAATGTTCAAACTTTGAAATTGAAGCGCTCATGGACTAGTCGAACCGAGAGATTGGAATCAATGACTTGGGTTAAGCATTTGCAGGCGTGGTCAGTACTAGCAATGCATTCTAAGCATACGCGATTTTTTCGGACAGATGATAAGTCGCGTACGATTTGGCTAAGGAATTATTTTCGTGCGATTTTTTCATTCGCAAGTGCGTGGAACTTCATGTATTTTGCATATCTCTCTGACTTTTGCGAAAAAAATCGCGCGATGAATAATGGTATTTAGTGCGTGCTTAGCCTTAAAGCGCTTTGGGGTGCTAACTAGACCCATCAATGGAATAAAAATCATAACTTGTTTTATAACACGTCTTTTTCAAAGATTTACATTACATTAATTTTTTTTATTAGGTAAAACTTATTTCCCGACGTTTCGGCAGCGTTACAACTCGCACCCTCAGAACGAAAGAGGCCTAAGTCAGAAAATAGTTTAAATACTCAAAAAAATCTCAAAAATTGAGTACCTAACAATCATAGAGAGACATAAAAAGGTATGCTCATCCGATGAAAAGTAAAACAAAGGCACTTATTGTAAAAAATGAGCATAGCGAATCTTCCGTCCACGGCATACCTTTTTATGACTCTTTGATTGTAACTCAATTTCACTATTTTTTGACTTAGGCCTCTTTCGTTCTGAGGGTGCGAACAGCGATTAGACCCGATTAATATATAACTATGTGTGAGTATTATGGGCAGTACCCCCCAATGATGGCACAACCTTGCGCTCATTAGGGGAGGGCTACGTCCAGCAGTGGATTGATATAGCCTGAAGAAGAAGAAGAGGATGTATGAGTATCGCAAATCATTAAGAAAAAATAAACATCGAAAATCTTAATATCTGAAAACCTATTTAGAGGCTAAAAATTTCACCCATGCCGGGATTCGAACCCACAACCTCTGGCTATCCGTGCCAGCGCTCTACCAATTGAGCCAATGGGCGACTCACCGGCATCAGTGAAATTTCGAACCTCTTTACACTATTCTCTGTATTACTTACAGGCAGCGACATCTGGCTTAAGCAAATTGCATCACTTACAGCCCCGACTACCTACTTTGCAGTTAGGTTTTACATCGGAACGATATCACTGTACCCACATTATTATTCTATTTTTATTTTTAATGCACTAACCCGTGCTAAGGACAAATTTAAAAACCTATTTAGAGGCTAAAAATATCAACCATGCCGGGATTCAAACCCATCTTAATATCTGTATAAGTTTAGAACCTACCGTCTAGAACCTAGGATCAACAACCTAGAACATTTGGTGGAAATCGATTAGTCCTAGGATATTGTAACTACGTTCTAGGCTAATTGTTTTCAAAATAGTTATCACTGATAAATTATGATTTTTGATGTTTACTTTTTGAAACGTATTATAAAACAAGTGATGATTTTTATTTTATTGGTGGCACAAGTTAACACCCCGAAGCCCCTTAACACGGAGCTAAGTCACAACACGTCCAGTCACCGCCCAAACATCACTCCGGTCGGATAATGTGATTAAATTCACCATTAGCGTTATTATTTTAAAATTGGAACGGAGAGCAGAGTGGAATGTTTAACCGCGCAGTGTATTAGTAGCGTAATCGCATTAGCGCAGAATGCAAATTGCGCGCTGCACTGCAAACCGAACTGGGTTCGCTCTGGCGCAAGCAGGTCTACTCGGGAACGGACGGATGTGGGGTTGCCAAGAGGGCCTATGATATGATATCAACCCCATGTATGTCCCCACTGCTGGGGCACGGGTCGATTCCTGCATCGTAGGAAGGTTAGTCCATACTCCACCAAGGAGGCCAAGACCTGGTCGGTGGAGGGTTGTAAGACAGTGGCGGGCCTTACTGTCAGAAGTTATCCAGCCGCCCATTAGGCCTTTGACATGGCTTAACGACTGTCATTACATGACAGCCGGCACCAACGACTTGAATTTAAAATGCCACTGGCGGTAGTCACGGGACGGTCACTCATCCCGCACCTGACCGCGCCTGTTGTTGCTTAACACGCGTGACTGATTCCATCACTTGATTTGACTAGGCCACGAGCGCTTCACTAGGCCCAAAACTAAACTTGGCATAAATAAATTGAATTCAATTGCATATGTAGTCCGCTTTATCCCTTAATCTTCTTGTTCAAGCTTTATTACTCCACTGCTGGACATTGCCCTCCCCTAATGAGCGCAAGGTTGTGCCATCATAATAAGGCATGGGCAGTATGTGTTTTTTATTGGTTTTGGACTCTATTTCAAGGTGAAAAATTAGCTCAGTTGGAAAGAGCACTGGCACGGATAGCCAGAGGTCGCGGGTTCGTATCCCGGCATGGGTGGAATTTTAGCCTCTAAATAGGTTTTTAAAATTGTCCTTAGCGCGGGTTAGTGCATTAAAAATAAAAATAGTATGATAAAGTTCAATTTAACGTGGGAACTATTTTCCCCTTGCCCACTTATGGGTTATCCACAGTAGGCCCCAGGGTCAGTTCTCCCAAACAATAGTTGCGCGAGCGGAAAACGCGACGCTTCCCGTTAATTTCAAATAATTAAGTTTACGTAACTTTCGGAAATTGTTTTCGGGCGATGTGTTTGCTTTACATATAACTGTCTATCACACAATATTGGAGCAGGTCGCTCAAACTCAAACTCAAATAATTTATTTGCGAATGCATATAACTAATTATACATTATTGCACACGAAACCTAGCCGAACCGGGTGGTTGGAATCAATCACTTGAGTTAAGCAACAACAGGCACGGTCAGGTGCAGGATGAGTGACCGTCCCGTGACCACCGCCAGTGGTATTTTTTCCGAGCGCTTCCGTGCTTCGCAATGCACGTTCCGTTTTATTGTCCCTCCCAAGAGGTTTTGGTTTCAAACCCCGGCTGGGGACAACAACAAAACCCCAGGTCTTGGATGTTTATATGTATGTAATGTCGTAGTTTTTGGTTCCCACGACACAGGGTATCCTAGTGTGGGGCCAGAAGGCATGTATGTGCCTGTATGTAAATGTTATGTTGTTGTTAGGTCACAAATAATAAATATAGATAATACGAGTATTCATCTCATCAGGTTCTCTTCAATCTCAGAGGTAAGGGCACTTTATTCATACGGATTGGATGCGAATACGGACACCGCTAATTTCGTGGAAAAATATTACGTGCCAAGGAAAAGTCATCTCTATTGCCTCAGTCAATAACCATCAACTGACGACCTAGTGATCCGCTGCTCCCTTCACCATCGCGTTCATTAACATAATCATTAGGATTGATAGCTTTTCCGCACATTTTCCCGCTTCATCGCATTACTTTTCCGTCTCTCCAATTACCTAACTTAACTTTATTAAATTACGATGAAATGTCACCCACAGGTCACGTTGACGTCAATTGTGTAACGTTAAACTCCGATGGTGTTCCATGCCCGTTTTATTTTCTCTTTAAAACCGCCTTTAATAACAATATTAGCTTCATTATCATCAGGCTTTATTAGTCCACGCACTGGACATAGCCTTCCCCTAATGAACGCCATAGCAACCTGTCTTCAACTTGCTGCATCCAACATCTGCCTGCAGTTTTTCACAGACAGTCATCCCATCTAGCATACCGCAATGGTTGAAAACGAAAGTTTTCAATCAGTGCGTCCTACCTGTCATGACCTACGGAGCCAAGACATGTAAAATCCGTGGCAAGTGGCAGTTCCTGGTCTCTGCCTACACCTCTGTTATGCAGGCGTGAGGTTATGTTTGTATGTATTTTATTTTTAAATTGCCAAATAATCGCGATATGTACCCTTTATATATGTAACTATGTATGAGAATCGCGAGCCATTAAGAAATACTGGTAGAAACAATCTCTCTCAGCAACTCAAAACATTTCATAGAACATGAGTTACGAAGACGAGGTTTGCTGTGCTGTAATTATGAGTTGCTAGACGCCAACTACCTACATTGCAAATTAACAGCACAGTCAACTAACTGGGTCACAGTACACTGCTTCCGTCAGCAACTTAAAAGTACAAAGATCAAGAGAAGTTGTACGTGTACGAGCAGAGGAGAGCGTGTGCAACTCTACTCTGTCACACAGCAGATGTTGATGGTTGTAGGGCGGTGGTGAAAGAATAAAGTATAAAGTAGGTGTTGTTAATATTCAGGTCTTCATTATGTTTATTAGAAACAGTTACATAGTTGAAGATTTATGTTGTTATTGAGAGGCAAAAGCCAACTGTTCGGCGCAGGTAACAAGACCCCTGAGCTCGACTGTGCGCGGTGCACAATCAGCAATACGGTGACCTACTAAAGTACAAAGTACGGTGCTAACCCGTACATTGGTGAACTAAAAACCTACACCAAGACATGAAATACTAGGGGCAGCTAGTATTTCATATCTTCGTGTAGGTTTTTGGTTAGGTCAGGTTGTTGGCAAACGTTGTTATGGCATGCAGGCAGGTGGACTGCCCACCAACCTTCGACCCTTTCTTCATATCCAGCAGTTGACGAAGGAGGTCTGTTGGATTGGAAAGGAATATTACAGAGATCTCGTTAGCCCTATACTAATTACAACTAAATTACTTGTGTTATAGGTGCTAACTCGACAATAGATTTAATACAATAAATACATAGATAACGTCCAAGACCCGAGACAAACTAGAAAAGTTGGTTTTCTAGTTTAACCCGGCCGGGGATCGAACCCGAGACCTTCGGTTTTACAGTCAGCGTGCCAAACCGCTGTGCTACCGCGGCCGTCAAATAACACGAATAACTAAGTAAAGTCATCAAATAACGAATAACTAAGTAAAGTCGATTAACTTCCTGACAACCGACTTGACTTGGTTGCTGTAAGCAATAAGGTCGCCAATGTACGGTATATATTTGCAGTACAATGTACAGTAATTTGTAAATATTTTACGTATTTTTTTCTTAGTGTACAATAAAGAATATTTTTATCTTCCCTTATCTAAAACTAAGCTGACAAATTGGAAAGTTTACTGAGAAATTTCGTAAGTAGGAAAAAGATTAAGGGCCACTTCCGTCAGCTGAGGTTAGCTCATTTAACTATCGTTAACCGGTTCAATCGATCATTTCACATACAAAATTATCGATTTAACTAGTTAACTCGAGTTAACCCGGGCTGACGCAAGTGGGTCTAACTGTAATTTATTCGTCTAACGCCGGAAGCAGCGTGCCGCAAGCTTACACAAAAGTGTAACTGCACATAGCTGGTTTTGCCCACAGCGAACTTATGCTATCGCTGACGGGTTTGTCTATGCTCTGTTTAGTTGGCGCATTCGGGTGCGTTCCTATTCGGAACATTTATTCCGTCCGAAAACCCTAAAGATGGCTGAAAACTGCCGATTTTGTCAGTCACGGTTAGGGGCCTAATTATGCGTACCAAAGCTGGTTGGCATCTTAATGGTTGAATAATTGCGACAGCAATAGGAATAGGCGATAGGAATTTGACAGTTAGACAGGAATTGTTCAGGATTTAGTGCTTTTATGTCCCTACTGGTGGGGCACGCGTCTCTTCCTGCATCGCAGGAAGGTTAGGCCATACTCCACCACGGAGGCCAAGTCTGGGTTGGTGAAGGGTTGTAAGACAGTGGCGAGCCTTAGAGTCAGAAGTTATCCAGCCGTCCATTAGACCTCTGACATGGCTTAACGACTGTCATTACATGACAGCCGGCACCAACGGCTTGGATTTAAAATGCCACTAGCGTTAGTCACGGTACGGTTACTCATCCAGCACCAGATCGCGCCTGTTGTTGCTTAACACGATTCTAACTGATTCCATCGATTGGTCACAAAGAAATCAATTTAATAAATAAATAAAATAAATAAATTATGGCATTGAGAATAAATTCTATGAAAAGAGTTATGAGAATACAATTTATTTTGTAAGCACGATCAAACCTCGATTCGTGTCCTCTAAACTTATTCGACCAACCCTTTTATGTCCCCACTGTTGGGGCACGAGTCTATTCCTACATCGCAGAAAGGTTAAACCATATTCCACCACGGGGGCCATGTCCGGGTTGGTGGAGGATTGTAAGGCATTGGTGGGCCTTACTGTCAGAAGTTAGCAAGACGCCCATAAGGTATCTGACATGGCTTAACGACCTACCGACTATTACATGGCACCCGGCACCAACGGCTTAACGTGCCTTGCGAAGCACCGAAGCGCTCGGAAAAATGCCGCCACTTACGGTAGTCACAGGACGGTCACCCATCCTACACGATTCGACGAAGGACGACCCAAGACATAAAGTGACCAAATAGTTAGAGCGCCAATAGTTCTTGGGATTAAATAAGTCTTTAACTCGAGGTAAACACGCTTTTCATTAAAGTATAAACAAAACTCCACAACTCGAAAAAACAAATGAGGATCGGGTTGCCGCTTTTCCGCATTTATTTTTCTTTCTGCGGCCGGCCAGCAAGTAAGCCATTATTTTTCATTTATGTCATTGAAAAAATGGTAAATATTTTGTCAAAATATATGTTATTTTAAAGAAGTAGATACTATGGGGTTTGGGGGACTCAGACCAAAATCCTTGTTAGGGAGCTGGGTCTCCGTTTGAGGGACCGTGGACTTGACTGCCGCTCCGATGCCTCCAATCCGATCCGATTTGGGACAAAGGGTCTCTTTGGTGGTGCTGTGTGGCAATGCTGCCAGCGTCTGTTGTTTCAGATATTTTTCGGAGTGGTTTGTTCAGTTAAATTATTTTTTATTTATTTATTAAATTGATTTCTTTGTGATGTATATCCATATTTCCAACTTTAAGGACGATCAATCCTCGATTTGTGGCACAGATGTCGTTTGTAAATAAAAGTTATACTGCATTTGTATAGGATGTGCTCTTTTAAATAGGATGTCGTTTGTTAATAAAAGTTATAGAGCCTTAAAGAACTTTGAGCCAAAGGTCGGTTTCTGAATTGAGAATTTACTAAGCAAATACTGAAGTAACATTCTGTCACGCTCTTTGTTGAGAAAACCGAAGTAACAACACTCCAGTTAAGTATTTACTTAACGAAATTCTCAATTCAGAAAGCGGCTATTAGTATTTCATATTAATTTCACTTCATATTATCGTAAACTGTTTTGAAATAACATGGACTCACAAATCGATGATCGTATTGACATACAGGGTCGCGTTTCATAAAACTGCAATTCGTAGTTTATTATGACAACTCGATATACCCACAATGCGTAGGGCATACAAAATATTTATTTAACACCATGATGCGACACTTTACAACTGGTCAAATATCATATATCCTTATTAAAACTATACGAAGCGATCGGGGCTTAGTGGAACCGAGTGATGGGAATCAATCTCTTGGTTTAAGCAAAAACAGGCACGGTCAGGTGTTGGATGGGTGACAATCCCATGACTACCGCTATTGCTATTTTTTCCGAGCGCTTCCGTGTTTCGCAAGGCACGTTAAGTCGTTGGTGCCGGCTATCATGTAATGAAGGCCTTACGGGCGGCTTGATAACATCTGACAGTAAGGCCCGCCTCTGTCTAACAATCGTCCACCAACCCGGTCTTGGCCATTGTTGTGGTGTATGGCCTAGCCTTCCTGCGATGCCAACGTACCCCAGCAGTGGGGACATACAAGGGTTGTTATCGAGTAATTTTATCTCTTTCCTCTTTGCACTCCTACGTAATTTCTTACGGCAGGTTTTCGATAGAAAATACAAACATCGAATGCACCTTTTGTACATTATCATTTGCGCAATAAATAATTAATAATAATATTGTATATATTGTTAATAATATTAACAATATATACCTGTACTCAGCGAAAACTTGAACAACTAAATAAACACATACATAGAAAATACAAAGAAAATAATATCTGGCAATAAAACCATTCGGGAAATATCCGACTCAAAGGTTCCTACAACGCTGGCAGCATTACCGCGCTGTTCAGTGAGGGAGATCCTTTGAATCAAATATGCTCCAGTACATAATCTAAGCCACGTTCCTCAGACGACGCCCTACCTCTTTAATAAAGGTTTTCCCTTGAAAACGCCAGATCCCAGTAGTCGTAGCCCATTAGTACAATATTAGTCTTTCACTTTTAAAAACCTATTTAGAGGCTAAAAATTTCACCCATGCTGGGATTCGAACCCGCAACCTCTGGCTATCCGTACCAGCGCTCTACCAATTGAGCTGATACGGATAGCCAGAGGTTGCGGGTTCGAATCCCGGCATGGGTGAAATTTTTAGCCTCTAAATAGGTTTTTAAATTTGTTCCTTAGCACGGGTTAGTGCATTAAAAATAAAAATAGTGTAGTCTTTCACTTATTAATCTGTGGGTTAATTGATTATGCGGTGTACCTACATCGCATTGTCATTGTAACCAAGAATTATAGTTCCCGCTGCCTTTTTCTCCACTACAATACGGCCCGACGGCAGCTGCTTACATTTTTCGCTGTACATTGGCATTCAGCAAACAGAATGTAAATTTTGTACGTTTAAATAAATTGAAATGAATTGACAGTACAAAAATACCACCCAAAACGTTAGCTCAGCAAAATATCGAATGCTCACTTAAAACATGACGCTTTGAAAGTTATGACGGAAACAAAAAGGCTCCCTAACGAAATTATAACGGTCCAAAAGCCTAACAACGTAAATAAACAATACAAAATACAAATTCTAACTTGAAAGCAAAACACATTAAAGTATCCTTTGGAGATCTAAGCGGGCTTAGCTAGGGCGTAATGTATGCGGCCTCGGAGAGTAGACGCCGTGAAATATGGGAAAATTTTTCGTCGTCTGACTTGTAATTAAATATGCAAATTGAGTAGATATTTACCTAGCTTACTTACTTACGTACTACACAAACCGGGGGGTGGGCAGCAGCGCCCCCTGCAGTACAATTCCACCGAACTGCGATCCCCAACCCGCATGCCCAGCGTGGGGATTATGGGCATTACCCCCTATGATAGCACAACGTGGCGCTCTTTAGGGAAGGGCTATGTCCAGCAGTGGACTAGTATAGCCTGACGACGACGACGACGACTTACTACGTATGTATTTATTTAGTTTAGGCAATGCCCATATACACTATGAGTTTTGTTGTAGGGACTGAAGAGGTTATAGTTTCGTCATGTCTGTAAATGTCTGTGTGTCTGACCGCGGCTTAACACAGAGACGACAGGTATCAGAAATCATAGTGTCGCCACGTCTATTTGTCGGTGTGTCTGACCGTGGCTTAAAACACAGACGACAGGTACTAGAAATTATAGTTTCGCCACGTCTGTTTGTCTGACCGCGGCTTAGCACGGAGATGATAGGTACTAGACATTATAGTTTCGCCACGTCTGTTTGTCTGTGTGTCTGACCGCGGCTTAGCACAGAGACGATAGGTATCAGAAGTCATAGTTTCGCCACGTCTATTTGTCTGTGTGTCTGACCGTGGCTTAGAACACAGACGACAGGTACTAGAAATTATAGTTTCGCCACGTCTGTTTGTCTGTGTGTCTGACCGCGGCTTATCACAGAGACGACAGGTACTAGAAATTATAGTTTCACCACGTCTGTTTGTCTGACCGCGGCTTAGCACATAGACGACAGGTACTAGAATTTATAGTTTCGTTAGGTCTGTTTTTCCGTGTGTCTGACTGCGGCTTAGCACAGAGATGACGGGTATCAGAAATTATAGTTTAAACAGGTCTGTTTGTCTGTGTGTCTGACCGCGGCTTAGCACAGAGACGACAGGAACTAGATTTTATAGTTTCGTTAGGTCTGTTTGTCCGTGTGTCTGACTGCGGCTTAGCACAGAGATGACGGTTATCAGAAATTATAGTTTCAACAGGTCTGTTTGTCTGTGTGTCTGATCGCGGCTTAGCACAGTGACGATATGTACTAGAAATTATAGTTTCGCCACGTCGCGTCGGTTTGTCTGCGTGTCTGACCGCGGCTTAGCACAGAGATGACGGATATCAGAAATTATACTTTCAACAGGTCAGTTTGTCTGTGTGTCTAATCGCGGCTTAGCACAGAGACGACAGGTACTACAAATTATAGTTTTGCCATGTCGGTTTGTCTGCGTGTCTGACCGCGGCTTAGCACAGAGACGACAAGTAGAAAGCTGAACATTGGCATCGATTTATGCAACTTCATTACGGCGATAAAAGAGTAGATTATTTAATTTTTCTTATTTTTTTTCATGCAGATGCTGTTTTTACTTCCATCATATTATTTCAGTAAGTCAGTGCCCCATCCTCTACATTATAATTTCCGCCGTGACCCACTATAAAGAAGAGCGGGTGATTATGCTCTTCCTCTATGAAGGAAGCCGAGGCACAGCTTCTTGTCTTCATTTGTAATTTATATACTGTTAAATAAACGCCTCTTTAAATTGTCATTAATGCCTCTAGTATAAGTGATTGTTGTGTCTTATTTCGCTTGAAGACAAATAAATATATTCTGTTCTATTCTATTCTATTCTGAGCCCGACCTCTTCTCTTCCAGTCACGGTTTGTAAATGTTTTCTCCACCTGGCCCTAGAGTCTAATACTTACGTAGTTTTTCAATAGAATTATATTAGCACAACCATGGTTTTTCTTTGTCTCAATTTGGTAGTCTACAAAACAATAGCAATACAATGTCATTCCAGGGGTATAATCCGCGAAAATAAAATAGGCAACTCTCGCGAAGAAAATCAAATCGTGCAAGGCGCCGAGCTAAGTAGCACGGCTTATACCATTGCAATGCGATTGTTTACTAGACTACCGGTAGTGTGAATGAAACGACCGTACTAATAGGACTCTATTGAACAACTATGCATTTTACAGACTCTCCTTCTTGATCACAGTGCGTCTTACGCTGCGTTTGCCCATTCGCGGTCTCTACTCTGTGGCGCAGCGGTAGCGCATCAGCCTGCCTGAGAGGTCCCGGGTTCGATCCCCGGCTGGGGACAAAAAACCCCAGGTCTTGGATGTTAACATGTTTGTGATGTCTTTGTTTCTGGTTCCCACGACACAGGGTATCCTAGTGTGGGGCCAGAGACAATGTATGTGCCAGTATGTAAATGATTATACTATTTTTATTTTTAATGCACTAACCCGTGCTAAGGACAATTTTAAAAACCTATTTAGAGGCTAAAAATTCCACTCATGCCGGGATTCGAACCCGCGACCTCTGGCTATCCGTGCCAGCGCTCTTTCCAACTGAGCTAATCGGCGACTCAGTATGTAAATGTTATGTTATGTTACTCTAGAACCAGTCTACCGTAGCGGTATTACCGCTGCGGTAGACTGGCCCCCATTGTTCTAACCACTAGGCTACCACAGCTATCTACCACTTCACCTCTTCATTAAAACAATTCAAAGGATTACTGGAATAACTCCTACAAGCTATTATTATGGCGTTGTCTTTGACAACAGAAATAGATTACAATAGACTGGATAAAATCACGCGTCTAGTTTTCAAAAAGAATGAAAGAAAGATATAATTATACTATTTTTATTTTTAATGCACTAACCCGTGCTAAGGAACAAATTTAACGTAATAAATTTTAATTTTAATTTGTAGCCTCTAAATAGGTTTTTAAAAGAAAGATATAACTTGAACGAAAAACCAACTGCTAAAAAGAGCTAAGCCACGCGTAAAAACTGCGACCCTTTGTCGTGGTACAGTCTGTTTTCTCGTGGCCTAGTCAAACCGAGCGATTGGAATCAATCACTTGAGTTAAGCAATAACAGGCGCAGTCAGGTACAGGATGGGTGACGGTCCCGTGACTACCGCTAGAGGCATTTTTCCGAGCGCTTCCGTCCTTCGCGAGGCAATCACCAAAACCCATTGGTGCCGGCTGTCATATAATGACAATCGTTAAGCCATGTCTGAGGCCTTATGGGCAGCTTCATAACTTCTGACAGTAAGGCCGCAGTGCGGACATATCGAATTGTCAAAATCTGACCATTGGTTAGAGAATCGTGAGGAAACATATAATTGGACATACTTACATACAAACATACGAGCCAAACACATTACCCTCACTTTGGGCTCCACCGCAGTCGGGTAAAAACAGAGGCGCTTCCTCAAAAACAATACGAGGGCCACTTAAAAGAAACACTAGAATAGCGTGCTCAAACTAATTACGGACAAACGCAAAGTGTGAACCCCACAAATGAATGTACACAGCGGAATTAAGTAGCGTCGTGATTCGCTACGCGATGTTTACTTTGCAGTACAGTTTGCAGCTGGTCAACCTTTACATTGCTGTTCTAAAGGCGCCCTAAAGGCCTGCGCAGGCGAGGGACTGTCCCCCGGGTACTTTTTTGTCCGTCGATATAGATCTCTTATAAATTGTATCAAATAACGCACACGAAGGACTAAAAGTACCCCGTACAAAAAGTCTCTCAAGTTACAAGTTATTCTATTACGAATTGAAGATATTTAAAATGTATACGGATACTGTCTGACTACGTACATGCTTTTTATTTTTCTTTTAAATTAAGTCAATATTATGTAAACATAAAAACTATTTTCAAATCTGAACAAGTAAACTTAAAAAATATTTACATCATGTATTACTCATATATCAGAGGGAAACGTGGTCGGAGACTTCCGACAAAATTCAAATATTTCCAGAAGTAGTTACGCAACAAAGAAATATTTGAAAAAGAATATAATTTTGTGAGTACAGCGATATCATTCCAATGTAAAACCTAACTGCAAATAGGTACTCGGGGCTGCAAGTGATGCAAATTACTTCAGCCATATGCTGCCTGTACGTAACACAGAGCGTATTGTAAAGAGTTTCGAAATTTCACTGATGCCGGTGAGTCGCCCATAAGCTCAGTTGGGAGAGCGCTAGCACAGTTAGCCAGTGGTCGTGGGTCCGAATCCCGGCATGGGTGGAATTTTTAGCCTCTAAATAGGTTTTTAAAATTGTCCTTAGCGCGGGTTAGTGCATTGAAAATAAAAATAGTATAAAATTCAAATATTTCCAGAATTCGTTACGGAGAAAAGAAATATTCATTTTGAGCATAGAAAGAAGCATTACACAGTCAAAAAATTCACAGAAGGCTTCTTCATAGAAAGTGGCACAATAAACAATACAATTCGTAATTGTATGACGACCTCTGTGGCGCAGCCATAGCGCATCTGCCTACTATGCGAGAGGTCCCGGGTTCGAACCCCGGCTGGGGACAAAAAAAAGCTGTCCCCAGGTCTTGGACGTTTATATGTTTGTGTCGTTGTTTCTGGTTCCCACAACCATGTATGTGCCTGTACGTAAATGGTAATGTTCTGTTATGTATATAGAGCTTAATAATATTAAAGTTCTAAAATCGAGCTTCATTATTTCAATGTAATAAAATCATTTTGAGGTAAGGTTTAAACCACATTTGCCCGACCGAGCGCACGTTTCCGCCTCTAATTCCATCTCCTAACCAAAACGCCAACGAACACCTTTGCAGATTGTTGTAAAATATAACCTATAACTGTATTAATGTCTTTATTGTTCTGCTGCGGAGCCCAAAAGGAAGGTGATATGTTTAGCTTGTAAGGGTGTATGTATGTATGTATGTATGTATGTATGTATGTATGTATGTATGTATGTATGTATGTATGTATGTATGTATGTATGTATGTATGTATGTATGTATGTATGTATGTATGTATGTATGTATGTATGTATGTATGTATGTATGTATGTATGTATGTATGCATGCATGCATGCATGCATGTATGTATGTATGTATGTATGTATGTATGTATGTATGTATGTATGTATGTATGTATGTATGTATGTATGTATGTATGTATGTATGTATGTATGTGTGAATGTTTTTTATGTATGTGATGAGAAAAAGGCCTTTACCCAGCAGTGGGCAGAGGTGGGCTGATGATGATGATAATGATGAGTTGGCTTCTTGATTATTTCTTATGTAAAAAACCTGTTAAGAGGCTAAAAATTTCACCCATGCCGGGATTCGAACCCGCAACCTCTGGCTATCCGTGCCAGCGCTCTACCAATTGACCCGGCATGGGTGAAATTTGTAGCCTCTAAATAGGTTTTTAAATTTGTCCTTAGCACGGGTTAGTGCATTAAAAATAAAAAAAAGTATTTCTTATGTGTTCTTTTATTGAAAAACTTATTATTATTCTTCTTCAGGCTATATTATGTAGTCCACTACTGGACATAGCCCTCCCCTAATGAGCGCCATAGCGCCCTGTCTTCAGCTTGCCGCATCCAGCATCTGCCTGCAGTTTTTCGCAGATCGTCATCCCACCTGGTCGGAAGGCGTCCTACTCTACGTTTGCCGAGTCGCGGTCTCCACACAAGAACATGCTGTTGCACGCTATTGAAATACTTGGTTGTTATTACTGAATAAAACTTAGTTGCAGCTAAGGTCAAGTGCGATTTTAACCACGAGCGCTCAAGTCCACGTTCCTAGCTCTAATTCCATCTCCCAACCAAAACGCCACAATTTCACGGCGATTTTATTTCAGAAAGCGTTCGGAGTAGCGAGCGGTGTTAAGTCAGCACGAGTGATCCCGCACCGCACCCGTTTTGAGGTTAAATTTAAATCGAATGATCGGCGCCTGCCGACGTTCCGAGACCACGGCGAGTATGGACTTGGCGAACGTATCGAATCGCTGGCAAGTAACGCGTAGGCCTAAGAAAGACGGAGGCTGCTTCGATAGCGGTTGACACGCTTGACTACCGAAACAGAGGTCGTCGGACTTCCCACTGGAGGCCGCCGTGATACGCAATGAAATGAAATGGTTTTATTCAAAGTAGCGCTGAAACTGCGGCATAATGCGGCGGTGTCCATTTAATTTTGTTTTGGGCTGCAAAACTAAGTATCACACTTTTAATGTTGCAATAACTTTTTTAAGTGCACAAGATATACTTTCGAAATAAAAAGGACTTGAAAAAGACTTAAATTTTGAGTACTAAATCTCCACAGTAGGTAACCTTCTTTTAAGACATGGTAGATTTGTTTTGCAGTTTAGTATAAATCTAAATTAAAACTGTAGGTCGTACTTGGTTTTGCAGGTCAGTGTAGGCAGTACAAACGGCCTGTATTTCCATGGTTGTGATGTCCTTGCCTGGTTTTATTCAAATTCAAATAATTTTATTTCAACGTAAAGAATTTACATTCTGTTTGCTGAATGTCAATGTACAATGTAAAATGTAAGCCGCCGCCTTCGTGCCGTATTGTAGTGGAGAAAAAGGCAGCGGAAAAAAAACTCCACTCTGACCATCTTTTCTCAAATGATCTTAAAACCAAATACATCAGTTGCCATATGTAAACCTAATAAGATTTCATGATTGCCATTAATAACTTTAAATGCCGAAGCATTAGTCAAATGTCTCACAATAATAGGGGAAAACATAAGTGCTGCGGCCAGACACACGAACAGCACTCGTTCACGAGCATAACGCAGTGCTCAGCCATCATCAGTCTCAACCATTTTGGAGGGAGATAGATGACCCGAACACCACGCTACCATTCGAATGACCTTCAGCAAACTTGCAGTTAAGTTTTTGTCAGTTATATATGGTATCATATAGTTATTAATATGCAATCACGTCGTCTGTACACACTTGTATTATAAAATAATATGTTATACTTAGTTATACTTAACAATAAAATCGCGGTGGAATTGGTTTACTACCACGGAGCACATATCCTAGAATATCCTAGTTTGGGACCAGGACAAGTGATAACGATGTGTGGAAGTTATTTTTTTATTAAAGAAATCCTGGTTAAGAAACTTACGGGAGTCGACTGCCGGCCTCACCCCTGCGAGAGACAGAGGTAAATATGCAAAGCTGACTGCCAACTTTGGCTAGTCTGAGAGGTCCCATAAGAAGATGAAGACATATCGGAGTGATTTTCTTTCTGTGTAAAATCGGGCTTGTTCTTTTATAGTTAACTTAAGATCACAAGTGATTTTGAGACCTTCTAAAACAAACAGTTAATTGTTTTCAAGTTTGATTGATGTTCTATTGAAATATTTGGTTTTCAAGTAGTTAGTTTTGCTGCCCATGTGTTTAGTTCATTAAAATCATAATATTACGGCGATTTCTACGCTTTTATTATCAATCATACTCCAACTAACCTAAAATATAAATATATAATAGTCTTGTTTACCGTTACTGTTTTGTCGTTTACCGTGTACCTTTTTAACGTTTCTACGTCACCGTTTTTCCAATTAACTTCATGCCGGATTCATTTCTTAATTTTTTGTTTGTCACCAAAGTCCAACTTTTTTCTCACTGATTCTGATACGCAGAGTTAATCATGGTGAGTTGGACGCGGAGCTGTCAACGTCGGATGCTCGTATCCGACACACACACACACAGACTCACACACACCTGACACTCACACTAACACTTTTCTTCTCTGAAACTTTTTGCCAAGTCCCCACCGACTAAGCCCGCCTGTGGCAAATGTGTGTGATTTTCCGAGCGGAACGCACAGGTCGCCGCTCCGCCGAAGAGGTGCGAGCGCCTGTGACCGATTTTATTGCGTGAGCGGAGGCGAAGAATCCAATTGATGAAATATCCTCGCGGCGTTTAGATAGCGCGCGTGGGCGCGGAATGTGTCGTTTAATATGATCGATCAGTCCGCTGAGGATGGAGCATTTCAAGCACCTTCAGGCCACAGGTAGATTGACAACCAGTTTCTGGACGACTTGCACCAATTTAAATCATAAAAAAATATTGATTATGATTATATTCTTTTTAATGCACTAACCCGTGCTAAGGACAATTTTAAAAACCTATTTAGAGGCTAAAATTCCATCCATGCCGGGATTCGAACCCGCGACCTCTGGCTATCCATGCCAGCGCTCTTTCCAACTGAGCTAATGAGCGATTCACCGGCATCAGTGAAATTTCGAACCTTTTTACAATATTCTCTGTATTACATACAGAACACGTACGTACGTAAGTGCGTACAAATGTTTATTGTACTGTTTTATTTAATTTATATTTTATAATAAAAACAGAAAACTGGATTAAAACGGATAAGCAGGAAAAAATTGACAGATCAAGTGAAGAAGTAGAGTAGTAGACTCGTGACTGACTTCGCGGCGGTTGCTACAGAGCTAGAATCGACTGATTGGTCTAGCGTTACTGGTAATAATAACACTAATGAAGCAACACACTGCTTTACTGAGATATTAAAAGATGCCATTTTAGTCCACACTAAGGAACTGATTATTCCCCGTAGTAAGTTTAATCTTAAGCCCTGGGTAACTCCGGGTCTCATAAAATGTCAAAAAAATCATGATGCTCTTCATCGTCAGGCAAAAAAACACCCTAAAAATTTACGAAAGCAATCAGTTAGCGGAAAGTATAAACAATCCGAAGAAACTTTGGGAAACAATAAAAGATATCTGCAACTTTTCAAGACGTAAGAACGATGCAAAGGAGTTAATCATTAACACAAATCCTACGGAAGCCTTAGCCACATGTAATGAGTACTTTGCTAATAGTGGGTGGGAAACTAGCAAGCAAAAAGCTTAGTCGATTACAAACCACCGAAGACAGTCTAGCTGTCTTCGGTGGTTTGTAATAGACTAAATAGAGTACTACCTACAAACTTGGCTAAATAGCGTACTACCTACAAACTCATTTTTATATTCCCCACCGAATGTAGAGGAAGTCAGTCATTACATAAAGGAACTCAAAATAGTTAGCGCCCCAGGTATTGACTGATACTCACCTTTATTAATTAAACTAACACAATCTGCTTTGATCGAACCACTAACTTATATATTTAACCTAAGCATGTCAACTGGCATCTTCCCTGACACATGGAAGCTAGGTGTGATATCTCCAATTCACAAAGACGGAAGCAAATCAGTCCCTAGTAATTATAGACCGATTACTTTACTCAGCATTTTCTCGAAACTGCTCGAAAAAAATATTAATAAGCGCTTGTAAACTTTTTAGAGGATCAATCCCTCCTATCTGAAAACCAATACGGCTTCCGTCGTCAAAAGTCAACAGAAGACGCGGTTTTGCGTCTCACAAGCTTAGTGAGTTCGTCTCTTGATGAAAGAAAATGCTGCTTGGGTGTATTTTTAGACCTCGCTAAGGCGTTTTACACGGTTTCGATTCGCAAATTAGAAAACATAGGTATTAGAGGTATCGCTCACAGCTGGTTCCAGAGTTATCTCACTAATCGTCGGCAATGTGTCAGGGTGGATGACATAATAAGTAACCAGCTGCCCGTTAACTTTGGAGTCCCTCAAGCAGTATTCTTGGTCCTACCTTGTTTTTAATCTATATGAATGATTTAATTAATATCTCACTAAAGAACGCTGATCTGATTTGTTATGCCGACGATACAGTTATGCTATTTTACGATACTTCATGGGAAAAAGTATTTAAGTCAGCTGAACTGAGTATGGCTGTACTAGCAAATTGGTTAAATAAGAATGTTAAAAAAACAAAATTTCTCGCTTTCCACAAAACCCGTGCATCCAGACTGCTCACACTCCCTAAACTTATCATCCACTCTTTTTGTTCCTTTCTTGATACTAATCCCCAACATACACATGTCTCTTGCTCTTGCTAAGCAATTGACCGCACTCACACTATAAAGTACTTAGGAATATTACTAGATGAATACTTATCATTTAAACAACACATTTCCTCCCTGTCTAGCAAACTACGTAAATCTATTTACATTATGAAATCCCTATGACACTCGGCCCCTAGATCAATTTTGTTATTAGTTAACAAAGCTGTATGTCAATGTGCTATTTTATATTGCCTATCGGCTTGGGGAGGGACAGCTAAAACTACTCTGATTGAGGTTGTAAGAGCACAACGTGCAGTTCTAAAAGTTATGTTACGAAAGCCTTTCAGGTTTCCTACAAATGAACTCTACAAAGAAAGCAACGTTCTTCGAGTACGCCAATTATTCATATCTAAAGTAGCTACCGCAATACATACAAAAACAGTTAACTCCCCAGATTTCATAAACTTAGCACCCCGCCGAGTTTACAGAGTACCTCTGCCGTCTATTCGTACAACATTTGCCAGACGTTTTCCTCCATTTTCTTTTATACATATAATATAACAAAATTTGCCCACACATTGATAACATCAAAAATCTTCCTACAAGCAAAGCTAAATGAGCCATAGAGGCTTGGCTCCAAGATATGGACTACCAAACCACTGAAGAGATCTTATTGCTTGTGTTTAAAGAAAAATACTATCTCTCTTTCACACACACCCACAAACACACACACACGCCCACACACACACACATACACCCTCACAAAATTTTTCCACGTAATTATATATTTTCTTAAGATGTATCTTCAAACCTAGTCTAAGAGTTGTTTTTGTTTTCCCTAAGATGTCATAATTATATAGAGTGTATAACTTTTTTCACAGCGTTACCGAACCAGTCGACAATTATTTTAGAAAGTTTATTCAGGTCTCTGCGATACAGACTTAAAGTCTAATGCAGATACCGCAAGTATTGTAAACATGCAACATCTTTTTAGCAAATAAAATATCTTTATCTTTAGTAATGAAGAAAAATAAGGGAAATCTCGAAATGTGTGTCATAATTTTTAATATTTAAAAAAGGATAAAAGAAATATAAATAAAAAAAATATTTAAAAAAATAAAAGAACCCGACTGCAGTGATAAATCAACTGAAAAGGAAAAAATAAGATAATTTTATTTTCAAATGCTAATGTCGAATCAGAAGAGTTCATGCTGCTTTACTTGAGGGACCAAATAATATAACTTTATAAGCATTGTTTGCTCAAACTGTTGCATTTATTATTTTATATAAAATGTTGCAGTCGGGACCCATTACTGTTTGTCATCTAATGGGTCCCGACTGCAACATTTTATATAAAATAATAAATGCAACAGTTTGAGCAAATAATGCTTATAAAGTTATATTATTTGGTCCCTCAAGTAAAGCAGCATGAACTCTTCTGATTTGACATTAGCATTTGAAAATAAAATTATCTTATTTTTTCCCTTTCAGTTGATTTATCACTGCAGTCGGGTTCTTTTATTTTTTTAAATATTTTTTTTTATTTTTGACCTTTTAGTGACTCAGTAAAACAATAAAATTTAAAGGTCCATCTGTTCTGTTTACATGCTTTAAATCGTTATATTATTTTATGTCCTAAATGAATTTTAGTTTATTGCTTTATTTTTTTTTGTTCGACAATGGACATGTCTCGGCAAATCATAAATATTTTTACTGATATACTTGTTTGATATAGTCATAGGCACCACCTGCCTGCATTAAAAATAAAGGAAACGACAGATTTTTTTCCTTTATTATCCTTACATAAATTGTCTGTTTTTTATGTAGCCTAAAAACGCTCCACTGCACCTAGTTATTTAATGTTAACGATTGAAATGAAATGAAATGAAAAGGTTTTATTCAAAGTAGCGCAGAAGCTGCGTCTTAATGAACGTTACAATTCAAACTAGGTGTCCATTTCAAAATCTAGATCATTTTGGAGAAAAAATGGACAAAAAAACTCCAAACTTAGTCTTTTCAAAGTCCTTAATTAACATAGTTTACATAATTATTATAAACATAGAACTCATACATTGTACTGGCTATAATTCCAGACCTCATTGTCATCTAGATAATCCTTTATGTTATAGTAGCCCTTTTGGCACAAAGTCTGCTTAACATATTTTTTGAACCGCGATTCAGGCAAGCTTAATATATCTTCAGGGATTTTATTATAGAAGCGTATACAATGCCCCATGAAGGATGTATTAACCTTTGCCAGCCTAAATAGTGGGAACAAAAGTTTATGTTTATTTCTAGTATTCACATTGTGTTGGCTACCTAAAGTTTTAAAGTTACTGATATTTTTCCTGACGTACATAATGTTTTCATAGATATACTGACTGGCAACTGTCAGGATGTTAGTTTCTTTAAAGAAATCTCTTAACGAATCTCTACTGCCTAGCTTATAAATGAATCTGATCGCTCTCTTCTGCAAGACAAAGATGGTCTCAATATCTGCAGCCCGTCCCTACAGTAGTATGCCATAGGACATAACACTATGGAAGTAACTAAAATAAACAAGCCTAGCAGTTGCGACGTCAGTTAGTTCCCTAATTCTTTTAACTGCATATGCTGCTGAACTAAGCCTATTTGCTAATTTTTTTTATATGAGGACCCCATTGAAGCTTTGCATCAATTGTGATACCTAGAAATACAGTTTCATTTACAAGGTCTAATTTGTCATTCCCCAACATAACATTGCTGTCAACCGCTTTGACATTTGGTAGAGTGAACTTTATACATTTTGTCTTCTTTGAATTTAACAATAAGTTATTGGTAGTAAACCAATTATGTACCCGAGAGAGAGCATTATTTGTACTGTCAAGGTCATTCTCTTGTCTCTTAATTTTAAAAATAAGTGACGTGTCATCTGCAAATAATACTATCTCTGACATATTTTGAACCATGAACGGCAAATCATTTACATATACGAGGAAGAGGAACGGCCCCAAAATAGATCCCTGTGGCACTCCTATCCTGACCTCTGACCCTGAAGATTTAGTTCTATTTATTTCAGCTCTTTGAATTCTTCCTTCTAAATATGATGTCATAAGTTTTAGGCTATTCCCGTTTATACCATAGTGCTTTAATTTTAAAAGAAGTGTTTTATGGTCCACGCAATCAAATGCTTTCGACAAGTCACAGAATACGCCTATAGCATCCTTGCGATCTTCCCATGCACTAAATATATGTTTAACTAACATGACGCCGGCGTCCGTTGTAGAGCGCCCTTGTGTGAATCCGAATTGCTGACCATGGAGAAGTTGATAGTTATTGAAGTGTGTAAGCAGTTGACCTAGAACTATCTTCTTGAATATTTCACTTAAAACGGGTAAAACCGAGACTGGTCTGAAATTTGTAGGATCTTGTTTATCACCACTTTTAAATAAAGGAACGAGCTTACTATATTTCATTAAATCAGGGAATATACCCTCATCTAAACATTGGTTAAAGATTTTGGCTAAATGGGGTGCTAGGGTATCGATTACTGAGCTAACTACTGTTACGGACATACCCCACAAGTCTTCAGTTTTTTTAAGCTTTAGCTTTTTAAACGATTTAATCACTGTATGTGCTTCAATATAGTCAAACGAAAAATCATGATCGCATGGGGGGACATTGTCTTTCAAAATACTTTCAGCGAGAGCTGGAGAAGAGTCTAATGAAGCTGTCGTTACAATTGGAACATTTGTAAAGAACTGCTCAAAAGCCGTAGCAAGGTCTTCATTTAAGGTTATTAATTTATCATCTACTTTAAGTGAAAATTCGCGTTCTCCAAATTTGGATTTACCAGTTTCTTTATTTATAACAGCCCAAATTGTTTTAGATTTATTATAAGATTGAAGGATTTTGTATTTTATGTGCTCGCATTTTGCTTCGTGGCAGACGGCCTTAAATAATTTTGAATATAGTTTAACATACTGTATAAAGCTGGGGTCATATGTGTATGTCTTTTTCTCATACAGTGAATAAAGTGTGTCCCTACTTTTCCGGATACCGGGAGTAGCCCATTCACTAAATCCTACTTTATTCCCTTTTGATGATAACTTTTTCAATTTGAAAACTTTTTCAAAACTATCTGTAACGACCTTGAAGAAATCTCCATAATTATCATTTGCATTAAGGGTTTTATTATTTTGGGTAGGTAAGTTACTTTGTAAGTCACTTCTAAATAAATCCAACTTTTTTTTTGTCATGGGCCGATAAATTATATCTTGTTCTTTTTGTTTTGAATCTGCTTCAAAGTGTACGATTTGACCACTGTGGTCTGACTTTAAGCAATTTATTGTCGAATAATTCGAAAATTCACAGTCACAGAATACATTGTCAAGGCATGTGGCTGTGTTTTTGGTAATCCTAGAAGGCTCTAAGAAAATATTAACTAAATTAAAAGACTTTAAAATAAGTTTTAATGTGGTATTTAAAGTGGAGTCTACCAGCAAATCGACATTAAAATCTCCACAGACTATAACTTTCTTGCTACTACTTGAAGCTACCTTTAAAACATCCTCTAGTACTGATTCAAATAAACTATAGTCACTGGCGGGGGGCCTGTATACGCTTACTACAATATGCTTAGCCAGTTCAACACATGATAGTTCAACTACTTTTTCAACAGAAAGTCTGCAAATATCTTTACGCTCTTTATATTTTAAAGTACTTTTTACTATAATCAAGGATCCCCCGTGCAATGCTGACTTTCTATTGAAGCAACTGGCTATTTCATAATTATGTACAGAAAAATTCATTTGAGACTCTAGTAGCCAGTGCTCAGTGACACAAAGTACATCCACTCTATATTGTTCCAAGAACAATTCTAATTCTAGTAATTTACTAGAAAAGCCGCCCTGTAAGTTTTGGTTCACTAAGATAAGTTTTTTTAAGAGGGGCTTTTCTGTAGTCTGTGCTGATAGTTTAAATCAGCAGTCAAGTTTAACCTACTTATGCTAGGTTTTTTTTACAGCCTCAGAATAAAGAGGTTTGTTAGTAGAACTTATTCTACAGATTACATTGCTAACTGGTCCCTGTTTTATTGTCTTAACAATAATGGGGTCATAAATATTTAGTGCCAAAGATTTGGCAATTTGTCGCTTTGAAGACAAGGGCACATTGTAGGTGGGGACTGGAATAGTCACGAATTATCTCTTCGACCTGAACGGCGCTCAGCTTTCGACATCTCCAGAGTAGAATTCTTCGTGCTTGCATTGCTGGGCCCAGTCTTCGGTCTCGCTAATTACTTAGAATAAGGACTTTTAAATGGGAACATAAATGGTCTGAGCCTTCAGCCGCAGCCTGTACAAAGGCGCGACAGGTTTCCTCCTAACAGCAACTTTAAGTAACTGTCGCGGCCTTCGGCCGCGCTAATAGTCTCTCCATTTGGCATCAGCGTAAATAGAGCTCAGCATTTGGAATCGCCGTGGGAGTATTCCTCTAGCCCGCTTCACAGCCTTCGGCCGTGCCGCGACCTGTATTGAGCTCGGCCTTCAACCTCGTCGCGGCAAGTTTCCTCGCACCCGCATGATGGGGCTCGGCCTTCGGCCTGGCGTAGTTATTTAGAGTTGTGGCATGGGCGTGGAGACATACAAAATCTTGGTTTTCTGAATGCCAAAATATTACCGGTATTAAAATGAAACTATAACAAATTCATCTTGAGGTGGCCCCCTAAAGCATTGAAAAATTTTACTGAATATTTAGGTGTAGATAAGCAATCTTTGGTCTCACAAGTGAACAGGAAACCTAACACAAAATCATAATCTTATTTTCGGAGGAAACGAGATAAAATTCGTTAAGATGAATAGAGCTAGAATTTTTTAAAATTTCATGGGTCCTACGATACGAGGTCACGGAGGATCCGTCTTCGGTTACCAGTGAGAGCGTTCAAATATTTTTTTTTCATTTATTGTTTCTTCTTCGAACCCAGCTTGTCTGACTATGACCGCACAGGGGAAAAGGAGTTACATGCTACACTTTATATATTTTGTTCAGTTAGTTTTGGTCTAAGTGTCAGTAGGAAATTAATATCAGTGTTAAGAAATAAATTATTTTTTCTCAAACATGCTCGGAAATGTTTGTGTTATTACCATGAAATAAAGCCACAAAGTTTCTCTTTTATGGCTCCCGCCTCACTTTACTGGCCTAAGCCAGTAAAGTAAGTATGAAAATCCATTACCGTCCGCTGCTCTAACTTTTTAAATTTACTTACTAAAATTAAACTGACCAAGGAAAAATTACATACAGCCAACCACCTACTAAGTTATGTAAGCATACTTAGATTAACAAAAAAACAATCTATGTTATTGGTTTTTGTGCGGTTAAACATGGTGCTCAAATATGTTAGTGTATTTAAAAAAATAAAAAAGGCGGCAAACCAAACTATTATTTCTTAATTACCTAGTAATTATTTTAATATTAATATTTCCTCGCATTGTTTGAGAAAAGCATTATATAATCCTCGGCCGGAACAGGGATTGCAGGACTCGTTCTAGACGGCTTCGTCTACGACTCGGCCGTCTATCCCAAACTCGTCCAGCAATCCCTTACTTCTCGGCCTCTGCAGTAATGTATTATTATTTAATAATATTAATACATTACTGGGGGTAATCCCCCTATGAGGTTGATATTTCTTAAATTAATGAGATAAACGAATGGCGTAAAAAGAAATAAACACTTTATAGGCATTATTTCTTTCAGCACTTATACCGTTTCTATAGACGGTTTGTTTACATGTAGAGCAAAGCTTATATTATGTAAATTTATACATGTACTAGAATAAATATATGCCAGCGCCATCTAGTGGCTAAAAGTGGTACTGTAGGACAGGGTTTCAGCAGACAAGAAGAGAAACGTTGTTTCAGCACGACAGCACGTACTTAGGGATCTATTTATTGCAGCAATATGAAACTTACTAAGGATTACGGATTAGTAACTGTACTACTCGCACCACAGTGCAAAGCGAGGTATATTACCTACGTCACTAGTCGTGCCAATTATTAGTGGACAGACAGTATTGGTCGAGGTGATTCGCAAGCGCTCAAATACTATCCAATTTTGTTTAGTATTATGTAGGGCCTTCGGACAAAACCATACCGCAATTTAGAACACAAACAGCGCCATCTGTGGTTGGGTAGAGGAACTAATGCTACAGTGCTTTAATTACTTAGAAGTGAATATTATTTGTGTTGCGTTTGTTCTCTATTAATGCTGATTTAATGTAATCAACGACACCCACAAAATTCTCTTTTAAATACTTTGCACGTGTTAGGCGTACAAAATTATATTTTTTAATTAATGAATGATCTAGAAGGATCAAACCACTTCATAGGAATTATTTCTTTCCGCATTTGTACCGATTCTATAAATGGTTTGTTTACATGTAGACCAAAGCCGAAATTATGTATACACATGTATTAGAATAAATAAAATATAGCAGCGCCATCAAGTGGCTAAAAGTGGTACTTTAATTGCTTAGAAGTAAATGTTATTTTTTGTTCCGTTGGTTCTCTATTAATGCTGATTTTATGTTACCTACGTCATCCGCAAAATTCTGTTTTAAATATTTCACACCTGTTAGGGGTAGTTCAATAAAATTAGTATTCGAATTCAATAAACTAAATATAACAGCGCCATCTAGTGGCTCCTAGCTGTACTTTAACGAAGCTTCTTAACGAATTTTATTTTTCGTCACGGTTCTGATCGCATAGTTATGATTTTATATAGCCTATGACACCCGCGCAAGGATGCCGAATCGAATGACACCTTGTTTAACAAAATCTAACCATTGGTTAAGTAGTTATGAGGGAACATAGAATCGGACATACTTACATACATACATACATACATACATACATACATACATACATACATACATACATACATACATACATACATACATACATACATACATACATACATACATACATACATACATACATACATACATACATACATACATACATACATACATACATACATACATACATACATACATACATACATACATACATACGCACTAAACACATTACCCTCCTTTTGGGCTTCGCTGCAGTCGGGTAAAAATGGTATAAAGAGGTTTGCACTATTACAACATAACGTCACGCCTGTATCCCAGAGGGGTAGCGAGAGACCAGAAACTGCCACTTGCCAGGATCTCGACTGATCATCTTCGCTTTATCAACGATAAAAAGTCGTTGCATGCACGCACGCCGCTTCCGGGTTCTTGGGTAGCAAGGTATGTCGCCACAGTAAAACGTAGCCTATGTGTTAATCCAGGGGGTCAGCTAACTCCATACCAAATCCTATTAAAATCGCTCCAGCCGTTTCAGACGTGAAGAAGTAACAAACATACACACTCAAAAGATGGGCGATTGTGAATAACAATCGAATGACAATTCGATTGTAGAAGTTATTCCGATTATTCGAATTACCCTGGAACAATCGAATTTGAAAACAAGAGAGACGTAAATAATAAACTCTAGTGCACCTGTGACCTGTACATGCTTATGCGTATAGCCTGCGCGATTTGCGGGAAGAGCAGCGACAAGGACAGACATACATTTTATGAACTAGTGGTTTTATTCGATTTTGCAAACTAGCGATCAATTGTTTTCAAATTTGATTATTAATACTAGTTGTATCAAAACGTTCGATTGTTGGAATCAGTCACAATCGCCCATCTTTAACACACACTCACAAACTTTCGCCTTTGTAATGACGACCTCTGTAGCCTAGCGGTAGCGCATCTGCCTACCATGCAACAGGTCCTGGGTTCGAATCCCGGCTGGGGACAAAAAAAAACCCCAGGTCTTGGATGTTAACATGTGACGGTCTCGGTGGCGCAGCGGTTTGGCACGCTGTCTGTAATACCGAAGGTCTCGGGTTCGATCCCCGGCCGGGTGAAACTAGGAAACGAACTTTTCTAGTTTGTCTCGGGTCTTGGATGTTATGTAGGTCATGTATTAATTGTATTAAATCTATCGTCGAGTTAGCACCTATAACACAAGTCATTTAGTTGTACTTAGTATAGGGCTAACGAAATTTGTGTAATAGTCCTTGAATATTTATTATTTTGTTTGTGATGTCGCTGTTTCTGGTTCCCACGACACAGGGTATCCTAGTGTGGGGCCAGAAGCAATGCATGTGCCTGCATGTAAATGTTATTTTATATATCATCACACTATCACATCACACTCCACATCACTCAATAATATTTCACACTTAATATTATAAAGTCGAAAGTTTGTGAGTGTGTATGTTTGTTACTTCTTGACATCCAAGACCTGAGTTTTTTTGTCCCCAGCCGGGATTCGAACCCGGACCTCTTGCATATAGTGTGATGTGGTGACTTACCTGTAGAGCGGCTTCCCTCCGGCGTGCCGGAACCACAGCACCATGTAGACCCGGTCCTCCTTGGTGTCAGGCTCGATGTCGCAAGGCAAGGTAGCGGTGCGCCCCACAACTGCCTCCACCTCCATGGTTGACACTGGAACAAAGTCCACTGGCCTCTCAGTTGATTTGCGGTGTTCACTTGAGGCCTTTTTCTCTCGTAAAAACATCAGGCTCTTTCTCATTTTATTTGGGACTTTTTTATTTGTTTTTTTTTTTTTTATTTTTTTTTTGGGACCACTTTACTCATCTAGTGTAAGTGAAAGTGCTACTTGATTTTGTATAAATCATCTCATTACGTAGAAATCATATCATTACGTAAGGGCTGTTAGATGCGAGATGCTTTTACGGGAGGGAGTTAGACCACTCCCTCTCGTAAAAACCTCAAGGTCTTTGCCCTTGCTTCTTTGCCTGGCCCTTTCCATTTTTATTTGGAACCACTTCACCCATCTAGTGCGAGTGAAGTGAAGGTGCCACTAAATTTTGTATAAATCACCTCGTTTGAATTGTAACGTTCATTATGCGGCATAATGAACGTTACAATTCAAACTAGGTTTCTGTGCTATATTGAATAAAACCATTTCATTTCATTAAATAATGCTAGAAGTTGTAAATGCTAGAAGTTGTAAGTTGACCACTTTGTCGACTTTGGCATCTTTGAGGTTCTTACCTCAAAGATGCCAAAGTCGACAAAGTGGTGACCCAGGACCGAGCTGCCCGGAGACGAGTGATACGGACGGCCGACCCCAAATAAAATGAGAAAGGGCCAGCCAAAGAAGCTTTCTTCTTTGCCTGGCCCTTTCCCATATTATTTGGGGTTGGCCCTCCGTATCACGCGTCTCCGGGTAGCTCGGCCTTGATGTTTCTATGGGATGGAGTGGCCTAACTCCATGTAACATTTAATTATGTATGTATTAACATTGAAAATAAACATAATCATAGGAAGACAATGTACATAAAGTTTTATGAAACACTAGCTGACCCAGCGAACTTCATACCGCCTAACAGTCGATTCTTTAATTATTTTTCCCTCCGTAAGAGCCTCATGATCTAAGGTAAGAACCATCCTCTCAAGGAATATTCTAAAGAACGAATTAGCGAAATCGGTTCAGCTGCTCCTGAGATTTATGCTTACCAACACATTCAGCGATTCATTTTTATATTATAGATGCCGCAGGTAGAATGACTGAGAAAGTGACGTCCGAAGAAAAAGCATTTAGACTCGCCGTTTCAAGAGGTAGCCAAATCACCGGCATTGTATCTCTGCCGTGTGCGTACCAAAGCGCTCGTGGCCTAGCAGAACCGAGTGATTGGAATCAATCACATGGGTTAAGCAACAACAGGCGCGGTCAGGTACTGGATGGGTGACCATCTCATGACTACCGCTAGTGGCATTTTTCCGAGCGCTTCCGTGCTTCGCAAGTCACGTTAAGCCGTTGGCGCCGGCTGTCAACTAATGGCAGTCGTTAAGCCATGTCAGAGGCCTTATGGGCAGCTTGATAACTTCTGACAGTAAGGTCCGCCACTGTCTTAAAATCCTCCACCAACCCGGAATTGGCCCCCGTGGTGGAGTATGGCCTAACCTTCCAGCGATACAGGAAGAGACTCGTGCCCCAAGAGTGGGGACATATAAAGGGTTGATATTGCTATATCGGTATCTCTACCGTTCCTCGATGTTTTTTTTTGAGTTACAGCGTTTTTTTGTATTCCAACTTCCACCTTTATTCCTCCCAGTTCCCTCACAGGCCCCTTTATCACAGATCGTCCTCTCTCGCGGCTATCGAGCTAATATTCGGCCAATAAATAAATTCTCCCGCCGTATCTCGCCCGCTTCGGAAGTTTCGGCCCATTCCGAGATAATTCGAGACACACGAGTAACAGATGGTGTAGTAAATGTCAGTTTAAAATGGCTGAATATTCATGTTATACGAGCGGTGGCTGTGAAGTGGTACGTCGGTCTCGCATTCGGTAGGACATGGGTTTGAATTCCGTTTGAATACCTATAGATGGCTTTGTTGTTTAAGTGACATAGATTTACATTATTTTTTCATTTTTTTTATATCCTGTGCTCTGGTGTACGATGTAAACCAGTTTAAACTAGTTACAAACAATTCGGAGCTTTTTTTTTGTGTAAGCGTTAGCGAAATGAAACAATATTTTTAGCGACCCGCGGTCCTGACGTATACAGAGCGAGAGAGAGAGAGAGAGACATTTATTTGAAGCCACAAAGATACAATACATATCTCACAATGTAACACGATATTAAAATAACACAGACAAATAAGAAAAGAAAGAACAAAGAAAAATATTTTAAAACAAAGAATAGGATATAAAACAAACATTTACAATTTAGAAGGGCATTGTATCTCCGCAGTCACAAACAGGTAGCTGACTCAGCATTTGCTGCAGGCTGGGCCTGCAACACTGATTTTCAGTCAGCACCTATTCTTCAATTTATACATACATTAATAGAATTACGAGAATATACTTAAGTTTTCCTTACATTTGTGAAGATGTTTGCAGTAGCAATCATCATCATCACCAACCCATTATGTCCCCACCGAGGGGCGCGGGTCTCTTCCCTGAGGAAGGTATAGGCCATATTCCACCACGGGGGCCAAGACCGCATTGGTCGAGACTTGCAAGACTAGTGGCTGGTCTTACTGTCTTAAGCCCACTTGAGTCAGCCCGGGTTAGCTCATTTAACATTCATTTTCTATACTATTTTTATTTTTAATGCACTAACCCGTGCTAAGGACAATTTTAAAAACCTATTTAGAGGCTAAAAACTTAGAGGCTGTACGTAATACAGAGAATAGTGTAGAGGTTCGAAATTTCACTGATGCCGGTGAGTCGCCTATTAATAGCTCAGTTGGATAGAGCGCTGGCACGGATAGCCAGAGGTCGCGGGTTCGAATCCCGGCATGGGTGGAGAATTTTTAGCCTCTAAATAGGTATTCATTTTCTATACAAAATGATCGATTTAACTGGTTAACTCCAGTTAAATAAGCTAACCCGGGCTGACGCAAGTAGGCCTTAGTAGCAATACTACTAAACTTGCTAATGGTAAAGGCAAACCTCGTGAGCAAACGAGTGTCTAAAGTGTTTACATAGACCTCTGACGACCTCTGTGGCGTAACGGTAGTGCATCTACCTGCCATGCAGGAGGTCCCGGGTTTGAATCCCGGCTGGGAACAAAAAAAAACCCCAGGTCTTGGATGTTTACATGTTTGTAATGTCGTTGTTTCTGGTTCCCACGACACAGGGTATCCTAGTGTGGGGCCAGAAGCAATGTATGTGCCTGTATGTAAATGTTATGTTATGTTATAGCGCTTGAAATTGTCAATTCACGATGGGCACGCGTGCCCAAAACTCTCTCTCTCTCTCTGAGAGAGAAGACCAGAGCCCTTCATCGGGACGCGTTTACTCATAATAACTTGCACACAATACAATCACTTGACCTGGTCCCTGGACATGGTAACCAAGGTCTTAACCTCTAGACTATCGAGACTTATTTTCGTTATCAACCCTCGTATTTCCGCACTGCTGGGGCACGGGTATCTTCCTGCATCGCAGGAAGGTTAGGCCATACTCAACCACGGGGGCCAAGTCCGGGTCGGTGGAGGATTGTAAGACAGTGGCGGGCCTTACTGTCAGAAGTATTAAGCCGCCCAAAAGGTCTCTGACATGGCTTAACGACTGCCATTACATGACAGCCGGCACCAACGGCTTAACGTGCCTTGCGAAGCACGGAAGCGCTCGGAAAAATGCCACTAGCGGTAGTCACGGGATGCTCACCCATCCTGTACCTGACCGCGCCTGATGTTGCTTAACCAAGTGATTGATTCCAATCACTCGGTTCGCCTAGGCCACGAGGCTTATTTAGAAAGTTACTTATTATTTATTTATACACTCTGATTGACTTGAAATGTTAATTCTATTGTAGTCTATTTAAATGACAAGGAATTCAGCACTTGTGAATTCACAATCATGGCAAGCGGCAGTCCCTGGTCTCTGCCTACCCCTCTGGGTTACAGGCGTGAGGTTGTCTGTATGAATTCAGCACTTAAACGCTTAAATGTAACTTTTCAGCGACTATGGGTCAATTACTGAATTGACAATTTCACTGAGTAAATAGTTAACTGCATAGTGCTGTCTCTTCGAATTTCCCAGAAAAGAGCGTTAAAGAACGTCACTTACGGATTTACTTAGTGAAATTCTCAATTCAAAAACTATGTATGGCATTGGGCCCTAAAATGCATGACAGCCTTCAACTGTGCCTTTTGATCTGTTTATTGCATATAAATCGTACTGCATGTTAGGTTAATGAAAACAATTGTTTGCTTTTTCTAGCAGACCGTAGAGAAAATAAATAAATTTACCAAATTATATAATTATCCACCTACATTCCACTAATAACGAATTGTTTTATTCATCATAAATCCATTATGTCCCCACTTACGCACACGGGTCTTTTCTCTGAGGAAGGTATAGGCCATACTCCACCACGGGAGCCAAGTCCGGATTGGTGGAAGCTTGCAAGACTAGTGGCTGGTCTTACTGTCAGAAGTTATGCCCCTCTGAATTGGCTTAACGACTAACATCTATCGACGGCAGCCGACACTAACTGCTTAACGTGCCTTGCGAAGCACGGAACGGCTCGGAAAAAAAAACTATGTAATGTCAGCCTTCAATTGTGACTTTTGTTTTTATATATGTTACAGTCCGAAGTCTTAAACGGTCAAAACTAGTTGTGACTGTTAAATCTAGTTTTGACGGCAGAAAAATAAAGTAAAATTCTAATGTATCCAACTATGTCGAGTTAGTTTTCGGTCTTACATGTTCAACTTTCGCGCTTGCGCTTCGTCGCACCTATATGTTTGTCGTCGCAGATTGACTGATGCATCATTTTTGGTGTTTTTACCATTTGGTATTTCAAGTAAAGTAAGTAAAATACAGTATCGTTTATTCATGAACATGGGTATTTAAAATAGTTCTTTATTATACAGTTTTAGTGCATTCCATGTGCTGCCCATCTGGGCGTATGAATATTTGTGCAAGCATGCAATAATTATATTAATATTTCTATGTCAAAATTAAATTATAAAATTATTTCAATTAAATGTCATCAATTAAGTATTTCTATGTCAAAATAAAATTGTATAATGTTGTTATTAAATGTCAATAAAAATTAAATTACACATTAAATTGTTTTATCCTCTAAAAAATCAATAATTCTGTAGTAACATTTATCAACCAATAACTTAAATAATCTACTTTTAAATAAATTTAAATGCATGTCCTTAATATCGTTTGGCACTTTATTGTATATTTTTGGAGCCATAAATAAAACGGTATTATATGTGATTTTAGCAGTCAAAAGTACTTTTGACTGATTTTGGCAGTCAAAACTAGTTTTGACCGTTTAAGAGTTTTGACTGTGACATATAAATTGAAAATAGATAGTATTGCATATTAGGTTAAAGGTAATGAAAACAACTGTTTGCTTTTCCGAACAGAATATGGAGGACATAAATGTATATTTACCAACTTATATATTCACCTACATTCCACAAATAAGTTGTATTTGTGAAACAACGAACCCTAAATTCCGTCAATCTGGCACACACTTTCCTTACGCAAAGAGCGGACGCAAACTCCTAATTCCCTCAAGAAAACTCCCGAAACGCCCGGCACGGTATATTACCGGGCCATTACCATAGGGTGTTTTATCGGTTGCAGAGGCCGCGTCATTTGGGCCCCGACCGGCAGTCATTCGGTTTTATGACAAGTAAAATGAGCTACTCAACTGAGCGAGTTGGGGCGGGGCTACATTGCGGAGGGAATACTCCTCAGCACTGACGCTTAGTTTATTGTCAGCTACATTGCTGAGGGAATGCTCCTCAGTGCTGACGCTTAGTTTATTCTCCGATGCCTTATGTTTCCAGTACTGACGTTTGGTTAGTCGATAGTTTTTTTTTATAAATAAATGAATATTCATGGACATATTAAACAGATCTCGTTAGCCCTATACTAAGTACAACTAAATGACTTGTGTTATAGGTGCTAACTCGACGATAGATTTAATACAATAAATACATAGATAACATCCAAGACCCGAGACAAACTAGAAATGTTCGTTTCCTCGTTTGACCCGGCCGGGGATCGAACCCGAGATCTTCGGTTTTACAGCAGCGTGCCAAACCGCTGCGCCACCGAGGCCGTCGTTTATATTTATTAATTTCATTACAGACTCCGCCCTTAGAGCTTTTCCACCTAATACAGCAGGTTAAATAACAATAACACCAGAAAAAAGAAAAAAATCGACATTAACATAAACAAACACATAATGCCAAATTAATTAAATTATTCAGATATAAGCAATTAATTCATAAAATTTCATCAAAGTTTAAAAATTCACATCGATGCATAAAAATCATTCCATTTTAAAAACCAAATTAAAACCAATTGCCCAATAACAAAATACAAATTATTTCAATATGACTTTTGTTTTCAGCCTGGGTAGTACAACGATGCAAGTCGCGCCTTTAAACGTTAAAAGTCGCGACTTTCCAGTACATTAATTGTCAAATTCTGATATTTCATCGCGACAAAACGCGTGACTCGCGTCATCGTAATACCTATGCAGAACTGTCATTTGGTTAGTTGACAGTTTACTTTTCTTTCCAGTACTGAATTTTAGTTAGTTTGGTTAGTTGACGGTTATTTTAGTTCCCAGTACCAGCATTTTTGTTAGTACTTTGTAACCAGTGCTTGAGTTTGGTTAGTTGACAGGTTTGATTGTTTTCAGTACTGACGTTGGGATGGTTTATGGCGTTTCCAGCATTTAAAATTAATACATTAAACATACTTAAGTAACCTTCAATAGCAACAAAGCTCTTTATAATGAAAATAAAATTGAGTTTTGTTCTGAATGGGCTAGCTTAAAGTTACGTTTTCTTATAATGCCTACTAGTTTGAGTTTGCCCTTAAAGTTCCATTTTTAATTTAATCATTCATAAAATAATCGGTTTTTAAATTGTCGGTTATAGAAACACGTGCCATAAACAGAAAGGAAAAAAACACACGTACTTTTTTGTTCAAAAAATGTTAAAATATTTTAATGAACAATATCAGATAAGCTTAACAACTCGGTATAACAAAGGCACAAAATAAAAAATAAAAATTATTTAAACCTTGCAAAAAAATGGTCGTCGAATCGACGAATGATTAAGGTAACTTATGTGTGAAGGTTAGGTTTAAATGACTAGAGCACGCGCCTACGCTAATGGCCTTCGGAAAGGTACTTATGATATATTAAAATAAGCACGAAAATCTCTCAATTGAATGGACTCTAATGGTGGTGCGAACAATCTACGCATTTTAGAGGCTCCCACCCCTTTTCTGTTACCATGTGACCCAGCCTTTACAGCCGCCGTATGCCGCAGATTGACGTTAGATAATGCCCACAGGCAACACAGGTTTGCTTGTTATGAATAATAACCGGGCAACTAATTATTCTACACAGTGATTTCGCTACGTATTCGTGTTGCACGTTTTCAGCGCTCTTTGATCTCGTTCAAATTTAAGCATTCATTTCTCCATGTACGCATGAAATTAAAACAGAGCTTCGATTCTGTAACTGCATTATAATGACAAGGATCTTTGCATTTGCCTGTTCAGGTTCAACCTCTTAGACGAAGTCGCTTGGGTGGTTTCCCGTCTTTTTGTCAGCAACCCAAGAGTCTCAGCCGAGAGTTTGGATTTCTTACCAGTCCACTGCGTTTTGTAGAACTCGATGCCCCCGTCCCTCAGAGTCTCGACCAGATTCTGTAGGGTCTCGTCAACGTCGTCGGTGGGCTCCAAGGCAACAAATCTGTCCCCGAGAAGCTACTGGAAATTCTCGGTTCCCACCATTATTTGGATTGGGTTAGTTTGGACCGTGAACTTCATCAGACGGGTTTTCTCAAGCTTTAAGTTGATATTCATGGGCCTCAGTGAAGTCGGTGATCGGATTTGGTATTTGACCTGTTGATCACTGAGACATCTTTGAATATGCTTTGCCATGACCACTTCTTTTGCAGTTGTTTCTTGAAGAAATAGTTCATCAAGAATAACTCATTGTATAACATTACTTAGATTTAAAAAATCATGGTTGTATTCTTTTTCTGGTTGTGCAATAAAGTCTTCTCTTTCTCTATCTATCCTCTTTTTCAAGGAAGTTGACGAGCATTTGCCCCCTGTGATTCCTCACTCCATAACCATTTGGGCCTATTCGAGACTCGTTGCCACCCATAACAATTTTAAAGTGAGCCTTCGCGGTGTTATGCAAGGTTTTGGATATGTCTTCGTGCATATCTTCCACTTCATCGTCCGAGTGTGTTGAGGTCGGTGCGTAAACCTGAATGACTTTCATGCAGTAACGCTTGGACAGCCGGATGATCAGGGACACTACCCTGGTCGACACACTGGAGATTTCCTCAACGTTGTTAGCGATGGCCTTATTGACGAGTAAACCTACGCCACCTTGGGATGTTTTATCACCCTCGCGAAAGCAGAGAAGATGGCTGGAGTATAGGGTTACACTGTCCTTCCCCTCTCTTGGGACTTCACATAACCCCAGAACATGCCATTTAATGTTCTCTAACTCCACTTCCAACTGCGCTAGATGATGGTCAAGCCTCAGAGTGCGTCCGTTGAACGTTGCCAGGGTCAATTATTTGTGGTAGCCTGAGGTAGCCCGGTGAATCTTAGCACCCCCGCCGGTGAACCTGCCCCGCCGTTATCATGGCCGCTGCCATGGAAAGGACTAGCGGGACTATCATTGGGGGTAATGCCCATAATCCTCACGCTGGATCGCCGTTCGGTGGAATTGTACCGCTGCTGCCCACCCCCCGGTTTGTGTCCCTTAGTCGCCTTTTACGACACCCGCGGGAAGAATTGGTTTGGTGCTGCTATTCTGTAGGCCGACACCATATAGCAGTACATACACAACTGTAAGTATTAACTTAGCGAAATTCTCATTACAGAAAGTGACCCTATGTTATTTAATAAAGTTACAATTGCTTTGAATAATATAGGTACCTCCATTGTAACGCGAAAAACGGTTGGCTTTTCAACTCAATTTTACTTTATAATTTGGTAAAAAAGTTCATTGTTTTCGGGATTTCAGGTATGTTGTAATTTTTTATGTTAACAGCTAGTTTCTTTCCGGCAAACGTTTTTTTGGCATAATTTATTAGCCTCAGACAAACCCTCAGTCCTACCAGAGATACACAAAAATAATCACATAATTTTGTCAAGCCGTTTCTGAGGAGGATGCCAAGGGATTGTTAACAGTGTTGAATTTCCTAATAAATCATTAAAATAAGCCGTATTTGCTGTTTTCTGAAGCGCTCGTGGCCTAGGCTAACCGAGTGTTTGGAATCAATCACTTGAGTTAAGCAACAGCAGGCGCGGTCAGATGCACCATCCCGTGACTACCTCTAGTGGCATTTTTCCGAGCGCTTCCGTGCTTCGCAAGGCACGTAAAGCCGTTGGTGCCGGCTGTCATGTAATGGCAGTCGTTAAGCCATGTCAGAGGCCTTATGGGCGAGCTTATGAGAGAGCTTGATAACTTCTGACAGTAAGGCCCGCCACTGTCTTACAATCCTCCACCAACCCGGACTTGGCCCTCGTGGTGGAGTATGGCCTGACCTTCCTGCTGCAGCAAGACGGGTCTCTTCCTGCCCCAGCAGTGGGGACATACAAGGGTTGATAACGATTACGATGCAGGTTGGTGGATTGTAAGACAGTGGCGGGACTTACTGTCAGAAGTTATCAAGCCGCCCATAAGGCATCTGACATGGCGTAACGACTGCCATTATATGACAGCCGGCACCAATTGCTTAGCGTGCCTTGCGAAGCACGGAAGCGTTCGGAAAAACTGCCATCCCGTGACCACTAGTGGTAGTCAAGGGACGGTAACCCATCCTGCACCTGATCGCGCTTGTTGTTGCTTAACTCAAGTGATAGATTCCAGTCACTCGGTCACAAGTGCTTCTTTGTCTCTGCTATATTAGTTATATAATAAACGGGTATAATCGCCATTATTAATTGGGCCTTATAAGTTAATTTAAACTGAATGTATTGTATAAACTTAAGTGCCTGTTGGGTTACTAAATAAATAAAAAACAAAAACAATCAAAACTATGTATGGGCATCAGTGATTATTGAGAAATAGTTAACATAACATAACATTTACATACATGCACATACATTGCTTCTGGCCCCACAGTAGGATACCCTGTGTCGTAGGAACCAGAAACAACGACATCACAAACATGTAAACATCCAAGACCTGAGGTTTTTTTTGTCCTCAGCCGGGGTTCGAACCCAACCTCTTGCATGGTAGGCAGATGCCGCTACCGCTACGCCACAGAGGTCGTCGTTTACTTCGGTTATATCATTAATGAAAAAACACTTTACATAATTAAAACTGTTTTTATACGGATTTATGCTCGTTTATTAAATTTTTTACAATTTTCCAACGTTTCGGCACTCAGGTGCCGTGGTCCCGGATGACAAAGATGGTCATCCGGGACCACGGCACCTGAAAAAGTGCCGAAACGTTGGAAAATTGTAAAAAATTTAATAAACGAGCATAAATCCGTATAAAAACAGTTTTAATTACGTCTACTGCTCGTGTTAACCTTAGAAAATACTATACTTTACATTTTGTACTAAATTGTTCGAGTAATGGTTTCATATTTTAGCACGAACGAGTGTTAACTTTATAAAACAATAGTTACAAAAAACGTGTAATAGTAAAATTAATAATATTTCGATCAACCCTTTATATTTCCCCACTGCTGGGGCACGGGTCTCTTCCTGTATCGCAGGAAGTTTGGGCCACACTCCACCACGGGGGCCAAATCCGGGTTGGTGGAGGATCGGGAAACAGTGACGGGTCTTACTGTCAGAAGTTATCAAGCCGCCCATGAGGCCCCTGACATGGCTTACCGACTGACATTACATGAAAGCTGGCACCAACGGCTCAACGAAGCACGGAAGCGCTCAGAAAAATTGCCACTAGCGGTAGTCACGAGATGGTCACCCATCCAGTATGTACCTGACCGCGCCTGTTGTTGGTTAACCCAAGTGATAGATTGCAATCACGCGGTTCTGCTAGGCCACGAGCGCTTCAATTAATAATCTTTATTTATTAACACTCGAGTTTTATTTTATTACGCTAACGTAGCATCGTTCCTTACTATGAACGATTTGTCCAGTGTAACATGCTAAGCTGAGCCTGACTTAATTTACCACTATATTACTTATCACCAAATAAGAAGAAAGTTCTTGAGTTACTAACCCTTTTACATTGAGTTTCTCAGCACTAAATACTTAAGCCATTATCTTAACCCAATCCAGTTTAATCCGATACGTGCGGGACTACGGATCTCTCCACAATGTTTTCCTTCATATCAACCGTCCCACACCGAGTCCTGTAGCAATATCACACAACCTCGTCAAAGCACCAACGTTTCATAAACTCGATGAAAATCTAAACCCCACGTTGATTTACATAAACATGGCCGCTACGTGTGTACAGGGGCTGGCTGCCGTTTGGTCTCTCATTTTGATCCGATTCAAAAATAATAGTTACCTATACGTGGTTATGCATAGGTGTACGATTGTTTGTTGATTCATTGATGATTGACGAACGATTGTTTTTAGTACTTGTTGAGCCCGCAAAGCTTGTACAGCTACAAAATATAGACAATTTTTTTTCAAATAAAAAATCCTAATTATCGGTAAACCCGTTTCGGCAGAGTTCGATATCAACCACTGTGTCTTCTACATAGTTTTATTTATTCATAATTCATTTAACACAAAAGAGTAATATTAGCGCTCGCAGCCTAGTCGAACCGAGTGGTCGGAATCAATCACTTGTGTTAAGCAACGATAGGCGCGTGCTTCGCAAGGCATGTTAGGTCGTTGGTGCTGGCTGTCATGTAATGACAGTCATTAAGTCAAGTCACAGGCCTTATGGGCGACTTGACTACTTCTGCCCGCCACTATCTTACAATCCTCCACCAACTCGGATTTGGCCCGTGTGGTGGAGCGTGGGCTAACCTTCCTGCGATGCAGGAAGAGACCCGTGCCAGGGTACAGACCTCTCAGAGAGAAGAAATATGCACTTAGTTATCTGAGAGAGAGAAAAATAGTTATCAAATTATTTCTCTCTCTCTCAGTTATCACGCTTTTCAAGCGAATGTAAACACATGACCTAAAAAAGTGAAAATAATGCAGATTAAAATACATGTACATTAATGTGTTTTACTCTGTATACAAATCCGCTGATGAAATAAAAGCGATATGTCAGGATCGCGACAAATGACCCCCTGTATCTGTCCATGGACTCTGCGTGTTCTGAACACAGGCGTAAGTCTATGTGATGATTATGAGTAAAATTTGACATCAAAACATGCGGTACAAGCGTATGAGACCACTCCGAGGTGGAAATTATAAATATTTCCCTTTCACACGCCGGCATCAATCAAACGCACGGCAATCAGCCGTATGTACGCTGACGATTAAAAAGCGCTGAGGGGATGCTACAAATTTATGGCAACCATGGGAGTTAATGCTACAGTTAATTAGCATGGTTATTAAGACCATTTTGACTCCACAAGCAACTCAAGCGGAGCTTAATATTGCAAGTGTGAAAGTAGAAACTGTTTTAAAACTCTAGCCGTTTTTGGCAAAAATGTTTTAGGCTGGATGGATCGATGGATGGACGGACGGACGGACGGACGGACGGACGGACGGACGGACGAACGGACGGACAGACGGATGGATGGATGGATGGACGGACGGACAGACGGACGGATAGATGGGTAGAGAACACTTTATTTTACATAAAAAAAGGAAATTACACAGATATTTCTTAACCTAAGAGTATAGACGGCGGCCTTAACACTAAAAGTTATGTCTTCCAGACAACCTTTGGATGGACTGGAGCAATATATTGGAGACGGAAGTAGATGTACAAATAAATCAAATTATTTCAGACACATATGAATAATAAATGCTTTAAGATATGTTTTTATTGACCCTATGCTGTAATCATGCGAGTTAATGACGCAGTGAATTAGCATTGCTATTAAGACCAATTTGACTCCACAAGCAATCTACTTAAGCGAATCTTATGATTGCAAGTGTGAACGTTTTAAAACTTTAGCCGTTTTTGGCAAAAATGTTTTAAGGCTTTTATCTACAGTCTATTCATTCTTACTTGTCCAATTTAGTAAACAAGATTCTAACCTTAAAATTGAGATTAGATGCCTAAACTAGACATTTTCTCGCAAATTCAGGAACTATCATGAACTATGTTTATAAAATTGGCAGAGTATTATCTAAAAGAGTGTTCCAGGTTACTTCGTTTATGGAGATATGGCAGTTTTGGACTAAAAAGTCACAGTTTAAGGGTAGAATCTTGTTTACTAAATTGGACAAGTAAGAATAAATAGACTGTATTGAGCCTGCTGCAGGGCACAGATTTTGCTCTCAGAGAGAGAGTATGGCCTAATTATCGCGGCTGCCCACCGTGGATTGGCAATTTTAAGCGCTGAAGTAGTTGTACACCTCAGACCCTCAGGTTTCCTCACGATGATTTCCCTTCACAGTTCGCGAGTGGAATTCAATATTTGGTTGAAGTATATCCACCTGGGACGTCTTTTATCGGCCATTCACAAACATTCGCTTGATATACCTTTACAGTGTTTTTTAGTTGTTTAAACTATAGACATAAAAAAAAAAAAGACTTGAGTCCCCGGTCTTAAAACTAGGTACATGATATCATTATTAGACGTCTAAAACCTGCGGGCTTCCTCACTATGTATTCCTTTGTCATTTAGATACGTAGGCATGTGGTTTAGTACAGTTTGTTAGCTTTTAGAATATACCTCGGGCTCTAGAGTAGGCTTCGGTTTTTGCCGAAAGCACACGAGTGTAATACTACTTCCTGCTCTGTATAAAAACTTTCTTCACTATTTTAAAAAATTATGTAAATTAAGCAGTACAATTCCACCAAGCTGCGATCCCCAACCCGCATGCCCAGCGTGGGGATATGGGCATTACCCCCCAATGATGGCACAACCTTGCGCTCATTAGGGGAGGGCTATGTCCAGCAGTGGACTAATATAGCCTGAAGAAGAAGAAGAAAATGTAAATTAAGTGTCATTTTAGTATATCCGATTCTATCCGATAGTAGCCGAGGTAAATTCTAAAAGCTAACAGACTGTACCACAATACAAAACAGCCTTGAAAGATGTAATGTGGCGGACACATGAAACTAGCGGTATAATGCTAAACAAAATTGCTCTAAGAGGAAAATGCTTTTCTTTTTTGGCCCTTTTTTGAGGAAAAACTTGGGAATACCGACTAATAATAATATTGGGCTGGAGCAAACGGCTGTTTTTGTGAGGATCAAAGGACCTTCACTTTCAGTGCCTTCTAGGTAACTATAGACTGCGCGACACTGGTTGACCCGCGGTGGTCCATTGCCTTTTATTTCCATCCTTTTTTTTCGGAAATAACCTGCGGAATGTTTTTCTAAATACTCACGATGGAATGAAATGAAAAGGTTTTATTAAAAGTAGCGCGGAAACTGCGGCATAATGAACGTTACAATTCAAACTAGGTGTCCATTTCAAAATCTAGATAGTTTTGGAGAAAAAATGGACATAAAAACCCGATGTTCATAGTTTGTAGGCGAACTCCTCCGAAACGGCATAGCCAATTTTTTATGATTTTTTTTGTGTATTTTCGGCAGGTCTGAAAAACGTTGTAGGCTAATATGGCAAAACAATTTTTTCCCACGGCCTTTTTCTCCAGTACACTACGGCCAATTGACAATGTACATTAACATTCAGCTAACAGAATGTTAATTCTTTACGTTAAAATAAAATTGATTTGATTTGCGTTGTCAGCTACTAGTTATTTATATTGAACTGATCTAATACGTTGAGAATTAGGCAATACATTTACCCCATTAAATAATAAATAGTCGCGATTACACCCGTTTAATATAAAGATGACAATGTTGGATAAGTTTAGTTGTATTGTTAGGTTAATTCCCGACTCATTTAACACTTTCGCGGACGTTTTTAAAATCTATTGTTCTTTTAATTGTTATGTATGCTATAGCATCCGCGCGTCCGCGAAAGGGTTAATTGACACAGGCGAGCAACCGACAACGTGAGGTCTGTCTCTACTCACCATGATTTTTATTCTTCTACAGACTATATTAGTCCACTGCTGGCCATATCCCTCCCCTAAAGAGCGCCATAGGTTGGGCCATCATTGGGGGTAATGCCCATAATCCCCTCGCTGGGCATGCGAGTTGGGGATCGCAGTTTGGTGGAATTGTACTGCAGGGGGCGCTGCTGCCTACCCCCTGGTTTGCGTCCCTTAGTCGCCTTTTACGACACCCGCGGGAAGACTTTGGTTGGTGCTATTCTCTAGGCCGACACCACACAGCAATGATTAAGCTCTGCGAATCAGAGCGAAACCTGGTCGGACTCTTCTGACATACAATCAAATTCAATTTCAATTCAAATTCAAATAATTTTATTTCAACGTAAAGAATTTACATTCTGTTTGCTGAATGTCAATGTACAATGTTAAGTGTAAGCCGCCGCCTTCGGGCCGTATTGTAGTGGAGAAAAAGGCAGCGGAAAAAAAAACTCCACTCTGCCCATCTTTTATCAAATCATCTTAAAACCAAATACATCAGTTGCCATATATAAACCTAAGAAGATTTCATGATTGCCATTAACAACCCTAAATGCCAAAGCATTAGTCAAATGTCTCACAATAATAGGGGAAAACATAAGTGCTGCGGCCAGACACACGAACAGCACTCGTTCACGAGCATAACGCAGTGCTCAGCCATCATCAGTCTCAACCATTTTGGAGGGAGATAGATGACCCGAACCCCACGCTACCATTCGAATGACCTTTAGCAAACTTGCAGTTAAGTTTTTGTCCGTTATATAAGGTATCATATAGTTATTAATATGCAATCAAGTCGTCTGTACACACTTGTATTATAAAATATGTTATACTTAACAATAAAATCGCGGTGGAATTGGTTTAACAGTAAGTATAACATATTTTATAATACACTTGTATTATAAAATATGTTATACTTAACAATAAAATCGCGGTGGAATTGGTTTACTACCACGGATTAGGATCGTTTATATAGTCATCTATTCTATAATATGCCTTTTTACATAGCGAATTTTTAATGAAAGTTTTAAATTTATTTTCAGACAAGCATAGAACACGTTCTGGAATTTTGTTGTAAAAGCGAACGCAGTAACCTACAAATGATGTGCCTACCTTGGCTTATCGGGATTTAGTAAGATGAATCCGGAATTAAGCTAGTAGGTAGTGTGTAGCGCTTATGAAATGGTATGTTTAGTTTTTTAAATAACACAGGTTGACACTTGACCCCAGTCACGCGGTCACGCCTGATAGTACCTAAGCGAAGACGAGGTCTACGATGTTACGTGCTTACATGTTAAATTCCGGCTGAGTCTAGTTTTAAAGAAAGTTTGAGTTGAAAGAAATTGGTATCCAGCAGGTACAGTTTTCTAGCCTGAGGTCAGCCTTGTGCCGCGTTTCATGCACTTACCATTCATTATTTATTGTGTCGATCTACGATGCAAATTCTACTCCACCTATTATTCTGTGAGTCAATCGACTTCGCGATGGTACATCAAATTGTCATAGCATGGTCTCAACACTGAATGTCCCCACTGTCGGGGCACGAGTCTCTAAGATTAGGATATATACTCCACCACGGGGGCCAATTCCGTGGAGGATTGTAAGACAGTGGCAGGCCTTGCTGTCAGAAATTAAGAAGGCGCCCATAAGGCCTCTGACATGAAATAAAAGTTTTTTTTGATGCACTAACCCGCGCTACGGACAATTTTAAAAACCTATTTATAGGCTAAAAATTCCACCCATGCCGGGACTCGAACCCGCGACCTCTGGCTTTTTTATTTTTTATGTACCCAACACACATCCCACTGCAGGACACAGGCCTTTCAGAGAGAGTATATGGGCTAAATTAACACGCGGACCCACAGCGAATTGGCAATTTCAAGCGCTGAGGTATGTGATCACCTTATACACTTTTTTTAAAACCTATTTAGAGGCTAAAATTTCCACCGATCACGCGACCTCTGGCTATCCGTACCAACACTCTTCCAACTGAGCCAATGGGCAATTACCGGCATCAGTGAAATTTCGAAACTCTTTAATGAACTAAAAGAAGAACCTTTCCTAGGGTTGTTTTAGAGCATCCAGTTGAAGTGACGCGCGGAAGAGAGCAGATGGTGTATTTGTTTTCCTTCCGCTTCGTCTCAGAAAGCTATTTTTTATTTCAAAAAAACAGGAAACGAAAGCCCGAAAGCGTACTGGCAACAACGTATCAATATCTAGTATGTATCAAAATACTTTTTTCAATACTTTTGCTCTAAAACTGGTATTACGCGAAGCCTGTACACAATGTACGAAAGTAAAAAAATATGCAGAGGTGCTGTAAAGTTGTCAATAGCAACCCTTGTATGTCCCCACTGCTGGGGCACGGGTCTCTTCCTGCATCGCAGGAAGGTTAGGGTATACTCCACCACGGGTGATTGGTCCGGGTTGATGGAGGATTGTAAGACAGTGGCGGGCCTTACTGACAGAAGTTATTAAGGCCGCCCATAAGGCCTCTGACATGGCTTAACGACGGTCATTACATGACTACCAGCACTAACGGCTTAGCGTACCTACTGTCGAAGCATGGAAGCGCTCGGAAAAATTCCACTAGCGTTAGCCACGGGACGGTGCCCCGTTCTGCACCTGAGCGCGCCTGTTGTTGCTTAACTCAAGTGGTTGATTCCAATCACTCGGTACAACTAGGCCACGAGCGCTTCGAGATAAGTTGAACAGGCGAGAGAGTTGTTAATTAAGGGCATTGAAATGACTATGTTTGGAGTTTTTTTAACCATTGTTTCTCCATAATGATGTACATTTATAAATGCACACCGAGTTTACTTTATACGTTTATAAGTCACAGTTTCCGTGCAATTTTGAATAAAATACTTTATTTGTTTGTCAGGAAATTGAGTGGCTATTAATAGGTTGGAGAAAAGAGAAGATATTACATTACTGCGGCTTTCAAACGGCCCAGATTTCAAATTATACTCTCGGACGCAGTGTACGAAGAAGTAGGGGTTAATTTACGAACAACTGCTCAAATGCAATGGTCGATCGCTTGCTGACTGTACGTACCAACGTCTCACGAGAGGGGAACGCAATATTTTTGATAGAAATTGAACGAAAACTTTATGAGGAAAATAACTGTTACTTTGCAGCTACATCTATCGCATCCTAGATAAAACAGGATATTGTAACTACTTCACCTTCGACGGTTGTTGTCGTGAAGAGATATACTATCTTTTGGAATATCCGCAGTCCAATAATTCATCTACAGATATTCCAGAAATAAACTGTAGATAAATGTTATTGAAATATTATGACCTATAGATTACGAGATTCAACTCCACACTCTTACGGTATATAGAGGTAGTATTTTTTATGTATTAGTTATTAATAATTGATGTATTATACGGGTCGCAAAAAATTTAAATCATCATCGACCACCGAGGGGCACGGGTCTCTTCCCTGAGGATGGTGTAGGCCATACTCCACCACAGGGGTCAAGTCCGGATTGGTGGAGGCTTGCAAAACTAATGGCTGGTCTTACTGTCAAAAGTTATCAAGCCGCCCTCCGACTGCCACAGCAACTGCTGCAACGACTCCCATCACATGACAGCCGGCACCAACGGCTTAACGTGCTTCGAGGTTTCGGCCGCGTTACAGTTGCTGCCGAAGCGTCGTCGGGAAATAAGGTAATTAGATTTTGCCTAATAAATAATCGCAATTTGACCCGTTTAATATATAAATATGTATGAGTATCGCGAATCATTAAGAAATACTATTGCTTATCCATAGATTTGGAGCAAGTCAGTTTTATTTTACTCTTGAGTGAAGTATAACTTTGAACGCCGGGGAAAGTCAACACGGACCACTCTTCTTGAATAAAATACTGGCCAATTCTGAGTCGGACTTATTCCACAGAGGACTGAAGAGTCTCCCTCAAGGAGAAATTACCATACAAACGTATTTAGAGGCTAAAAATTCCACCTATGCCGGGACTCCAACCCGCGACCTCTGGCTAACCGTGCCAGCGCTCTCCCAACTGAGCTAAAGGGCGACTCTTTGTCATCAGAGAAGCTTCGAACCTCTTTACAATACTCTCTCTATTACGTACAGGCAGCAACATCTGGCTGGAACTTTTAGCCTTTAAATACGTTTTTAAAATTGCCCTTAGCACAGGTTAGTGCATTAAAAAAGAATATAATCATACAAAAGTAGTTTGGTTTTTATCTACAAATGACGTCATCATCATCATCATCAACCCAATTTGTCCCCACAAAGGGGCACGGGTCTCTTCCATGAGGAAGGTAAAGGCCGTGATTGGAATCAATCACTAGGGTTAAGCAGCAATAGACATGGTCAGGTTCTGAATGATCGGAGTTTCTCTGAGGGATAGGATTCGTAACGAATGCTTCCGACAGAGAACCAAAGTTATCCACATAGCTCAGAGAATCAGCAAGCTGAAATGGCAGTGGGCTGGTCATATCTCGCGAAGAACCGACAACCGTTGGAGTAAACGTGTCCTTGAGTGCAGACCGCGACTCGGCAAACGTAGTGTAGGACGCCCTCCGACTAGGTGGGATGACGATCTGCGAAAAACTGCCGGCAGATGCTGGATGCGGCAAGCTGAAGACAGGACGCTATGGCGCTCATTAGGGGAGGGCTATGTCCAGCAGTGGACTAGTATAGCCTGACGACGAGGTTCTGAATAGGCGACAACCCTGTGACCACCACTTTTTTTTTTTAATTCAATTCAATTTATTATAACGTAAAGAATTTACATTCTATTTGCTGAATGTCAAAGTACAATGCAACATGAAAGTGGAAGCCGCTGCCTTCGGGCCGTAGTGTAGTGGAGAAAAAGGCAGCGGGGGCAAAAACTCCACTCTGACCATCTTTTTTCAAGTCCTCTTAAATCTATATACATCAGATACACATATACGTATGATAAGATTCCATGATTGCCATTAATGACTTTAAATTCCAAATAGGTCGTGAAACATAACAAGTGCTGCGGCCAGACACACGAACAGCACTCGTTCACGAGCATAACGCAGAGGTCAGCCATCATCAGTCTCAACCATTTTGGAGGGAGATAGATGACCCGGCCACCACGCCACTATTTGAATGACCTTTGGCAAACCTGCAGATTAAGTTCTTGTCAGTTACATAATGTATGTCATATTTACATATTTACTAGTATGCAATCACGTCGTCTGTACAAACTTAAATACGATATAACTAACACGCAGGATCGCAGTGATTCTACTGCTGTTTGCTACATGTGAATGAAATAGTTGTTCACTGCCAAGGGCTTACATCATTTATAAAGTCATCTATTCTATAATAGGCCTTTTTACATAGCGCCTTTTTAATGAAATTTTTAAATTTGTTTTCATTCAAGGATAGAATATGTTCTGGAATTTTATTGTAAAAACGTACGCTTAGTCCTACAAAAGATGCATTTACCTTGGCTAATCTGAATTGAGATAAAGCAACTTTGTTTCTGTTTCTGGTATTGACGTTATGGACATCCCTATTTAATTTAAATGTTGTTATGTTTTTTCGTACGTAAATTATGTTATCGAATATATATTGGCAGGCCAGCGTTAGAATTCCTATTTCCTTGAAAATATCCCGTAGCGATTGCCTGGTAGTTAAATTGTAGATAGCTCTGACAGCCCTTTTTTGTTGAATAAAAACTGTTTCTATGTCTGCCGCCCGCCCCCATAGTAACAAACCATATGACACAATACTGTGGAAGTAACTGAAATAGACAAGTCTCGCAGTTGACACATCTGTTAGTTCCCTAATTTTTCTAACTGCAAATGCGGCTGAGCTTAACCTACCCGCTAGATTTTTTATGTGTGGACCCCATTGCAGTTTCGAGTCTATTGATACACGAGACACTAATGGCATTTAGAGCGTTTAAACAGTATAATCTTGGTTATACATTCTTATTGATAAGTCTATTTCCAATTCTAAGCACGATCAACCACGATTTGTATCCTCTAAATTACATTGTCCATTTTTCATTTCAACACGGTATGGCGTTAGTAATTAGAAACCTATATTCAAAAAGGATACGATTTTAATGAATTGGTAGCGCTAGTTTTACTGCATAGAGATAGAGCCCCTTAATTTAAACTACAAGCGAGTGGCATTATAAAATTTCTGCAGCGGAATTACAGACAGCTTCGTCGAAAATTTATTCAGCCGTAAAACTTCTTAAAATGCACATAATGCATGCTCCGACGCCCCATTGACAAAAAGCTACATGAATACGGCCGGTAATGTATGCTGGGCGAGTACTGTAAAATGTGGCCGTGGAAACTTATAACGACTGTGGTAGATAAGGACACAAGATAGATATAATGAAATAGTCACTCTTGGTGCTTAGGGGCGCTACCTAGCGCCACCAATGGAATAAAAATCATAACGTGTTTTATAATACGTTTTTGTAAAAAAGTTAACATGAAATATCTTAAAAAAGTCCAGGTCTTGGATGTTTACATGATTGTGACGTCGTTGCTTCTGGTTCCCACGACACAGGGTATCCTAGTGTGGGGCCAGTAGCAATGTATGTGCCAGTATGTAAAATGTTATGTTATGTTAATATTTCTTAATAATTCGCGATACTCATACACAATCATTGAAGCGCTCGTGGCCTATGGAAGCGCTCGTGGCCTAGGCGAACCGAGTGATTGGAATCAATCACTTGGTTAAGCAACAACAGGCGCGGTCAGGTACAGGATGGGTGAGCATCCCGTGACTACCAATAGTGGCATTTTTCCGAGCGCTTTCGTGCTTCGCAAGGCACGTTGAGCCGTTGGTGCCGGCTGTCATGTAATGGCAGTCGTTAAGCCATGTCAGAGGCCTTATAGGCGGCTTGACAACTCCTGACAGTAAGGCCCGCCACTGTCTTACAATCCTCCACCAACCCGGACTTGGCCCCCGTGGTGGAGTATGGCCTAACCTTCCTGCGATGCAGGAAGAGACCCATGCCCCAGCAGTGGGGACATACAAGGGTTGATAACGACGACAGCCTAGAATGTAGTATAAATATCCTAGAACTTTAATCGAAGTTTTTAGCGGAAATCTGTTAAAGTCCTAGATTATCGATCCTAGATTCTTGACTGTAGGTTCTAAAAATATAGTTAGTTGTTAAGATTTCTCATGTTTACATTTAGATAAAAACGTATTATAAACGTATTATAGCGTCCCGAAGCGCCTTTATGCAGCGTCCAGTGGAACCTTCACTCACACTAGACGGTTAATGGACTACTCATACGGTACAGTGCCTAGGACATTTTTTTTACATGGTGGAGCCTTGCCCGGTACCTTTACCATTCTGACAACATCCTGACTCGGCCTATCCCACAGGGAAGACAGGTCAGTACGTGTGGAACTCCACATCCGAAGGTGTTTCAAAAAACATTTAATTAAAACTACGATTGAAAGTTGATTAAAAGTAGCCAATTCGATGTTTATTTATAGCCGAGTCTTCCTAATTGCATGTGAGTTGATCCTGAGGGTTGATCGACTTTGCAACTTTTATCGATTACTAAGTGAGTTGATCGACTTTGCAACTTTTATCGATTACTAATATCAATTACTAAGTGAGTTGATCGACTTTGCAACTTTTATGGATTACTAATATCGATTACTAAGTGAGTTGATCGACTTTGCAACTTTTATCGATTACTAATATCGATTACTAAGTGAGTTGATCGACTTTGCAACTTTTATCGATTACTAAGTGAGTTGATCGACTTTGCAACTTTTATCGATTACTAATATCAATTACTAAGTGAGTTGATCGACTTTGCAACTTTTATCGATTACTAATATCGATTACTAAGTGAGTTGATCGACTTTGCAACTTTTATCTTTTACAATTACTAATAATCAATATTGTTGACTTTACATAAAATAATTGGTTTGCCTATTTTGGAACGTAACTTTATAATTAACTTTTGTAATTTTTGCCGAGGGTAGTAAACTAACCGTTAATGCTTTCTAAAAGACGCCTGCCACCTCAGTCAGCCAAGACCACGGCACCTGAAAAAGTGCCAATACGTCGGAAAATTGTAAAAATGTAATAAACGAGCATAAAATATAAAATAAATATTCATGGACTATTACACAGATCTCGTTAGCCCTATACTAAGTACAACTAAACGACTTGTGTTATAGGTGCTAACTCAACGATAGATTTAATACAATAAATACATAGATAACATCCAAGACCCGGGTAAACTAGAAAAGTTCGTTTCCTAGTTTGACCCGGCCGGGGTTCGAACCCGAGACCGTCGGTTTTACAGTCAGCGTGCCACACAGCTGCGCGACCGAGGCCGTCATGAATCTGTATAAAAACAGTTTTAATAAATTTTCATCGAATTTTAAAGCCCGAATTGTAGGTATATGAAACTGGTCACAGAGTTTTAGTTTTTGAAATGAAATGAAATGAAATGAAAAGGTTTTATTCAAAGTAGCGCAGAAGCTGCGGCTTAGTGAACGTTACAATTCAAACTAGGTGTCCATTTCAAAATCTAGATCATTTTGGAGAAACAATGGACAAAAAAACTCCAAACTTAGTCTTTTCAAAGTCCTTAATTAACATAGTTTACATAATTATTATAAACATATAACTCATCCATTGTACTGGCTATAATTCCAGACCTCATTGTCATCTAGATAATCCTTTATGTTATAGTAGCCTTTTTGGAAAATGTTTTGCATTCGTTGTTATATTTTTTTGTCGCCTACAAATGTCTCACTGCAGGGCACAGGACTTTTCTCAAAGAGAGAGAGAGAGTGTTAGGGCTTAATTAGGTAGATAGGTAGAGAACACTTTATTGTACATAAAAACGGAAATTACACAGATATTTCTTAACCTAATAGTACAGACGGTGGCCTTATCACTAAAAGTGATCTCTTCCATACAACTTTTGGATGAACTGGACTAATACATTGGAGAAGGAAGTAGATGTACAAAAAAAAAACATAGAAAACGATAATTTCAGAGGTACCTATATAAATACATGCCTAACAGTTTGACTAAATAAAATTATTAACAGATACATACAAGTATTAATATAATCTTGTTTCTACTGTGTTAAATTCTCAGTCAACGATAGGGGTTGCGAATAATAAAATACAAGCTAAACTTGGCAACATAAAATAATCTCTTGTTTTATATGCGAATAGTTTCATATTTTAGTGAAACTATCCGCAAACTTTTAGGTCACACCAATTTAAACACAATTTAAATTTCGAACCCGCGAAAATAAAAGCCACGGCAAAAGATGCATATAAATCTACCCTTCGGGAAGCGATGAATCATGCGAGCGCTTGCTTACATTATCGCCGGTGAAATATGAGAGTTATCAAAGGGTAGCCAGTCACAAAAATAGGACAGTAAAAATTAAATGGACCTATTGGGAAGAGTTTGGGAAGAGTATATAAACGTCCCACTGCAGGGCACAGGCCTTCTCTCAGACAGAGAATATGGGCTAAATTACTACGCGTGCCCACCGCGGATTAGCAATTTTAAGCTCTCAAGGTTTCCTCACCATGTTTTACTTCACAGTTAGCGAGTGGTATTGCCACTATAACTTCATTAATAATAACTTCCAATAATAGTTAAGCGGGTTTTTTTCGATTTAGTAAAGCTCTGCAGATTAATATAAGAGGAGTACCTTACGTTATCAACCCTTGTATGTCCCCACTGCTAGGGCACGGGTCTGTTCCTGCATCGCAGGAAGGTTAGGTCATACTCCACCACGGGGGCCAAGTCCGGGTTGGTGAAGGATTGTAAGACAGTGGCGGGCCTTACTGTCAGAAGTTATCAAGCCGCCCATAAGGCCTCTGACATGGCTTAAAGACTGCCATTATATGACAGCTGGCACCAACGGCTTAGCGTGCCTTGCGAAGCACGGAAGCGCTCGGAAAAATGCCACTAGCGGTAGTCACGGGACGCTCACCCATCCCGTACCTGACCGCGCCTTGCTTAACAAAGTGATTGATTCCAATCACTCGGTTCGCCTAGGCCACCAGCGCTTCGAGACGAGAGGAGTACCTTGCTCCTTATTAAGTAACTTTGCCATCATATGGTGGTTGCTGGAAGCAATCATTATTATCATAAATGCCCGTCCGCAGAGGGCAGCGAATCATAATTGTAAAAACTCTCCTACTGTTATTGCACCAAACATACTTAGTCTACGAGTATAGGCAATAAAATCGATTATTGTAAAGAATCGAATCGCTCACTTCATAGAACATCACTAAATCTGTGTTTCAAACGGTAAATACTTTTTATCGTACATAAATATGGAAATCACACAGATATTTCTAAACTTAAGAGTACAGACGGTGGTCTTATCACTAAAAGTGATCTCTTCCATACAACCTTTGCATGGACTGGACTAATACATTAGAGAAGGAAGTAGATGTACAAAGAAAACATGCCAAATTATAGTTTAAGAGGTGTATAAATGCCTAAATTAAATTAAATAATCGGTAAATAATTACCACCAACCCGGACTTGGCCCCCGTGGTGGAGTATGGCCTAACCTTCCTGCGATGCAGGAAGAAATCCGTGCCCCAGCAGTGGGGACAAATAAGGGTTGATATCGAATCGGTAAATAATTGGTTGGGCGGATTATAATTGCTATTTTCATCGAATCTTTGTACAACACTTTGTAGTTACCACAAACTGACTTTCAATTCAGAAGCTACATGTATTTTTATAAAGCTTAACTTACCCGAAGCGGTGGTAGCTCAGTGGGTAGAACCAGGGACTGGCAAGCGAGAGCCCCAGGTTCGATCCCGAGCGCGGGCATGTACTCATTTCACTGACTTTGTTTAATTTCAAAGTTACGTACATTTGCGAATTTGTAGTCGCAATACCACACGCTTACGGTGAAGGAAAACATCGTGAGGAAACCCGCGGCTTGGTTGGCTCCGCACGTATTGACTAGTCTTTCCTAGGCCGCCTAAGCTGTCAGGATGGTATAGGTGCTGGGCAAGCCTACACCATCTATAAAACCATGTCCCAGGCACTACAGCGTTGATGGAGTGGTTCCTTCACCCATCTAGTGTGAGTACCACTGGACGCGGTATAAATCATCTCATTAAGTAGATGCAAAAAGGCCTATATTATTATTACCTTACCCGTCACGCCCATTGTTATTTGCGCCGAATCTTTGTATAAGACTTGTAGGGATTAATTGGTACTGTCGGCCTATTGCTATTTTCGTCGAATCTTTGCATAAGACTTGTAGGGATTATTTGCAACAGAGAATATTGTAAAGGGGTTCGGTTCGTGTCCCGGCATGGGTGGAATTTTTAGCTTCTAAATAGGTTTTTCAAAATTGTCATCAGCACGGGTTAGTGCAATAAAAAGAATATAATTATTTGGTACTGTCGGCACGCCTATTGCTATTTTCGTCGAATCTTTGTATAAAACTTGTCAATGAAAGAGTTTCAAAAGAAGATTTTATATTCTGTATTGGAAACCAGCTTCGAAAACAGAATGATTTTTCTTTATATGAAACCAGGTTTCCTAAAAAGAAAAATAATTCTGTTCCCGAAACTGGTTTCGAAACTTTGGTTTCCAAAGTGGCCAGATTTAGGGGTCAGATTTATTTTTTTGTTAACTCCTCACCTTTAGTTTGGCACCTCATTTGTCACCTCATCGGCGTAGCTGTTTGTCCTCTTCTTCTTCTTCAGACTATATTATGTAGTCCACTGCGTGGTCATAATTAAATCTAAGCAAGGGTCAGTCAGTCACGTTTGTGATGTCCTCGCCTTGTTACCATAAAACAGGGTATACCCTGTAAGTATCCAGTTAGGGATCAAGAAAAGTTATTATGTTGTGTGGAAGTTATTATTTTCTGCGGGTACATGCCAGGTTACACCTCAATTAAAACACTCATTTATTTACGCAGTCGCTTCGGAATTTCACGAACGTTTTGATATCCCCAATTCAGCAAGTTTTTCATGCCTATAATGTCCCACTACAAGGCACGGGCCTTCTCTCAGAGAGAGCGAAGACAAAAAGTACCCGGAACCGGCGTGCGTGCAAGCAACGACTTATGAACGTTGATGAAGCAAAGGTGATCTGTCAGGATCGTGGCGAGTGGCAGTCTCTGGTCTCTGCCTACCCCTCTGGGATACAGGCGTGAGGATATGTATGTATGTATATATGTAGTAACAGGAGAAAGAGGACTTGTACTACCTTCCGCGCTAGTTAACACCGTGTTGCGGCAGAGTAGCATTGAAATAACAATTTTTTTTTAACAGTTATAATTGAATATAGAAATAGAAAATACCTATTTATTTGTCTTCAATCGAAGTACACTAATCACTTACGCTTTAATCTGTTAGCTTTTAGAATATGCCTCGGGCTCTAAGTAAGCTTCGGTTTTCGCCGAAAGCACACGAGTTTAATACTACTTCCTGCTCTGTATAAAACTTTTCTTCACTATTTTGGAAAGTTATGTACATTAAGTGTCATATTAGTTCTGATATTTCTAATACACGAATATATCCGATTCTATCCGATAGTAGTCGAGTTATATTCTAAAAGCTAACAGACTGTACTAAGTATTAATGACATTTTAAAGAGACAGGCATATCGACATAGCAGGTGCCCAAATAAAATAATAAGATATTCCTAGCTTCTCGGACCGCAGTATTACATTTTTTTATAACAGGTGCCTGATAAAAAATTTAGGGTCATCACAAGCAGAGCGAGTAAAAAAATCGAAGAAGTTGATAAGGGCCGAGATTACCAATACGATTTCGAAAGGTGGGAAGTCGCCCGCGTCCTAGTTTAAGAAGCGGCTGACAACTGCTCCGATTGACGTGTGTTTTTTATGGAAACTTGCAGCTTACATAAAAATGGATAGAGCTTAGTGTAACGATAAGCTAAAAATAAGTTTCCGCATATGGTAGATAGATGGATAGAGAACACTTTATTGCATATAAAAATGAAAATTACACAGATATCTCTTAACTTAATAGTACAGACGGCGGCCTTATCACTTAAAGTGATCTCTTCCAGACATACTTTAAGCTGAGTAACAAGCATGTGCAAGTTTATATAAAATGAGTTTAAACTATACTGCCGCACCGAGGACGCGTCCTTGAGGGCTCATAAATTGAATAAGGAAAATTCTCTTTAACTGTGAAATAGTTACACTTTTTAACAGAACAACATTTTGAAGCGCTCCTATCACAAGGAACCGTGAAATTAATCACTGGAGTTCAGCAACAACAGACGCGTTCTGTTGCAGAATGGGTGACCATCCCGTGACTACCGCTAGTGGCATTTTCTCCGAGCGCTTCCATGCTTCGCAATTCACGCTAAGCCGTTGGTGCCGGCTGTCATCTAATGGCATCTAATCGTTAAGCTGTCAGGGGCCTTATAGGCAGCTTGATTACTTCTGACAGTCCGCCACTGTCTTTCAGTCCGCCACCAACCCAGACTTTGCCCACGTGGTGGAGTATGGTCTAACCTTCCAGCGATGCAAGAAGAGATTCGTGCCCCTGCAGTGGGGGTATACAAAGGGTTAATATTTATTCGTGCAGTAACTTGTGGCAGCCCTACCGGCAGCCTACGAGCAACAAAACCTTTTTATTGCCGCTGTTCACACGATTGCTCGGCGTCCGACAATCGATATGTCTATTTCAGCGTTTCATTTAACTTTTTTAGTTGGTGGCGGTTTTTCTATGCGGGCAGGACAGGCGTAAAGGCTTTTGTTAAGAGACAAGGCAATTTCCAACGAAGTTCCATTGTGGGAAATGTACAATTCACGTAGTGTTTTTCAATAATCAATTTGAATAAAGGCGTGATTAGAATACTGTGTTAAGCTTTTAGCGGTGGACTTTTGACGCATATTAAGATGTGCTGCTAAAATAAGTTCCTGTATTTCAATTGGACAGCGTTAAACGGAAACGTTTCAAGCTACAAAAATAACTATCGAGAAAATGCTTTTTATGTTTGAAAGTTCTTTAGTACCACGTATTTCAATTCAATTCAAAAAATCTTTATTGCACAAAAACGGGGTTTGTACAGAGACGAGTGAAATATACACAATATATTTATTAGGTGAATTACAATGTGGTTACATAGTTTAGTAATTTATGTACGGTTCTTGTTGAGACACTTTTCATATTTTAGTAATTTAAATATAAAACGGCTGAACAAAAATATTGGAACATAATAGTGTTGAACACTGAAGTAACCTTTTGTGGTTTGGACTGTTGCTGCGTAAACCAAATCAATTATTCATTCATTCATTCAGTTCGTTCGTTCGTTCGTTCGTTCGTTCGTTCGTTCGTTCATTCGTTCGTTCGTTCGTTCGTTCGTTCGTTCGTTCGTTCGTTCGTTCGTTCGTTCGTTCGTTCGTTCGTTCGTTCGTTCGTTCGTTCGTTCGTTCGTTCATTCATTCATTCATTTATTTATTTATTATTTAGGTTTACATAATAAAGGTTCTGATTAAGTGGATTTGGACCTCTTAAAATCATTACTGGTTTATTTCGACGTCCGTGACGTCATATCTTGTGCTTGATAAAATAGGAGGTATGTTTTTTTTCGTTGGTTACGCTAGTTGGCACTGGTCAGCCCTTTGATATCAACCCTTGTATGTCCTCACTGCTGGGGCACGGGTCTCTTCCTGCATCGCGGGAAGGTTGAGAAGTACTCCACCACGGAGGCCAAGTCCGTGTTGGTGGAGGATTGTAAGACAGTGGCGGGCCTTATTGTCGGACGTTATCAAGCCGCAAATCAGGCCTCTGACATGGCTTAACGACTGCCATTACAGAACATCCGGCACCGACGGCTTAACGTACCTTGTGAAGCTCGGTCTATGTTGCGTTTAAGTTATTGTTATTATTTCATTTGTGGTTCGTCTAAAATTGAATCTGACGGCCATAAATAACTCGGGCCTCTCCCGTGTATGTTAAATTAGTGAAAACACAAACTTCGAGTACTATCAGTCAATGTCGGTTAGCGAAATCAAATTATTGAAGTTCTGTCGGGCCGGAAAGTTAGCAACTTATA
>OW203739.1:19539615-19752115 GCA_934045075.1 Yponomeuta sedellus
ATATTTATTGGGCAAAAACATTAGTACACAGCTTTTACAAAATGGTTTTTGCTAAACTTACTGAATGCTATATACAAAATTAACGATTAGCTTCTTATGCTGTGCTAGGTTAAAAACCTGTGTTACAGTGACAATGTTAATTTGAGTTCGGATTGTACAGACAATTAGTTTCAATTAATATACAAATTTTAATAATTTTACTGATGTAAAGAATATTATATATATGTATTATATAGCCCAGGACCCATATATATAATTATATAATTATGTCCTAGGATTCAATTACCTTAAATTAGTATAGTTGTATAAAAGTAGGTGGATAGGTGTAGTGTAGTTGGTGATAAGTACTCTCTTCCGGCTTCCACCTTGGGTTCTTTTTATGCAGACTATAAATGTCCCACTGCAGAGCACAGACCTCTAAGAGGTCTGTGCTCAAAGCGCTTAGCGCTACCTCCGCGCTTGAAATGGCAACTTTGGGTTATGTGCAATAGAAAAGGAAGACTAAAAGCTGCCCATACAAGAGACTTACCCCTTACATAGCTATATATTTATTAGGTAAAACGTAATTACCTTATTTCCCGACGTTTCGGCAGCGTTTAATATATGTATGACATATTTTAAACTTTCGCGACTTGAACACATTTTTAGAATATTTTAGGTAAAATAGCAATAAATTACAACGCGATTAAGCCCCGAAAATATTCTAACAACTATGTGTGAGTATCGCAAATCATTAACAAATACGACTTTAAAAAAACCTATTTAGAGGCTAAAAATTCCACCCATGCCGGGATTCGAACCCGCGACCTCTGGCTATCCGTGCCAGCGCTCTATCCAACTGAGCTAATGGGCGAGTCACCGGCATCAGTGAAATTTCGAACCTTATTTCTCGTATACTTAAAAAAAAACCACTGAAAGATGTTACATAAAACCGGGAGTCAACCTCATAACCCGCACCTACACATGCGAGTGCTGTTAGCATCCTGAAGGTAGATATAAATTTTTTTAATTCTACCGCAGATAGACAAAGAACTAGAACAGCAGAAGATTAACAAGGTGCTTGGCGATGGGGCCTACAGCGACGAGGATCCCTCTGCTGATGATGTGGGACTTGACAAGGATGCCCCGGTAAAGCTGCCAATGAGCGATGGAGGTAGGAACTTAATTAAATTTAAAGTGTTCTCTATCTATCTATCTAATCTAATACATAAAAATCTCGTGTCGGTCTTTGTTATTGAACTCCTCAGACATCACCGATTTTTGCGAATTTTCTTGTGTATTTGCTGTCTTGTGAGGTTAATTAATATGACAAAACAACGTCTGTGAGGTCTGCAAGTAATAAATAAAATAACCTTTTTTTTCTGACGCCAGGGAAAGGATTTGTCAATTTTTATATTGGAAAATATGCCTCGGCATTTGTACGATTCGCGAAAAAAAGAAGCGCGTGATTCGCGTGAAAGTGAATTTTTAAATAGTAGTCCTTTTTTTCTATTGGAACGATTTAAACGGTTATACATACTTGGTTTTTTGTTTAAATACGGTGCAACGTCGTATCTCATGTTTTAAATTGAATGTGTAATTTCTGATCGAATGCGAAACTTCTCTAGTATTATTTTTTTCAAACGAATAAGCGATCAGCAGTTCGTAGGAGATTGTGTAGCATGAAGCTAAATACAACAAACAAAATATTCTCATCAGCCATTCGTAAATCAGCAGACCTCAAGACACTACAAAAGATTTATTCTTCCCATCCGGCGCTGATCATCATCAGACCTCCCCCAATAAAATGTGTAATTTCTGATCAAACGCGAAACTTCTCTAGCATTTTTTTTTCAAACGAATAAGCGATCAGCAGTTTGTAGGAGATTGTGTAGCATGAAGCTAAATACAATAAACAAATATTCTCATCAGTCATTCGTAAATCAGCAGACCTCAAGACACTACAAAAGATTTATTCTTCCCATCCGGCGCTGATCATCATCAGACCTCCCCCAATAAAATGTGTAATTTCTGATCAAACGCGAAACTTCTCTAGCATTTTTTTTTTCAAACGAATAAGCGATCAGCAGTTTGTAGGAGATTGTGTAGCATGAAGCTAAATACAATAAACAAATATTCTCATCAGTCATTCGTAAATCAGCAGACCTCAAGACACTACAAAAGATTTCTTCCTCCCATCCGGCGTTATTCCTGATCAGCCCTCCTATTACGTAGCTTTCCACTTTATCGAGTGAAGCTTTTAGACGACTACTAAAGTGTCAAAAAATGTATGCATTTGACAGCCGGAGTAGCTTAAAAAATGTAAAAATCAACGTCACTCAACTCAGTGGATACTTGCGTTATTATAATGCCCCCGACCTCCCCCACTAACCCTGTCTTCACTCCCTAGGCTGGTTGCACAGTAAACCAAAGAGCCTGAAGATCAAGCAAGAGGTGGTGGTGAAGGCGGAGCCTGACGAGGTCGACGGCGGCAGTGAGTTGTCCACAGGTTTTCCACCATCCCAAGGGTTTCCTTGGCAAGCGCGGCCCTTCAGATGCTGGGCAGACTGTTCTGCTCAGCTGGACGGGCGGGCGAGAGCAGTGCAGCTTTTCCTTGTCTTTTGCTGGGTTATTGAGAGGATTCCTCAGGCGTGGGGCACGTAGACAGGACGTAGGGCGGGAAAGACGTTGTATAAAGTTAGCTTCCTCGCTTCGTCTTATCTGTGTGGGATATGTCCCATCGCTTCAATACATTTTGTTCGAACAGTTTATATGTAAGGGTTGGCTGGAAGAGATTTCAGAAGAAATAAGCGCGTCGTGTACATTTTTTTTTATTTTGTTCATTTTGAATGTTTTTCATGTTTGCAAAGTATTGATATGAAAGTGTATTGATAAGACGCCGAGTATTTACCGAGCCCTTCTCCCACGCCCTTCTTACGTGCTCCACGCCTCACGTGAAGAATCCCATACTAACTTAGTTTGGTTTTAATTGATTCGATTTTTTTACCATAGACTATTATTTTTCTGTGTTAAGGCATCTTGTTTTTATAAAAAAACACGAACAGTCATTGCGATCCGGCCTTCGATCGTTTGCGAATTAAAACCAAACTGCGTCTGTATTGTACGGGAATTGCCACTAAAGGAGCGTCTTGAAACCCGTTTTCTTGGCTTAAATTGTAATGTGAGAGACAACTTAAAATTTGAAAATCGTTACTTACGTGCTAATTAACGCCACCAACGGAAAGAAATCGTATGTTCTAATCCCCGTCTTTGGAAAAAGTTAACATCATAAATGTCAATAAATATAGTAGATCTTTTTTGAACCCACTGACGAGAGGGTTGTTTAGTTATTAAGAATAGGGTACGATGGGGCTGACATTGTCCCACTAGGACAAAAGTCCCGAAATACTCGTATACAACGATAGTTCGACAGCGTACGAAGTTCGCTGGGTCAGCTAGTCTATAATATAAAAATGAATCGCTGAATGTGTTGGTAAGCGCAAATCTCGAGAGCAGCTGAACCAATTTCGCTAATTCTTTTTTTACAATATTCCTTGAAGTACGAGGATAGTTCTTATGGAGAGAAAAAAATTAAAGAATCGATGGTAGGCAGTACGAAGTTCGCTGGGTCAGCTAGTGTTCAATAAAGTGTAATTTATTTGTAACTTATTAATGTAGAATAAATGTAAATGTCATTTATTTTTTAATGTTCTCTATCTATCTATAGGACTTTAAGCTGTTGAACCTTGAAATTCAACATTCTTTTGTCAGATCGTTCCAACAAAAAATCTACAGATTAAAGCATTTTTGCCAGAAACGGTCGTTTAGGACGTAATTGGATTAAAGCCCTAGGTTGGTCATCCTAAGTTCTAAACTGTAGGCTCTAAAAATATCACAGTTTTATGATGTTCACTTTTTGAGAAAACGTATAACAAAACAAGTTATGTTTTTTCCATTGGTATCCTTCACTGCAAATTGGTAATTTAAAATTAAATTAATATTTCTAAATATCTTGTACCGCGCGCCGCTTACATGCCTATGCATATTCGAGTATTTGACGACGATTTATAATACACTTCGGGTTTATACGAAATCAGTGTAATAAGGAGTCGTCATAAAACTCGGCAATGGATGGTTAGTATTGGCCAAATGACCGAATGCCCTTACTAATTTTCAATGTCTTTTGAGACTTATACGTATATACCTACGCCAAGAGAGTGGGTTTTGTAATAGGTCAGACATTGTTCAAAATAAGATGCTAATTGTTAATGGTACTGTATAGTATTTTCTAAGGTTAACACGAGCACTAGACATATATAAAACTGTTTCTATACGGATTTATGCTTGTTTATTACATTTTAACAATTTTCCGACGTTTCGGCACTTTTACAGGTGCCGTGGTCTCGGATGACTGAGGTGGTGGCGTCTTTTTGAAAGCATTAACTGTTAGTTTACTACCCTCGGCAAAAATTACAAAAGTCACTTATGAAGTTACGTTCCAAAATAGGTAAATCAATTATTTTATATAAAGTCAACAATATTGATTATTAGTAATTGAAGTTAAAATTAAATTTATAAAAGCAATTATTTTACATGAACTAAAAATATTGATTATTAATTGAAATTAAAATTAACTCTACAGTCACACTTTTAGCAAGGGCGTCTCATGCACTTAAACAAAAGTTACTTATGAAGTTACGTTCCAAAATAGGTAAATCAATTATTTTATATAAAGTCAACAATATTGATTATTAGTAATTGAAGTTAAAAATTAAATTTACAAAAGCAATTATTTTACATGAACTAAAAATATTGATTATTAATTGAAATTAAAATTAACTCTACAGTCACACTTTTAGCAAGGGGTCTCATGCACTTAGGCACTGGTTCCCATGCTGCCGGTATATTCCAACCACGATCTCTATTGAAATTTGGATGCCGGCGGATCTCTATTGCCTCGCGTATCATTCTAGGGAAGAAACGGTCTTCTCGGGCTAGAACTTAAACTTTATCAAAATGTATAAAGTGGTTGGTACCGCTAAGTGTATGTTCGCTGACTGCAGATCTACCAGAGCGCTTATGTTTCACGTCCGCGATATTTTCCTTTACCCGTTCAGCTATGGTACGCTTGGTTTGACCAATGTACGAGGAACCACATTCACAGTCAAGCTTGTATACTCCTGCCTGCCTGTAAGGGAATCCTGTGCTTGACACTTCGCATAAATTGGTGAGACGCCCTTGCTAAAAGTGTGACTGTAGAGTTAATTTTAATTTAAATTAATAATCAATATTTTTAGTTCATGTAAAATAATTGCTTTTATAAATTTAATTTTTAACTTCAATTAATAATAATCAATATTGTTGACTTTATACAAAATAATTGATTTACTTATTTTGGAACGTAACTTCATAATTAACTTTTGTAATTTTTGCCGAGGGTAGTAAACTAACAGTTAATGCTTTCAAAAAGACGCCTACCACCTCAGTCATCCGAGAACACGGCACCTGTAAAAGTGCCGAAACGTCGGAAAATCGCTGATTGCTGGCAGCGAAACATCCTCATACAGTCGCTGCGCGTGAATGAGGATGTGTGAGGACGGAAAGATGCCTTCAGACAGGCCTACCTGGCAGTAGACAAATTTGGGTCATCGCAATGTTTATGAGATTATTATTTAATAATACAAAAACGAAGTGTCTAGAGTACTTTTCTACGTAATCAAATCTTACTTCAGCTCAGCGCGAGTAATAGTTTTATTTTGAACAATGCTTGACATGTTTCTAGTTTCAATGCATTATTTGTGCTATTGGAACTATTGTAAATGTATTTATCTATAGCCGCGTTTTCACGGTCTCAGTGCGCTCGGTTCGAGTGCGCCATCCGAGTAAACTAATGCTTCTGATTGGCTCTTTTGGTGCTGTCACGAAAAACCGTCCAATCAGGAGCATTAGTTTACTCGGATGCCGTACTAGGTCCGAGCGTACTAAGACCGTGAAAACCTGGCCTATGTGGGTATTTTACAGAAGCTCTTTACTTATACGTCGTATATATTTAATAAAATCCCCATGCATTTTCCTATGTACAATTTTACTTTGAGGGAATACAGAAATGATCAAAAAATTTCTAATATAATATGTCTTGCGGCATTTCAATACATGCACAGGTACCTGGAACAGTAGATTCTTTTGCTGTTTCCAAGTTTAACCCATATATGATGTATTAAATGTTGTCGTCCGTATTGACGGGTGGAAATATGGGGATTTTGTTACACCGTGTTTAATTATCCTCTCATGTGGCCAACCCTGGTATTTGCTCCTCCGGGATACAGGTATTTTGTTTTTTATGTATCTGCGTAATGATAGTCTGACGACCTGGTTACGGTGGCGGGGTGACTTTGTACCCAGTTAGTCACACCACCTTCTGTTACATTGTTACAATCTGGGATTTTTTCCCAGTTAGTCACACCGCTGTGATACTGATACGTAATGGGATTTTTAAAAGGATAGAATCTCAAAACCGTTTTGTACTGTTATTTCCGCCTAATCAATAGTTCGTGTAACTACCAAAAAGGTAGCTATTACATTACTAAATGTAAAGAAAGGAACACTGACGGGTAATACAGTTACTAACTGGAAATATTTTTTTTAATTATATATTATTCCCATTTGTAACGGTGTAACATGAAGGGTGAAACCAACTGGGGTTGTATTTTTTAAATTCCCTTATATAACAGTATCGTTGCAGCCGCCATCTTTATAGCAATAACACTGTTAATTAAAGAAACAGAAAGTGGCCATTATTTTCCTCTCACTCAAAGTATTGTGTGATGCAGAGACTTTAACAACTTTAAATTTTACAGTGCTTTAGTTGCGTTTAGAAAGAAAATGCGTCTTACCACCCACGAACAAGGCTCAAAGTCGTAACTCCGCCGTTGTGATTCGCAGCGCCACCTGTCGGGGTGAAGTCGAAGGTCGAGGTCAAGAAGGAGTCGTTCGAGGAGACTGACCTGGTCAGCTTACTGCGCGGTGACAAACCCACGCTCATTATGTTGCAGGTATATAATAATGTTTATGCCACACCTGGCAATAAAGTGGCTTTTTCCGCACGCTGCGCGTACGTAAAAAGCCGCTTTCTGGCCAAGTGTAGACATAAAAAGATGTACACAACACGGGAGGTAATAAAGAAAGCTCTCGATCGCATATTTACGTCCCTCGCTTGCAGCTCGGGCCGCAAACTTCTGCGATCTCGGCCTTTCTTTGTATTACCACCCTAGTTGTGTAATGTACTATTATCTATTCTGATACTATAATACAAAGATTATAAAACTGAAAGCAAAACTCTTGTGACAAACATTACGCATAGGCCAGAAAAAATATTTTTTTTATTACGATATAGGTGTTGTATGGACGCCTGTATCATACATAATATAACTTTTTACTTTTTATTTTTTGATTTGAGATTTGGGATGGATGAACAACTTGTTAGGGCGGGTCCTTTATTTTGTGACATTTTCAAATATTTTTTTAGCTTATATACGATTGTTTATAGATATACTTAAGTAAAATTAATTAATTTAAATATTTAACTTTTCTTTTACATTACTTACAAGAAAAATCCATTGTTTTTTAATTTAAAAACCACGATTTAATAGAGTTATCCAGTATTATATTATTCTAGTATTGTCTTTAAATATGTATTTGAGTATAATTACCCGACTGCAGCGAAGCCCAAAAGGAGGGTAATGTGTTTAGTGCGTATGTATGTATGTAAGTATGTCCGATTCTATGTTCCCTCATAACTCCTTAACCAATGGTCAGATTTTGTTAAACAAGGTGTCATTCGATTCGGCATCCTTGCGCGGGTGTCATAGGCTATATAAAATCATAATTATGCGATCAGAACCGTGACGAAAAATAAAATTCGTTAAGAAGCTTCGTTAAAGTACAGCTAGGAGCCACTAGATGGCGCTGTTATATTTATTAGTATATTGAATTCGAATATAAATTTTATCGAACTACCCCTAACAGGTGTGAAATATTTAAAACAGAATTTTGCGGATGACGTAGGTTACATAAAATCATCATTAATAGAGAACCAACGGAACAAAAAATAACATTTACTTCTAAGCAATTAAAGTACCACTTTTAGCCACTTGATGGCGCTGCTATATTTTATTTATTCTAATACATGTGTATACATAATTTCGGCTTTGGTCTACATGTAAACAAACCATTTATAGAATCGGTACAAATGCGGAAAGAAATAATTCCTATAAAGTGGTTTGATCCTTCTATATCATTCATTTAATTAAAAAATATAATTTTGTTTAACTACGCCTAACACGTGCAAAGTATTTAAAAGAGAATTTTGCGGGTGTCGTTTATTAACATAAAATCAGCATTAATAGAGAACAAACGCAACACAAATAATATTCACTTCTAAGTAATTAAAGTACTGTAGCATTAGTTCCTCTACCCAACCACAGATGGCGCTGTTTGTGTTCTAAATTGCGGTATGGTTTTGTCCGAAGGCCCTACATAATATTAAACAAAATTGGATAGTATTGAGCACACAACCAATCACTTCGACCAATACTGACTGTCCACTAATAATTGGCACGACTAGTGACGTAGGTAATATACCTCGCTTTGCGCTGTGGTGCGAATAGTACAATTACTAATCCGTAATCCTTAGTAAGTTTCATAATGCTTCAATAAATAGATCCCTAAGTACGTGCTGTCGTGCTGAAACAACATTTCTCTTCTTTAGGAGTGGGTCTTTGTCCGATTTTTCGACGACGAAACGCAACCGTTTTTTCTGGAACGAAAATAGGTCCTCGAAACGGTCCTCGTTCGCAACTGGTTTCATTGTATGCGAACGAGCAAGGCGCAGAGGACGGTCAAACGAGTGCGAACGAGACGAAATCACGAAATATCGGAAAAAATAAGTTGTTTTACACGATATTCGACTGTATACTCATAGACACAAAGATTACTTTATTGTATCACAGACCAAAACGAACGGAACGAGCAAGGAGCCGACGACGACGTCGCAATGATCTCATTACGTTCTAGACTCTATTAATATAGCACTAAAGGACATATCCGCGTCAAACAATCTAAGGACTGGTCTCGCGACGAACAAACGCTGGCACTGCTATAAGAGTCGCTGGCACTGCTTTAGAATGAAACGTAAAACGGTCCTACCGTCGCGGAACACAAAACGGTCTTATAAAACGGTTCGTCTTTGCAACGATCACGCCTACTCTTCTTGTCTGCTGAAACCCTGTCCTACAGTACCACTTTTAGCCACTAGATGGCGCTGGCATATATTTATTCTAGTACATGTATAAATTTACATAATATCAGCTTTGCTCTGCATGTAAACAAACCGTCTATAGAAACGGTATAAGTGCTGAAAGATATAATGCCTATAAAGTGTTTATTTCTTTCTACGCCATTCGTTTATCTCATTAATTTAAGAAATATCAACCTCATAGGGGGTAATAATACATTACTGCAGAGGCCGAGAAGTAAGGGATTGCTGGACGAGTTTGGGATAGACGGCCGAGTCGTAGACGAGGCCGTCTAGAACGAGTCCTGCAATCCCTGTTCCGGCCGAGGATTGTATAATGCTTTTCTCAAACAATGCGAGGAAATATTAATATTAAAATAATTACTAGATAATTAAGAAATAATAGTTTAGTTTGCCGCCTTTTTTATTTTTTAAATACACTAACATATTTGAGCACCATGTTTAACCGCACAAAAACCAATACCATAGATTGTTTTTTTTTAATCTTGCAAGTATGCTTACATAACTTAGTAGGTGGTTGGCTGTATGTAATTTTTCCTTGGTCAGTTTAATTTTAGTAAGTAAATTTAAAAAGTTAGAGCAGCGGACGGTAATGGATTTTCATACTTACTTTACTGGCTTAGGCCAGTAAAGTGAGGCGGAAGCCATAAAAGAGAAACTTTGTGGCTTTATTTCATGGTAATAACACAAACATTTCCGAGCATGTTTGAGAAAAAATAATTAATTTCTTAACACTGATATTAATTTCCTACTGACACTTAGACCAAAACTAACTGAACAAAATATATAAAGTGTAGCATGTAACTCCTTTTCCCCTGTGCGGTCATAGTCAGACAAGCTGGGTTCAAAGAAGAAACAATAAATGATAAAAAAATATTTGAACGCTCTCACTGGTAACCGAAGACGGATCCTCCGTGACCTCGTATCGTAGGACCCATGAAATTTTAAAAAATTCTAGCTCTATTCATCTTAACGAATTTTATCTCGTTTCCTCCGAAAATAAGATTATGATTTTGTGTTAGGTTTCCTGTTCACTTGTGAGACCAAAGATTGCTTATCTACACCTAAATATTCAGTAAAATTTTTCAATGCTTTAGGGGGCCACCTCAAGATGAATTTGTTATAGTTTCATTTTAATACCGGTAATATTTTGGCATTCAGAAAACCAAGATTTTGTATGTCTCCACACCCATGCCACAACTCTAAATAACTACGCCAGGCCGAAGGCCGAGCCCCATCATGCGGGTGCGAGGAAACTTGCCGCGACGAGGTTGAAGGCCGAGCTCAATACAGGTCGCGGCAAGGCCGAAGGCTGTGAAGCGGGCTAGAGGAATACTCCCACGGCGATTCCAAATGCTGAGCTCTATTTACGCTGATGCCAAATGGAGAGACTATTAGCGCGGCCGAAGGCCGCGACAGTTACTTAAAGTTGCTGTTAGGAGGAAACCTGTCGCGCCTTTGTACAGGCCGCGGCTGAAGGCTCAGACCATTTATGTTCCCATTTACAAGTCCTTATTCTAAGTAATTAGCGAGACCGAAGACTGGGCCCAGCAATGCAAGCACGAAGAATTCTACTCTGGAGATGTCGAAAGCTGAGCGCCGTTCAGGTCGAAGAGATAATTCGTGACTATTCCAGTCCCCACCTACAATCGTTAACATTAAATAACTAGGTGCAGTGGAGCGTTTTTAGCATTATTTGCTCAAATTGTTGCATTTATTATTTTATATAAAATGATGCGGTCGGGACCCATTACTGTTTGTTTAAAGTCCTCTAATGGGTCCCGACTGCATCATTTTATATAAAATAATAAATGCAACAGTTTGAGCAAATAATGCTTATAAAGTTATATTATTTGGTCCCTCAAGTAAAGCAGCATGAACTCTTCTGATTCGACATTAGCATTTGAAAATAAAATTATCTTATTTTTTCCCTTTCAGTTGATTTATCACTGCAGTCGGGTTCTTTTATTTTTTTAAATATTTTTTTTTTTTTATATTTTTCGTACTATATTATATACGTATGCATATTTAAATTATATTTTGTATTATTTCGTTAATATATTATACTGTTTGCTGGCACGACCCGCTGTTAGCTGGAAGCAAATACTATCTAGTATTAAGCTCACCTTTGTACAAATTAGTTTTTATTCCAATAAAGAAATAAGGAAATTATACTATTTTTATTTTTAATGCACTAACCCGTGCTAAGGACGAATTTTAAAACCTATTTAGAGGCTAAAAATTTCACCCATGCCGGGATTCGAACCCGCAACCTGGCACGGATAGCTAGAGGTTGCGGGTTCGAATCCCGGCATGGGTGAAATTTTTAGCCTCTAAATAGGTTTTTAAATGCTTAGCACGGGTTAGTGCATTAAAAATAGTATAATCATGTGGGTACAGTGATATCGTTCCGATGTAAAACCTAACTGCAAAGTAGGTAGTCGGGGCTGTAAGTGATGCAATTTGCTTAAGCCAGATGTTGCTGCCTGTACGTAATACAGAGAATAGTGTAAAGAGGTTCGAAATTTCACTGATGCCGGTGAGTCGCCCATTGGCTCAATTGGTAGAGCGCTGGCACGGATAGCCAGAGGTTGCGGGTTCGAATCCCGGCATGGGTGAAATTTTTAGCCTCTAAATAGGTTTTTAGAAATAAGGAAAATTCAAGCTATTTCGACGTGTATATTAATTACGCGCTGCGCTTTGTTCTAATTGAATGATCGCGCGGGTTTCCTCACGACGTTTTCCCTCCCCAGTTCCCAGACACGCTGCCGGGCCGGGGGCGCGCCGAGGACGACAGTGGACCGCGGAAGAAGCCAGGCAACCCGACTACCGAGGCTTCCACCTCCAACGGGGAAGTTCCCGAGGAGACTCCCGTTCAGGTAAGTTGCTTAAGGGGAGGGTTTTCAACTCTTCTCTACGCTATTTCGAAAAAAAAAATGGCGTTAAGTCAGGAACTTGGTCTCCATATGAGGGGAGAAATTTCAATATGAGATTTCCTACATAATTTTTCGCTTCACAAAATTGAGAAAACGCGAAATATTATAGTAATTTTCTCTTTCCGAGAGAAGGCCTATGCCCTATATTTCATTTAAATGTATGACGAGCGATAACTTATTATATTTCAAGATGCATTATATTAAATCCTATAGTGAGGAGCCGGCTGTATAAATCGAGGTCGCGTTACGTATTACGAGTATATGTTATTGTATTGTATTGCATTGCATTGTATTGTTGTAGTGCACTTTTAAGCCTCGATGCGATGTGCCGTGAGTCCCTGAACCAGGCCCTTGCTGAAAATCAGTGCTGTGGGCAATAAACCCGCAGCAATCAAAACACACTATGGGGATGCGAGCCATCTCCGTGCGGCGGCGGCGGTGCGGCCTCAGGCTCAGTACCGAGGCCGTTTTACCGCCGCAGCAGGGCTCGCATCCCCTTAGTGTATTTTGATATGTGTGTGATTTTTTTCTCTGTACTTTTCGACTTGTATGTGTCTGTTATTGTGGCGATAAATGTATTCTTCTAAATCATCTCATTACGTAGATACAAAGACCAATGTGTTTGTTGTTAATATGTCAGGAGGCCCCTTCGCATCGCGCTAAAATGCCACTGTTTCTATCTGCGCAGGACGATAGATGCCGTCTTGCGGACCTAGAGGAGGGTCGCATTGGCAAGTTGCTCATCCACCGGTCGGGACGCGTGAGACTGGCCTTGGGAGACACCATGTTTGAGGTAAGACTCACCATTAATTAATAGAATCGATATGGACCCTTGAATGTCCCCACTGCTGGGGCAAGGGTCACATTCTGCATCACAGGAAGGTTAGGCCATACTCCACCACGGGGGCCAAGTCCGGGTTGGCGGAATAATTGTTAATAGAATAGTAATCAAGAATTATCCGTGGGAAATATGGGCATTACCCCCCAATGATGGCACACAACCTTGCGCTATGGCGCTCATTAGGGGAGGGCTAGGTCCAGCAGTGGACTAATATGGCCTGAAAAAGAAGAAAGAAGAGGAATGTTGGCGACAGATCTGGCAACCCCGTTGCTGTGATCTGTTAGAAAACTTACTTAGCAACGGTGTAGCGAATGGATCTGTTTTAATTGTCCTTTTTATTATTTAATATGTTTTAAATATAACTAATTACTATAATTCGGGCTTTCCATTTTCGGCGGTAACAAGGAAGAATTAAGAATTTGAGAAGCGCCTGGAAGAAGGTAGAACAATGGACTCTGAAGCGACAGACCCAGGTTCGATTCCCAAGGCGGGCGTGTTCCAATGACTTTGTTTTCGATGTTACGTACATTGGTAAAGTTATAGCAATACCACTCGGCACAGAAGGAAAACGTCGTGAGGAAACCTGGGAGTCTGAGTTTGAAATTGCCAATTCGTATGGGCACGTGAGGTAATTAAACCCGTACTCTCTGTGAGCAGGCCTATGCCCTGCAGTGAGACGTTTGTGGGCAACTTAAAAAAGTTTGAGAACTAGTTCATAAATTGTTTTAGTCTCATTTGGAGACTATTCTCCTCATACGGTTGGAACTGAACTCACGACCTCCGGCGTGGTAAGTATCAGACGCGGTACCGCTCGACCAACGACGCTCAATAATAACAATTTGTTAAAAGATAAAAAATCATACTATTTTTATTTTTCATGCACTAACCCGTGCTAAGGAACAAATTTAAAAACCTATTTAGAGGCTAAAAATTTCACCCATGCCGGGATTTGAACCCGCAACCTCTGGCTATCCGTGCCAGCGCTCTACCAATTGAGTAGCTCAATGCACGCACAATGCAATAGCACGGGTTAGTGCATGAAAAATAAAAATAGTATAATCATGTGGGTACAGTGATATCGTTCCGATGTTAAACCTAACTGCAAAGTAGGTAGTCGGGGCTGTAAGTAATGCAATTTGCTTAAGTCAGATGTCGCTGCCTGTACGTAATACAGAGAATAGTGTAAAGAGGTTCGAAATTTCACTGATGCCGTGAGTCGCCCATTGGCTCAATTGGTAGAGCGCTGGCACGGATAGCCAGAGGTTGCGGGTTCAAATCCCGGCATGGGTGAAATTTTTAGCCTCTAAATAGGTTTTTAAAAGATAAAAAATCGTCTAGAATATCTAGAATTCGTGATGTACTGAGACAGTTGAATGCACATCGCAAAGCCGATTAACCTAGTGATTAACAAATAGTAAGACTGCTACGCAATGTATATCGAATTGTCGTGGTATACTGTGAATTGTGGTTTTATGGAAACCGGCCCAGGGTTACGTCATCAGGATTTAGTGCGTATAATTATTTTAAAAACCTATTTAGAGGCTAAAAATTTCACCCATCCCAGATTATTCAAAACGTCTGAACACATTTCAATGCTTTTGCGTAATTTGTAATGATGAAAAAACGCCAAAAGAGGATATAGTGTAAATTGTAGTTGTGAAAAAGAGAATTTTACACACATTTGGGCCTAAAACTGCGCCATCATTGACAGAAACATAAATACTCAGACATTCATGCTGCCTTAAGCGACTATTCGATAGGCTTCTTGACGGCTCTATTCTAGATGGTTCGGAATAGGACCACGACAAGAGCAATAAATTACTACGCGATTAAGCCCCGAAAATGTTATGAAAAAACACGTCACGTGACCCGATTGTTGACTTCTTGAAGCGCTCGTGGCCTAGGCGAACCCAGTGATTGGAATCAATCACTTGAGCTAAGCAACAACGGGCGCGGTCAGGTGCAGGATGGGTGACCGTCCCGCGACTGCCGCTATTGGCATCTTCCCGAGCGCTTTCGTGCTTCGCCAGGCACGTTAAAGGCCAGTGCCGGCTGTCATGTAATGACAGCAAGCCGTGTCGGAGGCCTTATGGGCGGCTTGATAACTCCTGACAGTAAGACCCGCCACTGTCTTACAATCCTCCACCAACCCGGACTTGGCCCCCGTGGTGGAGTATGGCCTAACCTTCGTGCGATGCAGAAAGAGACCCGTGCCTCAGCAGTGGGGACATACACGGGTTGATATCGTGACCCGACTATGTATCGGTCATCGTACTATAATGCACTAACAGAATCGAGGCCCTGGTTCATCAGTCCACTGAATAGACAATCAGTCTACCAGACTGATGGAATTGACTGACGCTGGACTGAACGTGTAAACTCCGTCTAAGTTATGTGGGTTACAATACTTTTATGGTTCCTCGCAGGTGGCAGCAGGGACGCAAGCTTCGTTCCGGCAAGAGGTGGTGTCAGTTGCCGTGGACGAGGCATCGCGGTCCGCTAACCTGATTGCCCTGGGCGCACTGCCGCACAAGCTGAATCTGCTGCCGCATTGGGAAACGCTATTGGCCGATATTAAACTTTAGTTCATAAATGTAAAGCTGTTGCAATCTGATTTGATGTAGTTTTGTAAATATACTGTTTTTTTGTAAGTTAATTTGGTGTTTTTTACTGGGCCCAGAGTGAAAATGTTAGTTCTGTTAATGATAATAAGTAGTTTAGTAATGAAATTTTAATGGTCAATAGGTAAGAGTCAGTCTTTCTGCCCTTTCAATTATTGAAATAGGGTTACAAATTTTGGTTGGCGTAGTCTATTATGGTGAAATAATAATATTGGCCTTTTTGCATCTACCTAATGAGATGATTTATACAGCGTCCAGTGGTATCTTCACTCACACTAGATGGGTGAAGGGACCACTCCGACGCTGTAGTGCCTGGGTCATGGTTTTATAGATGGTGTAGGCTTGCCCAGCACCTATACCATCATGACAGCTTAGTCGGCCTAGCCCACAGGAAAGACTAGTCAATACGTGCGGAGCCAACCAAGCCGCTGAAGGAAAACATCGTGAGGAAACCTATTATGGTGAAGTAATAATAATATAACATACTGTCATTTGCAAGTGAATTTTGGTAGACTTGAATTAAAATTGAATGAATATTCAGCATTAATTGTCTTAAATGAAATGCGCAGCATTTTAATAATACTGGAAGTGTTCTTGCGATAGTAATAAAAACATATAGCACTGCAAGAACTCTGTTTATTTTAAAACTAGAAATATAAACAGAACAATAAATAATTTGCCAGGTACAAATTGTCAGTGGCAAGTGAAAATCCAAAAGAAATCTAGAACTGCATTTATGGATAGTGGAGATGGTATTTTAAATTTTGAGTTTAGAATTATATGACAAAATGAATGAAACATCAAAAATTGTGCACAGAGGTTTGCACAATATAATGCCTACCATGTCTATCTGAATTAACTATAAAGAGATTTGACACTTGAACCTAAATAGGTAGCCTGTTGAAATTTTACAGAACATGTGTTATTATAGCAGGTAGCTCATCAAATAATTAAGATAAAAGATAAGGGATTTCGAACAAATATGATTTCTGTTTCTGTTCTATCATTAAAAAGACAAGGTTCTTGAACTGATTGAAAGAAAACGCATGCTTGCTAAACATGTAATATAATATTTAAAGTGATTCGAAAACATCAGTGCTTGAGCCTGGCTCAAACTGTTTATTTTTTTCTATTTTGGAAACAATGAAACCGTTTTTAAATACTTCAAGTCATAGCATATAATATAATTCTGGTAAAGTGGTGACTTTGTATAAAACTGGTCATTTTAAACCCATATTTTAACACAGGGTTAGGAGTTTTGCTCAAGGGGCAATTCCCATATATGGTTTGCTTTTTATCTACGAACAACATGCTGGATTAAAATGAAAATTTGCCAATACATTTAGAGGACAAAAGTTGAGGTTTGATCGTGCTTTGAGTTATAGTATTGAGAATAGTTTCTGAGAAAAGTCCTAATTTCTTTTTTATTTTGTTGTTCTCAGTTGTAAGCACCATGATATCTTTCTCATATTCATCATATCTCTATTCTTTATATCCTTTAAACATATTGGCAGTTTAATTTCAATCTGGAATGTTATTCATAGATAAAACCAAACTACATTTGACTCTTCGAGGAGCGGCCTTAACTATATATTTTACAAGTTTCACACAATAGTCTCACATGATCAACCGCTAACACCGACTTTTTCCATATTTTCCTTTTCTACTGGTGTGTTCCGGCCTTCGAACCTGTTACCCTTCAGGTCTATGGCATAGTTGTAGTCTGTAGGGTTGTCAATGGCCGCATCTATCGCTGCATCCAGTGTTTCCGGAGTTATGAAGGTTGCGCTGAGCTCCTAAAATGTGAGAAAAAACAGGTGTTAAAAAGTGAAAATTACTTAGCTGAATTCCGCCAAAAATCCCACAAGCACCATGCGGTTAGGTCAATGCACCACTTTTTCTGCTCTCTCTCCCACTTTTTCAAGCAGAAGCAAGACACAAACAATTAATAGGTTGTGTCTTGCTTCTGCTTCTGGATTTCCGCAAAGTAACGCCTGATTCTATACAAAATAACAGGTGTACATGAAGTAGTAGACTTTATACCAGAAATTCGTACATTTTCTAAGTTTAGGGCTATGTCCAGCAGTGGACTAGTACAGCCTGACGACTAAGTTTAGTTATCTAGAAGTGAAATGTGGAAAAAGGGTAGATTTATTTGGACCTTGCGCACAGTTGTGTAAAGAAGTAGCATGCGTATGGATACTGCCAGTGCATAAGTCACATCAAAGTATTTTGAAAGTATTTTTAAAATCTAGATAATTTTGGACAAAAAATCTCCAAACTTAGTCTTTTCAAATAAATATGGATAGATAGATAGAGGACATTTTATAGCACAAAAAAGGGATATTTAGATACTTCTTAGCCTAAGAGTACAAACAGTGGCCTTACCACTAAGTGATCTCTTCCAGATAAAGGACTTAGAGTGGATATCTGAGGCGCAACATTGATGTCGAGCAATGTAATTGTATGATTGAGTAAAGTATACAGGGTGTCTCATTCAAATCGGTCAGTGTGGGAAAGTCTGAAACTATACTACAAAAGTGCTGACATACCAAATAAGGTGCTGCTACAAGACATACAAAGATCTGTTCTGAGGAACCATGTCATCGATTTTAATAACAAGAAAAACTGCATTCATACGTTTTAAAAAACATCTTTACTCCGTTCGGGAATCGAACCCAGTTGTTTTGAAAAAAAAAACCTACACTATTTCTATTTAGATATCGATTGTGTAGGTCTTAAGCAGTAAATGCCTGTATAAAACATGATATCTAAAATGAATAAAATGCATAGTTTTCATACAAAATGCAATCGTAAGATCGTTATCTAAACGTTTTGAATATTGTATTGAAAAAGTCGGAGGTCACTTCGGGCACCTACTAAAGTAAATTAAAGTATGTGAAAACAATGCATATTATTAATTTTAGACATCATGTTTTATTCAGACATTTACTGCTAAGACCTACACAATCAATATCTAAATAGAAATAGTGTAGATTTTTTTTTCATAACAACCGGGTTCGATTCCCGAAAAGAGTACAGATGTTTTTTAAAATGTATGAATGCAGTTTTTCTTGTTATCAAAATCGATGACATAGTTCCTCAGAACAGATCTTCGTATGTCTTATAGTTACAGACTTTCCCATACTTACCGATTTGAATGAGACACCCTGTATACATGGTGTAGCAAAATTCTAATTTTTTATATTACATGTATGGAGATGTAAACAACTAAGGGTTTTTCTTCTCCTTATGACCAATTTTTTACAGTGAGAAAAACATTAAAACAATGAAACAATCAAACAAATATCAGCCATACACACACACATGTATGCAATTGTGCCAATAAATTAATATGGCACAACCGATGTGCAATTGCATTTTCATTGTCACCACAGTAAAAATTGTTTATTATTACACCCCATTTAGGAATGTATACAGATTTTTTTACTGTTACGCCCTGTATATTAGAACCAAGCTATAGTGTTATAAGACACTTAACCGAGGCACTGAACAAATTAGCATTCACAACAGCTTACTTTTTGCCTCCTGATCTCTGCAGACGCCATCTCGATCCGAGTTTGCATCTCCCTATCTTTAGTCTCCATGAGAGCAAACGCTCGCTCCTCCATCGCTGCCAACTCCCGTTTGCGTCTCTCCTCACGTTCTGCAGCTACCTGGGCGTTCCACTTCTCATTGATAGCCACCGACAGCTCCCACTCCTCCGCTTCTAGCTTCTGGGACATTTCGGAACTGGCGCTTTGCAGGGAAGCCTCCTCACGCACGCGCTCCGCGTTGTAGAACCGTTTTATAGCCCGCATCTGAGTCTTGTAGTTGTTGTTTATGCGCTGGAGCTCCCGCTTCTCCTCTTCGGGAACTATCGGACGTTTTGGGACGCGAAAGAGTTTGCTCTTAGCAACGGGAAGCCACCGCGGTTTTCTGTGGGCTGAGGCGCATTGTATGACGACAGGCAGCGTTCGCCTAAGGAATGTGTTGTACGAGAACATGGTTGTTCCTGACGAATTTTAAGAACAAGGAGTCGCTTTCTCTATTTTTACGTAATAGTCAAATTAAAATCAAAACATTGCACTTGGTTGATTCTAACCTCACTCACTTTAAAAATTTTGACGTTTCGTTTTCCAAAAAAATTTGCCACTTTGAACACTAGAGAACGACCAACAAACCACAACTAACAAACTATTATTATAACAATACCGGATTTAGCATCAGTGTTGTGTAATTGTTGGAATGCTTTAACGATAATACGTTTGAAATCGTTCGGAAGATTATTTTAACTTTTTGTCGATTAAGATTGGAAATAAATAAGAATAAAAAAATGCTGTTATAGAATATTAAACATGTATGTATTGGTTCAAGTTTTTATCGTGAATTCTTCAGCTTATTATTTTCACCTTTGTATTCGACTCTCGTTATCCTATCTTTAGTAGGTTGGTTATAAATTGAGATTTGAGACTGATTTCTGAACGAATTTGACATTTTTTAAATCTCTAATTAGGGATAGTCATGGGGAACAATATATCGATAGCGTATCGATATTTTTCAACTATTTTCTACTGTGCTGACAACTACAGTGATGTCTATGGTTAGATATGTCTATCAGATCCTGTGACGTTGCTGAACTGAACTTAGAACTATAACGGTGACTAAAACCATTTTACATGTTTAATTGCTATACTACAGTTTCTAATCATCCCGTTTCACTGTATCTAACATCATCTTCGATATATCGTTATAATAATATCTGCACAATTAAAGCGCTTTCCAATTTTTTTTAATAGAAACAAAACCAATCAAGCTAATAAAATATCGACATTTCGTATACAACCCTATCTCTAATCTGTGCTCGTGCTTTCGGTGTTCTGTGTTTCGGCCCGGCATTTATTTATTGTTATTTTCCTCCAAAGACGCATTAGAATCCAGTAAAAATGATAAAAATCGCCGCCCTAAACGACGAGTCTGATGAAGACAGCGATTCCGAGGAGGAAGTGACTAAGGAAGCCCTAGAGCAGATCGCGTTGCAACAATACGCGAAAGCTCTGGACCTCCAGCGAAAAGGCAACGTAAAAGATGCCATGCAGCTCCTGAAGGACCTACTGGACACTGAATTGCTGTACGATGTCAAAAAGCCAGGACCTGGCGAGAAAATTACCGAGCCTTTGTTTAATTTAAAGTACTTGTGCTATAAAAACGTCGCCGCCATACAGAGTACAACAGGCGAGGTCGAAGCTGCTATAGAGAGCTACTCCGCGGCCTCAGAGCTGGATGACACCGACGTGACCCTTTGGCACCGTCTCGGACAGCTCTGTCTACGCGCCAAGCGTTATGATATGGCTTTAAACTCGTTCCAGCGCGGCCTAGACTGCAACCCGCGCCATTGGCCATGCTTGGACAAAATAGTTACACTCCTGCTTGGATTAGGTTACAAAGAGGATTGTATAGTTGCTATCCACGATGCTCTGAAACTCGATGAAGGTTATCTACGCGGCTTGGCCTACCGCAGACACATTTACACCAGCTACCCTTACATAAAAGGTTACATGGAGTATGTGGATAAAAAATACAAGTGGAATGAGAAAGATGAAGAACCTGTGGATGAAGAAAAGTCTGCACTATTGTTGAAAGAAGCAGAAATGATACAAGTTAACTTAAAAGAGCAAGAGAAGGCAGAGGACTTCAAGTGTGTCTTACCAAACCTAAGACTGCAAAAACCAATCACAAATCTTACTTGGGCATCAGTCGGAGATTCACTAGTGCACATGCATAAATACATGACAGAGAATTCCTTCAGCCATGCATGTTTCATAGAACTACGCTTTGAAAAAAATGTTTTGGAAGATGAAAAGATGGACATCTGTGATGAACCAAAAAAGACAGACTCAAGTGAGAGCAAATCTGAAGAAACCAACATGGAAATAGATAAGATTATGGAAATTGGGTCTGAAAACGAAAATAATGATTTGTCTGATAAAGAGAAAGTGCAGACAGACACAGAAAAAGTGGAAAGTGACATAGAAGCGATAATTTTAGAAACAACAGACACTACAGTCACTGAATCAACTCAACAGACAACAGAATCAAAAGAACAAAAAAAGGCATCAGTGAGACGTCGCGGCAGTGACTTGAGCTTCTTACAGCAATGGGAATGGTGCAAAAGACGATCAGGCCGCAAACCAAAGCCAGTGCCTAAAGAAACCAGCAATAACATTTATGACATATTACGCAGAATGGTACCAGCACGTTTGGTCCCAGAAATAGTGGCAAAAAAAGAGAGTCAACAACGAGAGACATCACCTGACGTAACCGAGTTAGAGAAACTGTTTGAAGATAAAGATGGAGTTCTCAAAAGTGAAGATGAAGACTACTTTAGCTCAGAAGCAGAACAAAAAGATGTGGAAAAATTTATTCAGAAATACACCGAAAACAAAAGAGACATAATAGAAATTTTAGAAAAATATCTAAGTTTCCTGAGTACTAAATGGCAAATTAAGTGGCCTGGTGGGCTTCCCAACATATTTGTGGAAGCAAATAAATGTTACAACCAACATATTGATGTTCCATCATGCATTGAACAAAATCGTACAGAACTACTGCATTACGTCCACGTAAATATGATGGCAGAAGAGTTTTCTGTAAATGCCAGACATAGTAACTCATCAGATAATAAAGAGTTCTATGATATTGCAGTCATTGATACCATAGGACTGGCTTTGGTCACAAAACCAGATATCTTTAGCTCAGATTGCTTAAACCTAATGTTGAGACATCTCTGGATCAAGTTACACATTCATTTAATGAACCGAAATGATGAGTTTGCTTTAGACTGCTTATACCAACTCTTACATGAATTCAAAGCAATGGGCGAATACCATGACTTACACAGTTTGAAGGTAACCAACTTTACTTTCAAACCTGTTATCAACGAGGCAGAGATCCAATCATACCTGAAGTTCCTTGAGAGAAACAAGTACTTATCTACAGTAATGGATTTGTACAAAAACGGTGATTATGAAGAAGTATTGACAATAGTGATGGATTCATTTGAACACTGCAAGAACATGGCCAGGCAACAAGAAGAGGAAATGTCCATAGACTTTTCTGTACAACTATCAATTATTCTAGATGCCTACTGGGCATTGGGAAAAGTAGATGAATGCTTCAAAGCATCCTTCACCTGTCTCCATGAAGCCCTGAAACATTTTTTCCACTACACATCTGGATGCCAGGACTACGAGAAATGGTCTCTCACAGTTGTCAAAGTATTGTCTTGTATGGAGCATATTATTAATACTGAAGGACTGTCTTCCCTTGATGCGATTTCCACCAAAGACTTAAGTCAAGGCCTGGAAGATCTCATTAGGATAATAGGACACCAGGTAGAGGCAAATGCCGTCGAAATGCCGTTCGATACCGTCATGCCTTGGATACTGATGCACTACATTTTGCAAAGAGAGGACGACCAAGGAAAGGGAAGAACTTTGAGCGATGAAGAAAAGAAAGAATCCTCGTGCGACGATGTGCGAAATCCCCTCATGGTCCTTTTTATAGGTCACGAACAGGTAGGCAAGCGTGGATGGTGCTGCAAAAATGACGCAAAACTCCTATACTTTATCTTAGACACGGTGGTTCCCAGACTACGTTCGCCGTCACTGTCAAAATGTCTGGAGCAAGTTCTGCAATATATGGAACAATGTGTTTACTGTCTCTTCGGCCATCCGTCTAAGAAAAACAAAGTAAAATATCTCGAGGATCATAATGTTGCTCCTCAAAACTTGGATTGGCCGCGAGCCCAGCAGCTTTATGAAATTTTCAGACCGTTGAATCTACCAGAATTAGAAGGAAAAGTAACAGCTATATCCACAGATACAGAACAGCTATTTCATCGCATCCTAGCACTGTTGCCACCAGAATGTGAACCACAAAAGTATGTCCCAGATTTAGAAAAATACATGACAGGAAAAGAGTCGAAATTACCAACTGTTCCTCCACTTCTGCCATATAAAATGAAGGATATCTACTTCGTTTTAGGAGATTATTATTTAAAGAAAGAGGAATTCAGATTGTCTATAAAGTACAACATGTACGATGTCCTGATCAACAACGATAGATTTGAATCTTGGGCGCAGATAACTTTAGCAAAAGCGGTGAGTTTAGACCGGGTGCTTAATTTGCGAAACAATATTAACAACGAAAAAGATTTCTTAAGGCCTGCGAAGACAGTAATCCGATGTTTCAATCGAACATTAGATTTGGGATCGAAGTGTGACCTGTGGCTGGAATACACTGTGTTCTCCTACTCCGTACACTCGTTCTGCTCAAGACTGCTTAAGCAAGCTAGCGAATCACTGAGCATGGAGGACTTCGAGTCTCTTGAGAGGCACAAAGACGAAATGTTAGAAACTGCTCAAAAATCGTGTACAATTCTATCACACGAGTTGAAACATCAGTATGACCCAGATAAAGTACATGACTGGCGGTGGCTTTCGAATTACTTTCAAGGCAAGGTGGCCGAGAAAAAGAACAAGCCTCCTGCTGTCTATATGGATTTTTACCTAAAAGCATTGAAAAGTCTTTACGACGCTGAAGCCATATACCCGAGCAAAATCAACTACAACTCTCCACAACTCTATTCGATTGAAGTTTTAGAGATGTGCTATAGGATACACGCTACCATCCTAAAATATATTGAACAGCATGAGAATAAAACAATACCAGCATCCACAGGTAAAATATTTCTTACTAGCATAGAACAATGGAAGAATGGACCGTTTTTAAAGAAATCAGTAAAAAAACCTGCGACTATGGATTCAGAAAATAATGAATCGGCACCTGAAGAAGTGACACCACAAGCAGCAAACATATTAAAGCGCTCAATAAGCGATGCTGGCGATAAAGATACAACTGAATGTAAAAAAATGAAACTAGAATCGGCCGCTGCTAAAGTACGAAGGTCAGCATCTTATGACACCGAGAGATTCCTACAAAAAGATGATACAGAACATCCTACTCCTCCTGAAACTAATCCTACCAGTGCTGCTGGTAATCCTACCGTGCCTTTAGACAAATCAATTCCATCTTCTGACACTGATGCTCCTGCTGAACCGTTGATCATTGAGAACGGAGTAACTAAACCCGAAGAAGAGATAAAAGGCGAAAAAACTGTTGAGGTGGCTATTGAAGTAAATAAAACACTAAATGGCGAAGTAAAAACAAATAGTAAGGTCGAAACTATTACGAAACCCTCGGAAACGAAATCAGAATCAGTGAGCGATAAAAAGGAAGAAAGTTGCAGTTCTTCATCTACATCGTCTTCGAGTTCTAGTGATTCCAGCTCCGACAGTACAAGCGATTCCAGTAAAGATAGCGATGGTTCCACCAAGTCATCAAATGATTCAAGACCTTTGACCACCGAAGAAACACAGAACATAATATCTTCGTGTCTTGAGGCTTTAGAAGATTGTGTCAGCAGATTCCCCTTACACTATAAAGCTCTGTACAGAATTGCTCATTACCACTTTTACTACAAGAATGGAAAGAACCTCGAACGTTGTAGAGATGTGATGCTCTCAAGTTTCACTTCCAAACAAGGAACCAAAACCGGAGGTCTCTTTGGCGACAGGAAAAACACAAACTTCTTCAATAGCATCTGGCGAATACCCATAAGCGAGATTGATAGGGCTGGTGGTTTCGCGAATCACATGAATCGATGTGTCCTACTAACTTTGGAGATATTAAAAGAGATTGACGACCACAAAACACTGTTGGACATATGCATACATTTGCAAAGAATCCCGGATCAGGATAAGACATATTTGAGGGATTCCGACAGAGAAGAATTATCACAGCAGGCCTTTTCCCTTTGTGTCCAATCACTCAAAGGGCAACTCACCAAGTTCGGGCAACAGGCCGATCTGAAGAGCAATGCAGTAGAAAAGGCGGCATTTGATAGTCTCATGCGAGACATCTACCGAGCGTACCAAAGAGTCAATAAACAGCCTAACGCCAAACAATTCACGAACCTACTCGTCGAAGGCTACAAATTAGTCACCAATGTTCCTATAACAGAAAACACCAACTTGGTTGACTTGAGTTTTAAATACTGCCAATCTATGATACAAAGTTTGAAACAGCAAGTGACACAAGCAAGCCTGGACAAGTCTCAAAATGTTCAGAAAAAGCAAGTATCTAAGACAGCTGATGCAGCTAAAGTGGCGACTATTACACCCTCAACCAGTGCTTCTAAGACTGATAATGTGAAACCAGTGGCATCCACAGCGTCAGGGCTGCCCAAATTATCTCAAAATGAAATGGCCGCCGCTTTGCAAACCTATATACCCATGTTGAATGACCCGATGTTATCCCAGCAAACTGCCGCAGCCTTGTCGCTGACTTACTTGAGTAACATCAGTGCATTAGCTGGGTATACAGCCCTCCAAAGTACTCTGCAATCGTCACTGCAGAATTCTTTACAAAACTCCTTCCAGGCGGAGTTCTATAGACAATTCTTAGGGCAAAGCCTCTCATCTTTACCGACGGTCCAGCCACCTAAAAAGCAGAATAAACGAGGCCCAAAACCGGCTCTTTGTAAGACTACAACAGTCGGTTCTACATCAGTGATCACTTTGAGTTCTAATATGAAAGGTTCTACGTCGCTCACGTCTACTAGCTCGCAGATGAAAGGACCCAATGTCAGTTCTCTAAGTACCCAGAAAGGTGCGTCGAAGTCGTATTCCACAATTAGTGGTCCCATGATCAGACCCGTAGGGTATACTTCAACAGCCAATGCTCTGAAAGCTGCTGCTCAGAGTTCTGCCCACTCATCTCTGGGCAAATCATATAATGCCTATACAAAGCCTCCGACAACTGCAGCGGGTCATAAAACTCAGTCTGTGCCTTTGGCACCAAGTATGGGGACAGTGCTGCCAACATTGCCAGCGTCACTGACCGCTACTATGACGTCCACTTACGCCCAATCGAACATACCTACTTCCGTGTCATTTTCCCAAAGTGGGAACACTTTACCAGCACACATGTCGACCTCATCAGCGAAAACTGGTTACAATAAGCCCCCGATGCCTCATCAGCAAGTGAGTCCGGGTAAAACGTTGCAGGAGAAACTGGCGGAGCGGCAGAAGAATATGCCTTCGCAATCGAAACCCAACTCTAGCGGGCATGAGTTAAAGTCTTCGTTGGGTCGTCTGCCGTCATCCTTGACTATTACCAAGTCGAACGTGAGTAAACAGCCAATGGTTCACGGCAAGAAGCAGACTAGCAAGAAAGCTTTGCCATTCAGTGCAAGTGAAAGGCCAAAACCTACTATTTCGTCTAGTGAAGTGATTGTCCTTGATGATGATGATGACTGAACTTTATAGTGATAAAATTAATTGTTTGCGAGAAACATTCACTTGCGATATAAATTTTAATTCAAATTGTAATAAGCGATGTTAATTTTAATTCAAATTGTAATAAGACTGTTTATAGTGAATATAATGATTTCATAATAAAATTATTGAAGTAGGTAATTGGGCTTTGGGATTTTATTGAAATTCAAAAACTGCACGATAATTTAATACATTTATTTTGTTACAAAATTATACTGTTTACATTATTTACAATAACTAACTTACAAATTAATTCTAATGACATATTGCTTAATCGTTTGATGAAACTTTATTTTAGGCATGCAACGCTTTTTTCAACCCTGGTGGTGGCAGAAAATAATCATCTTCCTATAACATTAGTAAAACAAAACAATAAAGATTAAAGCAAGTGATGTTATTTGAAATAATAAAACCACATCCACGCTGAATTTAACTGATTGAGTTTCGGCGAGTTTACTAAACACTTATCTTACCCTCTTACCCAAAAATGGTGGTTGCAGTCGACAGCACATCAATATTTATACTTTGTCCAAAAAGTGTAGAAATTAAAGAGTAAGGTTTTGCTCAGACTTTGTCTGTGTTAGTTAATAACTTGCATTTAAAAGCATTATAAAAATAAAAACTACAGCCATTTCATGAAAAAGATGTAGGTATTGTGTTTAATCTAAGGTAGTAAATGGTCTTAATTTTCGGTAATAGGTACCAATAATAAAGTTTCACTTCCGGCTTCTAGCATTTTTGGACGAACTGTACATACATGCAATAAAAAAACGAACTAATCAGTTACATCAACCCTTACACCATTGCTTGGACAACTTCGCTATAACAATGTAACGTTTAACCTACTTTCGACTGTAGGTACTTGCCAATACGGACAACTTAACACAGGGAAAACATTGCGAATAAATTATAATAATTATATTATTTTTAATTCTCTAACCCGTGCTAAGGGCAATTTTAAAAATACTATTTAGAGGCTAAAAATTCCACCCATGCCGGGATTCGAACCCGCGACCTCTGGCACGGCTAGCCAGAGGTCGCGGGTTCGAATCCTGGCATGGGTGGAATTTTTAGCCTCTAAATAGGTTTTTAAAATTATAATAATTACACACTTTCATACTTTTCCCCGCAGTAAAAGTTGCACGCATTGACAAGACGAATTCCTGCTTTTAGGTAGATAAAGAGGTTTATGTTTTTATGCCACACCTGGCAATAAAGTGGCTTTCTGGCCAAGTGTAGACATAAAAAGATGTACACAACACGGGAGGTAATAAAGAAAGCTCTCGATCGCATTTTTACGTACCTCGCTTGCAGCTCGGGCCGCAAACTTCTGCGATCTCGGCCTTTCTTTGTATTACCACCCTAGTTGTGTGATGTACTATTTTAATACAGAATACAATAAAAAACATTTGTTACATACACCAGGGTACAAACCGCCACAGCATGAATAACCTTAATATTCGAAACAGTGTTTTCTACACCACGGGGGTAATAACCCCAAGGACTGTGAAACAAGCGCTGCATTTCGATCGTGGAACAGACAGAACCATTCACGCTGAATTCAATTAAAGATGGCGACCACTACCGGGGAGCGGTGGACTGACGATTCTAACCTGACATAATGCAATACACCGGCTACATCACCCGATAATGGTAGAAATTCATGAGCATAACGCCGAGGTTCCATCCAGCCAGAAGGGTGAAGAGATACATGAAAGCCACTCCATATAGGGGCAGCAAAAATATCCGCGTATTCTGTAGGATGGGTAGATCTGTAAAAGAAAGGGTTAGAAATACTTTAGTGAAGTGCCCAACGAAACCAAAGATAACGTTTGTAAAGTGGCAATCAGAGAATCACATCACACTAATATTAAAAAGGCGAAAGTTTGTGATTGTGTATGATTGTTACTTATATTTTTTTTAATGCACTAACCCGTGCTAAGGACAACTTTAAAAACCTATTTAGAGGCTAAAAATTCCACCCATTCTGGGATTCGAACCCGCGACCTCTGGTTATCCGTGCCAGCGCTCTTTCCAACCGAAACTGTACGTAATACAGAGAATATTGTAAAGAGGTTCGAAATTTCACTGATGCCGGTGAGTCGGCAAAAAGCTCAGTTGAAAAGAGCGCTGGCACGGATAGCCAGAGGTCGCGGGGTCGAATCCCAGCATGGGTGGAATTTTTAGCCTCTAAATAAGTTTTTTAATGTTTGTTACTTCTTCAAGTCTAAACGGTTGGAGCGATTTTAATAAAATTTGGTATGGATTTAGCTGACACCCTGGATTGACACGTCTTACTGCTTGAAAAAATCTCATTTCCATGGGAAAATCGATAAACCGCGGGTAACACCGCGGGGCACAGCTAGTGTGTCATGAAACTACAATCGAAGTTCATTATGATATGTCTAGGTACACTGCTTCGCAGTCTAAAAGGTTAATCGAGTTTGCAATGAAATAGGAGTTCGTAGGCCCTAGGGGGCCTCGGTAAACCAAGAGTATTTCTATGAAATTGCGTTCATAGAACTACAATAATTGGTTTAATATGATAATTAGTTGTACGAGGCAGGTAGGTAGATTGCACAGCCGAAACTAAGAACTGTCATAGTAAAGCATGAATTGTGTTCCATGAAACAGGCCCTAGAAGGCCATATTAATAATTCAATTTATTTAGGTACCCTTAAAAAATGTACTTAAACAATTTCAACTTTTTATCGAAATACACACTTTTTAAATCAAAATCTTTACACTTTACCAATTAAATCTAAAACGTATGTAATTTCATAAAATTCAAGTAAAATTTAAAGATTTTAATTTCAAAAGTGTATATTTCGATTAAAAAAATATCAAGATTGTTTTCCGTTTTTTAAAATAAAATTTGTAGGATAAATTAAAACTTAAAAAGATAACAAGACATCATAATCCTTACATGAAGCGCTCGTGGCCTAGTCGAACCGAGTGAATGGAATCAATCACTTGAGCTAAGCAACAACAGGCGCGGTCTGGTGCAGGATTGGTGACCGTCCCGTGACTACCGCTACTGATTTTCAGAGCGCTACAATGCTTCGCAAGGCACGTTATAGTCGAACCGAGTGAATGGAATCAATCACTTGAGCTAAGCAACAACAGGCGCGGTCTGGTGCAGGATTGGTGACCGTCCTGTGACTACCGCTACTGATTTTCAGAGCGCTACCATGCTTCGCAAGGCACGTTATAGTCGAACCGAGTGAATGGAATCAATCACTTGAGCTAAGCAACAACAGGCGCGGTCTGGTGCAGGATTGGTGACCGTCCTGTGACTACCGCTACTGATTTTCAGAGCGCTACCATGCTTCGCAAGGCACGTTATAGTCGAACCGAGTGAATGGAATCAATCACTTGAGCTAAGCAACAACAGGCGCGGTCTGGTGCAGGATTGGTGACCGTCCCGTGACTACCGCTACTGATTTTCAGAGCGCTACCATGCTTCGCAAGGCACGTTAAGCCCTTGGTGCCGTCTGTCTTATAAGACATGTCAGAGGCCTTATGGGCGGCTTAATAACATCTGACAGTAAGGCCCGCCATTGTTATGCACTCCTCCACCAACTCGGACTTGGCCCCCGTGGTGGAGTATTGCCTAACCTTCCTGTGATGCAGAAAAAGACCCGTGCCCTAGCAGTGGGGACATACAAGGGTTGATATCGATAGGAAAACCCCGAAGTGCGTCAGAGTCAAGTTTGGGAAGCCATGCATTACGGTATAAAAACATTAATTCATTGGTCACCCCACTCTACAGTTCCTATTTGTGTCGTATAAACTACTAAGATCATTTTCGTTAGCATGTGAATGTGAGTTAGTATAAAAATGAACCGTGAGATTCCCCCAAAACGCAACAAGACCAAAATAAGATGCAGTAGGAAGAAAGTAAAAGCATTCTGTGGTAACACTTGTTGGCTCACCAGTTTCGAGAACCTTCCCGTAATCTGAAAGTCAACAAGTTGTTTAGAACAGCTGCGAGAGCACTACATTAAAAATTTGTTTATTGTTCAAAAGCATAATGTGGGTTTGTACATCACTTAAACTATTTATCTATTAAATTATAATTGCATGCTCATAATTTTCTTAGTTGTTAACAGTAGGTACATCATTAATATAACTAAACAAGCCTTGATCAGTAATAGAAAGAAATGTACAATGGTGTTTGCTGGCCCTTATACTAAGCTAAAGCCTGTATGATAAGAGCCAGTAATCTCTGTTTGTAGAGCAAGATAGACTAGTACCGAATACATACTGGGCTGATTGGCATAGAACTACAACCTTATGTCTACTATGACAGTTGCATAGTCGACTAATCTACAGTAAGTAGGAAGACTGAGCAGTAAGTAAATAAAATGTTAAAAATATATTTATTTAAAGTAAAAAGTATTATTGTTTATGTAGCCTATTAACGTCCATATGCATTCTCTCTCTTTCTATCCTCTCAGAGTGATAGAGAGAGGAGGTAAAAATATATTTATTTTATTCTAGCTGACCCAGCGAACCTAACAGTCGATTCTTTAATTGTTTTTTTATTTTTCTCTCCGTAAGAACCATCCTCGTACTTCAAGGAATATTCTAAAAAAAGAATTCGCGAAATCGGTTCAGCTGCTCTCGAGATTTGCGCTTACCAACACATTATTAATTTTTATAAGATAGATTTCAGACAATTTAATATTTAAGACAATGTAGATCGAGTCGGATCGCGATTATTTATTAGGTAAAACGTAATTCTTCATTCCCGACGTTTCGGCATGTAACGCATTCGATAAAATACGTATTCGGTATTTAATTTACTTATTTGCTACTCCAACAGCTTCCTCAATTTATACAATACATTTAGCTTAAATTTACTCATAAGGCCCAATTATAATTTCAGCTGCGGTTAATTACGTAATAAATATAATCGCGATTATATCTTTATGAGGATCGCGAGCCATTACAATACCGAAATACTAATGTAAATCGAATTGTCATAATAAACGTGATTAAAAACAACAATTTTATAAAACGCCGCTCGAGGGATAAATGAGTGAATTACCATTGAAATGAGTACAAGTAAATATTCCGCTGTCTTTAGTTTTATTCAGCTTCTATCTGAGTGTAAACTATTTCAAATTTGTAAACATATCAGAGTAAAAAAATATATTTTGAAGGAATGTTATTTAGATTTCGACAAACTGCATGCTAAAAATCCAGAACCAATATTGTCGATGTTGGTGCTGCAACAGCTAAACTGCAATGGAATTGGGTGGGCCACCTAAGCGGTATGGGCTCAGAGAGGTGGGCAAAAATCATCACTGACTGGGTTCCGCGCGACGGATATCGCAACCGCGACCCAAGCGGAGATGGCGGGACGACCTCACGACCTTTTTTAACAGGCTGGCAGGAGGTGGCCATGAACAGGGAGGAGTGGAAAGCAAAAAGGGAGGCCTTTGCACAGCAATAATAAAACCGTGTAAATATTTTGTTGATAATCGCGATTTTAACATAGATAGAGAACACTTTATTGTACATAAAAAAGGAAGTTATACAGATATATCTTGACCTAAGAGTACAGACGGCGGCCTTATCACTTAAAGTGATATCATAATAAATCTTCTTCTTCTGTCTATATAATGTAGTTCACTGCTGGACATAGCCCTCCCCTAATGAGCGCCATAGCACCCTGTCTACTATGCTTGCCGCATCCAGCATCTGCCGGCAGTTTTTTGCAGATCGTCATCCCACCTGGTCGGAGGGCATCCTACACTACGTTTGCCGAGTCGCGGTCTCCAATCAAGAACACGTTTATTCACTGCCACTTCAGCTTGCTGATTCTCTGAGCTATGTCGATAACTTTGGTTCTCTGTCGGATGCATTCGTTACGAATCCTATCCTTCAGAGAAACTCCAAGCATAACTCTCTCATATAAATAAATGAATAATAATAAATAAATAATCACAGACATACATAAATCTCTCTAGCTCCATACCTACTAAGCAATTCTACATATTTTCAGAGAGTGCTGTAAAGTATCGTGGGCTTGTTTAAATAAGTAAAATATTTAAGAGTCTATCGTGCGACATACGTTCTAGCAAGTAAAATAACGATTGAATGATGCTGTGTTTATTTTTTTTATATAATGAATGACTGGGCTTACTCTTGACCTCTCTAGCCGGCGGGTGAAGATGACGTCTAGGATGGATCTAGTTCGCCCAGAAGAATAGATCAGTAAAGAAAGATTGTACATATAAACGGAAATAACACAGATGCTTCTTAAGCTAAAAGCAAGCAACATTAATTGAAGAAAATACAAATATCTGTGTAATTCCTTTTTTATGTACATCAAAGTGTTCTCTATCTATAAATATCGTGCCATGGGGTTCTTCGTCAGAATGTAGTGTGATGTTGCTAATGTATTCAAAGTCACCCTGTATATAGACGCATTCACATTTAGTTTTTTAGAACTAGCTGGCCCAGCGAACTTCGTACCTTCTAACAGTTGATTTTTTTTAACCTTGAACCATCCTCGTACTTCAAGGAATATGCTAAAAATAGAATTAGCGAAATCGGTTCAGCTGATCTCGAGATTTGTGCTTACCAACACATTCAGGGATTAATTTTTATATTATAGATAGAAGATGAGTCGTTTTCCGCACAAATTCTTAAAGCAATTCATAGATGGCGTGGCCATAAAAGAGCTGGAACACGGCTGTCAAAAAATATCTGTGCTAAGCAAAATTTCACAGGCTACTTTTTTTTTAGTTAATGGCGAAGCGGTCCTAATTTGGACGACTATTTCTGCCAATGACGAGACAATCATGGAAGCGACACCTCGACTTTGGTCGGTTCAAAAAATTATTTCACGAACTGGATTTCACCGCGTGACCGGTGGGGAACCTAAAACCCAAAGGACGTCTTTCCGTAATTCAGACGTTGCCAGAATCCTTAGGGAAGCCATCGTTACGAAATTGATTGAAAATTTGACAGACGTGTCCCGGTTCTTGTATGTGCACGCCCGTAAGCGCCATCTATGCCGAAAACGGCTCATTAGAAATACAATAACAGAGGTGATTACTCACTGTTGTACCCAAGGAATGTGATGTACATGTAGTAGAAGATCGAAGCCAGCCAGAACGAGTTCATGACCAGACAGGAGAACAAGTCGTCATGTCGAAAGACGAACTCTGAAATAATAAAAAAAATTGGTGTAAAAAAACGAAATAAAAAATGCACAAACATGTTTACAATACACAAACTCATGGCTGTATTCCGGTGGGGTGGGCAGAGACCAGGCGTTGCCAAGTTAATTTATTTTTACTTATAATAATATTAAAGGGGTGGACCAACGTAGGTTTCTTGCATCGAGTTATATTGTTGAATTATTAACCGCTTTAAGAACGACCATAGTTACGAGTCTACTGCGGGCTAACGTTATTTTTGTGTGTTACCAACGTAAAAAATATTTAGTTAGCCCAGCTAAATTTTATGAATGAACGAATTGGTTTATTACACTAACATGTTTATATACATAAACTCATGGCTGTATTCCTGAGGGGTAGGCAGAGACGAGAGGGTTGCCAAGTTAGTTTCATTTTACTTATAATATTAAATGGGTCTAATAGCGATTATTTGTTAGGTAAAACCTTACCTAATAAATAATCGCGATTATCTACCATTACTACAATTAACATTTACATACTGGCACATACATTGCTTCTGGCCCCACATTAGGATACCCTGTGTCGTGGGAACCAGAAACAACGACATCACAAACATGTAAACATCCAAGACCTGGAGTTTTTTTTTGTTTCCAGCCGGGATTCGAACCCGGGACCTCTTGCATGGTAGGTAGATGCGGTACCGCTACGCCAGAGAGGTCGTCAAACACAATATTGCATGCAACGACTTATGAACGTCGATGAAGCGAAGGCGATCTCTCAGGATCGTGGTAAATGACAGTCCCCGGTCTCTGCCTACCCCTCTGGGATACAGGCGTAATGCTAAGTACGTGTTATGTTTTATGTTACTACAATAATTGACTCTACTCGCGATTTCAGTCTTCCCGTGACCATGGCATTGGCAACGTTACTGAAACGTCATCGGGAATTAAGGTATTATTAGACGATAATAGCTTTTAGAATATACCTCGGGCTGTAGAGTAGGCTTCGGTTATCGCCGGTTAAGCACACGAGTGTAATACTACTTCCTGCTCTGTATAAATGTAAGTGTCATATTAGTTCCGATATTTCTATTACACGAATATATCCGATTCTATCCGATTGTAGCCGAGGTATATTCTAAAAGCTAACATACTGTACGTTCAGTCTAATAAATAACGTTTTTGTCCCCAGTTTGAGTAGTTTTCGGGCCGAGCGCCAGTGTGTGGCATGGCAACACCTGAGGCATAATATTTGCATACTCACTATTAAAAACCTATTTAGAGGTTAAAAATTCCACCCATGCCGGGTCTCGAACCCGCGACCTCTGGCTAACCGTACCAGTGCTCTCCCAACTGAGCCAATGGGCGACTACCGGCATCCGTGAAATTTCGAAACTCTTTACAACACTCTCTGTATTACGTACAGGCGGCGACTTAGCACTGGTTAGTGCATTAAAAAGAATATAAGTACAGTACTACACATCATAAAAGTCCCTTCGGGAATCTACGTTCGCGCAGACTAGGAAGAAGTGTAACGAAAGTACCCAAAGCTAAAAGTACATTCAACATGATCTTTAACCGATACGGTAAAGGTGCAGAATTGATTGCCGCAGTAGCGCTACCTATTTCGCTCACGCTAATATTGCCAAACTAATAGTCACCTGCATCGATGACGTTGAATCAACCAATAGCAACAAAGGCGCGCGGCCTGCCATAAAATGAAACTATCTGATTGGTCGATCAACTTGCCGCACATCCAAAATTTGGTCATCTGCGCAGGTACATCCGCGAGACTTATTTCTTGTGTAGCACTGTACTCACTATTAGTGGACATGAGCAGTATCTGGAAGCAGTGCAGCAGCAGCAGTGGGGGGAAGAAGGCGTTGATGTGAACGTCGAAGGCGTAGCCCCACTCCACGTCGGGACCGTCGCGGTCTCGACGCAGGTACTTGTTGCTTATGTACCTGGAGATAAGGTTGCTTTTTAACCGTCTTCGATAAAGAACGAGGCACTCAATTCGTCTGTAAGTATATATTTTTTTTTGTTCTTCTTCTTCAGGCTATATTAGACCACTGCTGGACATAGCCCTCCCCTAATGAGCGCCATAGCGCAAGGTTGTGGCATCATTTTTATGTATGATCAGCGGTAATTGTTTACCACATAGCCTGGTTTTAAGAATTACTGGCTGTGCCCCGCGGTTTATCGATTTTCCCTTAGGATTTTTTCCCGCAGTAAATCTTGGTTGGCTCCACACCTATTGACGAGTCTTTCCTGTGGGCTAGGCCGACTAAGCTGTCAGGATGGTGCTGGGCAAGCCTACGCTATCTAAAAACCATGTCCCAGCCACTGCAGCATCCGAGTGGTCCATTTACCCATCTAGTGTGAGTGAAGATGCCACTGGACGCTGTATAAATCATCTCATTACATAGGCAGTATATAATACGTATATAATAGCAGAGGCCAATGTTATGCAATGAAGAAATGTAATCGTAATTGTAACCCATTTTTCTTGTTTAAGTAAGGAACGTCGTTATCAACCCTTTTATGTCCCTACTGTTGGGGTACGGGTCTCTTCCTGCATCGCAGGAAGGTTAGGCCATACTCCACCACGGGGGCCAAGTCCGGGTTGGTGGAAGATTGTAAGACAGTGGCGGGCCTTACTGTTAGAAGTTATCAAGCCGCCCATAAGGCCTCTGACATGGCATTACGACAAACTAGAAGACAAGTTAGAAACACATTTGCTAACCAGAAAAATGTAGACACAGCCAGGCCTGCTCCGATGAAGTCCACAAACACAACAAACAGCACAAACAGACAAGTCTTCTTCCAGCCGAGGCCCAGTGCCAGGGCGAAGCATATTGAGGTTGCTGAAACATAATACAATAACTTTTTACCCAATTTAGAACGACACAGTACCCCAGTGGGCAGAACAATGGATTCGGAAGTAATCCAGGTTGCATTCCTAGTGCAGGCATGTACCAATGACTTTGTTTTGTAAGTTATGTACATTTGTGAAGTTACAGTAGAAATACCACTCGCTGGAGTGGAGGAAAACACGAAGCCGACGAGGCGACTTAAGTAAATAGTATTAATAAATAAATAATATTAAAGTGCATGAAATACATAATAATATTTAAAAACCTATTTAGAGGCTAAAAATTATTTATTTAGAGCTCAATTGGTAGAGCGCTGGTACGGATAGCCAGAGGTTGCGGGTTCGAATCCCGGCATGGGTGAAATTTTTAGCCTCTAAATAGGTTTTTAAATTTGTTCCTTAGCACGGGTTAGTGCATTAAAAATAAAAATAGTGTAATCATGTGGGTACAGTGATATCGTTCCGATGTTAAAACCTAACTGCAAAGTAGGTAGTCGGGGCTGTAAGTAATGCAATTTGCTTAAGTCAGATGTCGCTGCCTGTACGTAATACAGAGAATATTGTAAAGAGGTTCGAAATTTCACTGATGCCGTGAGTCGCCCATTGGCTCAATTGGTAGAGCGCTGGTACGGATAGCCAGAGGTTGCGGGTTCGAATCCCGGCATGGGTGAAATTTTTAGCCTCTAAATAGGTTTTTAAATTTGTTCCTTAGCACGGGTTAGTGCATTAAAAATAAAAATAGTGTAATACATAATAATAGTAATATTCAAATTAATTTGAAATTTAATATAATGGATATATTTATGCATGAATAAAGGCTATTTATTTTATTTATAAGTACCTACTTAACAAAATGCACAATGAATCATGGGTCACATTAGTAAAATTGAATGGATACTCACCAACCAACCAAATGCTCAATAAAACAATAAATGCAGGATCATCTCGCGCAAACTGTGATTTTGTGTCTGAAATATAAAGCTAATTTTACTCCATCATCAGATCATCATCATCATCAGCCCAGTATGTCCCCACCAAGAGGCACGTGTCTCTTCCCTGAGGAAGCTATAGGCCATTCTCTAACACTAGGGCCAAGTCCGGATTGGTGGTGATACCATCATCAGATATTATTAATATTATTGTTTTCTAGACACAATTTTCATGCCTGCTAATGGTGACTCACCGCACCATTAGCTGAGTTGGAAAGAGCACTGGCACGGATAGCCAGAGGTTGCAGGCTCGAATCCCGGCATGGGTGGAATTTTTGGCTTCTAAATAGGTTTTTAACAATTTTCATGAGTAGAAAAAAATATAATGTTATCTCATTCACTCAGCCAGCCTCCTCAGCAGATCATAATAACAATAACTTCCACACAACACAACACTTGTCCTAGTCACACTAGGATACTCAGTGCTATTGTATGTGTCAAATAAGTGCTGGGAGGCCTGGAAACCTAAAATACAGATCTGTGATCTAGTTTAGGCTCCAGTCTTTCCACAAATTGTACTATTGCATCTACAATTTGTAACCGCTTGCCATAGTTAATTTGTGGATTGAGAAAATACACACATTTGTGTTTGTTGTATTAAGTAACCAGGCAGGGACATCAAAAACCTGTCTATACCCAGGCCATTTCTACAAATGTATTGCGGCCCCCACTGACCTGTAACACAAGTCATTTAGTTGTACTTAGTAAGGGGCTAACGAGATCTGTGTAATACATCCAAGAATATTATTATTTTTTTAATTTTTTATAGTGGTAATACACAAATTCAGCTGCTGCCTGCCTTTGGATTTCCCTTACTGTCTTCTACAACACGCAAGGAATGAATCAGTTTGGTTATATTCTTACACAGTGCAAAGTAAATTGAATATAGGTATTATCTCATCTTCCTGTGCCTCTCCACTGATTGAAGTTGGCAGTCAGCTCCCTACATTCATCCTCTTTACTCGTCTAGTGAAACTGGTCTTCAATACTGCCTACATCCACTTTTTTTTTATCACTGATATGTATTTGGTGCACTTTTAATCTGTAGTATGGGCTTCTACGGCTCTTCTGTAGTTTGTGATTGGTGCAGAGTGAGGTCCAGCGACCTCCATCCTCCTAGGTTGCCTATACAGCCGAATTTAGTCTGTCTGGCAGATTAACATTATTGTGTCTACATCCACTCCCATCAGATGTTTCTGAGCCATGACTTTCTTTTTCTCTGAACGCACGTCTTTCCCTCAATCTCGCCCATCACAAATGTTAGAAAATACTCACGCTTCCTATAATTGAAGTTCCTAAACACCTTTTGCGGCGCAATGAAGAGATAAATCATTTGCCAGACTGCAAATTCAAAGTCCATCTGGTTGAATAGGAAGAGCCTTCTCAGGTACTTGTATCGCTTCACGGCGGCGCTAGCGGTCGTAGGCTGGTAGTTGGCAGGCGCTGGCAGAGGCGAGGAGGTCCTGGGATAGTTCGGTGTGGGTGATGTGGAATACTTCATCTTTGGCCTGGATTTGTCACACCGTTTTAAAGTAAAATCCGCGTGTTCGCTTTTCAGGTGTAGAAAGTACACTTAGGTAGTCGCGACATCGATTCAAGATGATATGTTTCTAGGTATTTCTCGTGCTATTAGCGTATTTACATGAGAAAATAAAACATTAACGATTGATTTGACAGATGACGAAATGAAATGAAATCAACTGTCAAAGTGACGTCTCTTTTGGATGCGTTCAGAATCGTTGTTCTGTTGTTCTTGAGAGTTGTGTTTGCGAGGGTTGATACTTATCGACGATATCGACGAATTGAAAAACTTATTTCTGTCCGTTGTGTGGATTTCATATTTTCAAACTTCATCCTTGTATGAAGAAAGGCAAGAGTTTGTGATGTAAACGGGCCCCAAACTTGTATGACTACATTTATTTTTCCAATAGAATGATGGACTACAAATAAATAAATAGCTATTATTTAATTTTACATCGTAGGTTAAGATCCAGCTCAACTTTTCAATTGCCGGTGGTGAGAGAGAACTCCTTTCTATGGCGAGCTCGCAATCTATGTGTTTGGAGAGGAAGATGTCTCGTATAAAAATTGGTATTCAATCCTGATAATTAATTTATTGTGAAATAACAGATTTGGAAACATTTAATGGCTGTTTTATCTCGGATTACTAGCTGCAGTAGGACGCCCTCCGACCAGGTGGGATGACGATCTGCGATAAACTGCAGGCAGATGGTGGATGCGGCAAACTGAAGACAGGGCGCTATGGCGATCATTAGGGGAGGGCTATGTCCTGTGGACTAGTATTAGCCTGATGATGATTATGATCTCGGCTTTGTATTTACTATTATATGGGTTTGCACACACTCACCATACATACACACAAAAACACACACACAAACACCCCCCCACACACATACATACAAACATACATACATACATACATACATACATACATACATACATACATACATACATACATACATACATACATACATACATACATACATACATACATGCATACATACATACATACAAACAAACACCTAGAGTTAAGTTTTTTGTTTTAATACCTAAAGATTCTCCTGTTACTACTTGATTGTTACTACTTGCATGATTAGTAACACAAATTTATTATTATTGTTACCGTTAATACGTTTGGTTTTGTCAGTAGCAATATAGACTCTCTGAAATTATTATTTAAGAGAAACGCAAAACGTAGTTGACCGCCTGCGATACTGGAGTTCCTAATCTAATGCGGGAAATCTCATTCATCCATTCACTCATTTCATTCATTCCATTCATGTTTCAGGGCGCAATGCTAATTTTATGTTATTTTCCGTAATCTGAAGTGAATCAATATTTTGAATTTTTCAGTCACTACTTTTCCTAAATAAATAAATAAAATTATCGTCTACTACGTAGTCTATTAACCAATAGGAGCAATGATAGCATATTAAAGTCATAGATAGCAATGATATAATCCGCGCAAATTAAATAGGCACCCCTGAGGATCGACTCGCGCGTGGCGTCGACATATATACATATTTCCATTAGTGTCTGTGTTACCTCTTCAATATGAAACAACAGATTTCAGTTTACATATTTGTTATTATCTTACAAAGTCTGATTAACTTTACATAATCTACTAAGTCTATACAGTCGTGTCTTATATAATTTTATCACATAAATTATAATAAATATTCCCCATTACCAACTTCCCCAAAAACGGTTACTGAATTAGAAAAAAAATCTTACAACATCGACATTGACTATGGCAGTAAAAATATTTGGTAACTAAAGAAGGTTAAAATACAAAGATATTTAATTAATTCCAACTTAATATAAGTACCTATGCGAAAGATATTTCTTTTAACTGTGAAGCAAGCTACAGTTGACGGACATTTACGTACTTGTGTCGCCGTAAAACTTATTATTTCGACTCTGAACTGCCCGATGCCCCTCTTTCATTTGCAAAAAATACACCAAATTTACGTTTACACTCATTACACTAAGTTCTGCCGTAGCCATCTCGCGTAATGCGTGACGCGCGTATAGACGCCTGGGTAGCCGGGCTCGCCGCACTTATTACCGAAGGAGACGACGCCAATCTGCGTCCAACGCCCGTTCGCGTTCAGCATCAGGGGGCCGCCTGAGTCACCCTGCGGAAAAGACAATTATTTAGTTATTGATCATAAAGGTTAGAGATCAGCCCAGCCCAACCCAACCCAAAGGCAACCAAAAACCCATTTCAAATCAACAAAGAGCGACTGTGCAGCAAAAATCTTAAGATTGAGCTCCTATTTACTGTAAAACGTCCTTGAACGGAATAGGTAAGTATTATTTGTTCTCAAATAGGCTGTTGAAAGCCAGTGGCGTAGCTTGGTGAATGTAAGACGTAGGTACCTATGCTGCCGGTCCGGATATTGTGAAGGCGGCTGCCCAACAGCCCAACAGTGGGGTCTGTTTATTGGCCTTTTTAGTGTTGTGCAGGCCTCCTAAGATTGAGGGTCCGGGGCACAGCACCGCCGAATCTCCCGCTGTCCGCGAGTACGGACAGGTCAATGGGTGGCCTTTCAGGCGGTGTTCTTGACCGACTGTCACAGGTGGAACTCTTCAATCTGCGATGGTCGTGGACTCGGCCAGGCTTCGGAGAACGCGGTCTGTACCCTGCTTTCCTAACTTGCGCCCACCCCTATATAACCTCACCTGACAAGCGTCGACGCCGCCCCTCGCGTACCCAGCGCAGAGGAACGCCTCAGTGATGGGCTGGAAGTAGGCGCGGTCACACTCCTCGTTCCGCCACACGGGCAGGCGCGCCTCCAACTGCCGCGAGCTCTCGCCGCCGCCGTACCGCGTGGTGCCCCAGCCCACCACTGTTGCTACCGAGCCGTCGAACAGCTGGCTGGCTAGGTCACCGGTCGGCAGGCAGATCGGGATCACGTATTTGGACTTCTGGGCGGCTTCTGCAAGGCGGTGGCGGTTGTTATCATTGGCGTGACTAGGGTTATTTCCCTGGGGATGGCCCCAAGTAACAATGCAATATCAGGGGGTGGGCAACAGATCATTCTGTGGTTAGCACGCTGCACCATGATTGCCATTGAGTGCTAGAGAAGACGGTGTGTGTCACCTTTATCGTACATGTCAGTATCATTTTAGTTATTTTGGGTTCTGGCTGCAAATGACGACCCTTTGTCATAGATAGAATACATTTTATTGTACACAGAAATTACAGTATATTATTTTAAAGTATAAGTATAGTATAATATGTCGATAAATGCTTTCTATTTATTTGTATAACTATGAGAGGCGGATTAGTAGTCCTAGCTACCCTAGGCCATTCAGTAGATATGAGCCGCAGCCGCCCCATCGTTATTGAGACGGGACATGATATGATTTTAATTATTATGACTAGGTGATACAGATAATATTGTAAAGAGGTTCGAATTTTCACTGATGCTAGTGAGTCGCCCATAAGCTCAGTTGGAAAGAGCGCTGGCACGGATAGCCAGAGGTCGCGGGTTCGAATCCCGGCATGGGTGGATTTTTTAGCCTCTAAATAGGTTTTGTTAGTGGGTACAGCGATATCATTCCGATGTACAAAACCTAACTGCAAAGTAGCTACTCGGCGCTGTAAGTGATGCAAATTACTTCAGCCAGATGTCGCTGCCTGTACGTAATACAGAGAATACTGTAGAGATTCGAAATTTCACTGATGCCGGTCAGTCGCACATTAGCTCAGTTGGAAAGAGCGCTGGCACGGATAGCCAGAGGTCGCGGGTTCGAATCCCGGCATGGGTTGAATTTTTAGCCTATGAATAGGTTTTTATGATTTTACTTTTTTACCAATTTTTATATCGAAATAGGTTCAGAAAATCGGTCGCGAAGAAAATAAAACAATACTGCAGATATACCTAACTATCGGATATTTTGAAATGTTAATTAAAATATATTTGTAGCCGCGTGCATGAGTGAAGCTTCATGTTGACATCAGATTCCTAATTTCTGACCGCCCTAGGCCCGGGCTTCGTATGTATTATGGGAAATCTTCAGATCATAATGATCTGAGGGAAAATCTGATAATTATTTATAAAATATACTTAGTATAGCCGGCCCAGTATATATAGTAAGCGATTAAAGTCCTCAATCTACTAACAAAGAGCCTGGTGTCAATTTATAAAGATTAACACATCGGATAGAGAAAAACAGCTGGAGACCGTTTCCTGATATTTCAAAGTCTACCTACCTACCACGATTCGCCTGTAAAATAGTCTTCTTTCGCACTCACCAGCCAGCACGAGCACAGCGATGTCATTGTAGAAGCCGACGCGCGAGAACTGCTCGTGCGCACGCACCGCGCTCACGCGCACCGTGGCGGGGCGGGAGGGCTCGTCGTCTCTCGCCAGGTCCACGTCGCCCAGGCGGACGCTGAACTGCCGGGCTGGGAACCTGGAAGAGCACCAGAGAAAGGTTAGGTCATAGACAGCACCAAAGACAGATTTGGTGGGCGAACAAACTTCCGCTCAAAAGCCAGGCGATAAGCACACGTAATAAGCGTGTGCCGAAGCGAATTCCTCAAGGAAAAGTCCCTCAAGTTATGGGTCTCTTGATGTCTCCGTAACTTAAGGGACTGTTGTACGGGGTACTTTAAGTCCTTCGTGTGCGTTACTCGATACAATTTATAAGAGATCTATATCGACGGACAAAAAAGTACCCGGGGGATAGTCCCTCGTCTGCGCAGGCCGTTAGGGAAATAAATTGTGTATTAACAGCAAAGTGTATTTTCACGCACTAAAGAACTGATAAACAAAAATAAAAATAAATAAAGCGTAGCTTATGTGTTAATCCAGGGTGTCAGGTCCAAATACATACCTTTGATTAAATAGTTCCAGATGTTTACATACACACTCACAAACTTTCGCCTTTAGAATATTAGTGTGAATTGTGATGTGAATTGATGACGTACGGATGACGGAGACACGTAAACATTGACAAGTTATCTATCTGACTGTTAACTAACTTTGAATTGACCTGGATTATAAAGAGCGGGCTGCAGTGGACGAGTAAAGGCTGATAGATGATGATGGTGATCCAATTGGCGTCCAGTGGCATCTTCACTCACACTAAATGGGTGAAGGTACCACTCGAACGCTGCATTGCCTGGGACATTGTTTTAGATGGTGTAGGCTTGATGATGATGAGTGCCTTATGAGTGGGCTCTATACCAAAACTTACAATCACTGCTGCACTAGTAGCCAGTACCGTAGTCGATATCAACACTTGTATGCCCCCACTGCTGGGGCATGGCTCTTCCTGGCACGGAATGTTAGGTCATACTCCACCACTGGGACCAAGTCCGGGTTGGTGATGAATTGTAATACTCAGTACCGTAGTAGTGAGTATTTAAATTAGGTTAGGACTCACGGTCTTTGCTTAGAATCTCTGGTACAATGCGCGGCGGTCAGCACGTGCCGCGCCGCCACCAGCGTGCCTCCGCACCAGAACTCTCGCCTCTTGGGCCCGTGGAGGTAGATGGCCGCCATCCACGGCCACGCCCCTGGCTTGGATTCCGTGCCGCCCACGATGCGGCCACCTTCATCCTCACGTTGTCCGCACTCTGGGTACGATTAGAGGGTTAAGTCAGTTGATAATCACAATAGCAGCTGGATGGACATACTTAGTGATACATTTAATGTCGGAAATTATCTTTAGCCATTAAAGATAGGTATTATATAACTTATAATAGTTATATATATTGTGTGTTGGAAATAAATCGATAGAGCAACGATGTTATGAAAAATATGGAAACTGAACACCATCTGAACGTTGCAGCATTTCAGGAATTTTGAAGGTCAGGTTTTTCATGAATGTCTTTTCCGTCTGAGTCAGCAGTGATTCTGTTCAGGCTAGTCTTAGTCAGGCAGACAATGTGTCAACCATCTCCTATTATAAAATGTACCCAAAACCGGCAAGCGATATATGATATTTTTTTGGGGCGCTAGCATAATCTCTCCTGGATACAGGTGTACGATTATGTACCTAATATGTATTTGAAACCATCATGTATTTCGACATTTTGTTACCTAGTTCAGTCCTAGTTTATACGAGACCTTTTTCTCGTCTGGAGCAAGTGATTTCAAACTGAAATTGTTCAAGTAAGTTATACGGTATTATGGTGCTGGTATGGGTATACCCCGTCGTTAAAGTCGTCGTCGTCAGACCCTGTGTCTCTGAAAAGAGGCCACAGGATATAATCGTAACTTCGTAAGTAAGTATAGGTAACCTAGTAAATCTATCGCCTCGCTGGTCAAATGCTTTCAAGTCGACACACGAGTCGGGGCTACATAAAAAAAACCTAGAAGTCTTACCGTTAACATCCACAATATTCGAGAAGTTCCCCAATACCGGCGGTGGCACAGTGACGTAAGTCATCGTCGGCAGCTTCGGCGTGGTGACCACCGCCGTGGTCGTCCGCGGCGTCGTAGTCGTCTTCGGTCGCTTGGTCGTCAGCGTTAGCACCGCCGACGGCCTCTTTGTGGTGGTCGGTTTCGGCGTTGGCCTCTGGGTAGTCACAGGTACCAGGAAAGTGGGCTTGCTAGATGTTGTTACCACTGGTTTCTCAATAGCAGGCGTGGTTGTGACTATAGCGTCAGCTGGACAGCAAACACCTGGGACGAACAGGTCCTTGAAGCAGAGGGATTCACGTAAACTGACTAAGTTCAGCAGGAGTTGTGGACAGTTGCTCAGGTCCTCACACACGCCCTTCTTGCCCTCCGGTGTGGTGCAGGACTTCCCGTCGTCTTTATGTTGGTCTCCTGCGGTTGTTATCTTCGTTATTGGAGCGTCGGGCAGGACCCGAGGCAGCGCTTTCTTGACTATGGGAGCGATTGTGTCTGTCACGTTCACGCCGAGAACGTTTTTGCTGATTGTGTAGATGGCTTGAGGTAGCTGATTCAAGGTCGGGTCTGTTTCGTTCTTCTCGTTTTCGTTAACCATATCTACGAGGTAGTGTCCGACGGTGTTGATGGCACCTAGTGTTTCTGATATTCTCGAGAATGCAGACTCAGATAACAGTCTACCACCGTTTGGATAGTCTCTTGTTTCAGATCTTATCAGATCAGCAGATCCACGACTTTGCGCGTTGTAATTTGGTCCGAAGTTTTGGTACTGCATTTGTTGAGGGCCAAACGGCCCCTGGTTATAGGAGTACTGGTAGTTTGGTCCAGCGGACTGGTAGACTATTTGCATAGAGTCTGGCGATCTTTTTCTTGGTGATGAGAACTGATGCCATGGCGGGTTTCTCGGCTGCATGTACTGGTCCTGCCATTCAGCCGGGGTCTGGAAGTAGGCTGGAATGGAGAAGGTGGTTTTTGGTGAAGGTTCTACTGGGGTGGTGGGGTAATGGATGATGGGCGTGTGATGCGTACCTACCCGGTCGATCGGGGGCTGACATCTGACTTCTGGCTTGCGCTAGAAGTTGGAGAAAACCTGAAACAAGAGAATAATAATATTAAACAGGCGTGCTACTAACTACTAACATTGCTTTCCGCTTTGTCTAAAATCACCCTGGCTCTTGGGACCAAACTGGATTTGGACCATGGATTAAAGACCTTATATATTTAATAATAAAAAAAAACTGATCTAAATAAGTGCGAGTCAGATTCGCCCGAGGGTTCCGGATTCTAAATGCGGAACCCTCGGGAGTTCCAAAATCTATATCATTTTGGAGAAAAATGGACAAAAAAACTCTAAACTTAGTCATTTTTAAAGTCCTTAAATAACAGAGTTTACATAATTATTATAATAAAATACTAGCTGACCCAGCGGACTTCGTACCGCCTTACAGTCGATTCTTTATTTTTTTTATCTTTCTCTCCGTAAGAACCATCCTCGTCCTTCAGGGAATATTCTAAAAAAAGAATTAGCGAAATCGGTTCAACTGCTCTCGAGATTTGGGCTTACCAACACATTCAGCGATCAATTTTTAGGGTTCCGTACCTCAAAAGGAAAAAACGGAACCCTTATAGGATCACTTTGTTGTCCGTCTGTCCGTCCGTCCGTCTGTCAAGACCCTTTTTCTCAGGAACGCGTGGAGGTATGAAGCTGAAATTTATATTAATTACTCAGGTCTACTGTCCCTTGAAGCTGTGAAAAAATCAAACTTCTAAGCCAACGCAATCAAAAGATACAGCCGTTTATGCCGCAAATTTTCGACACTTGCAAGGGAATCAAAACCTACAGGGTGCTTCCCGTGAACTCAGAATCTTGAAATTTGGTACGAAGCAACGTCTTATAGCATAGATAAAGGAAAAATTACGAAAACCATAAATTTTTAGTTACATCTCATAATATATATTTTTTTAATAATTTTAAACTTACTACCCATTTCCTCATAAACGCGTAGAGGTATTAAATTGAAATTCATACCAAATACTCAGGTCTATAATACAGGTTTGTACGGAACCCTCGGTGCGCGAGTCTGACTCGCACTTGGCCGGTTTTTTATGTTATAGATAGATTAGCTGACCCAGCGAACTTCGTACCGCGTAACAGTTGATTCATTAATTTTTTTTAAATTTTCTCTCCGTAAGAACCATTCTCGTACTTCAAGGAATATTCTAAAAAAGATTTGGGAGATTTGCGCTCACCAACACATTCAGTGATTAATTTTTATATTATAGATAGAGCTCATGCATTGTACTAACTTTAATTCCAGACGTCATTGTCATCTAAATGACTGTTTCCTAGATAATGGTAGTTGGGAACAGCTGTTACAACCAGATGACCATCAAGGTTGTAAGAAAGACGCAGCTCATTCTCATAGTACCTACATTCCGCAACAAAACATGACTCCAAAAGGAGTTGTTACACAAAGATTTTGTGAAACTTGTTGAGTACGAACCATATCGGCTTTACGGTCGTTTGTGGGACCAAACATAGAGGTGAAACTACGTGGAGATGTCTTGAGAGAGTTTCCTGAGTGTTTAGGCATATTATCCTGCAGCAGGCTAGCACATGAAATGAAATTCAAAGTAGCGCAGAAACTGCGGCTTAATGAACGTTACAATTCAAACTAGGTGTCCATTTCAAAATCTAGATCATTTTGGAGAAAAAATTAACAAAAAACTCCACTTAGTCCTTTCAAAGTCCTTAATTAACAGAGTTTACATAATTATTATAAAACATACAACTCATGCATTGTACTGGCTTTAATTCCAGATATCATTGTTATCTAAATAATCCCTTATGTTACAGTATAGCCCTTTTGGCACAAAGTGTTGGTAGTTACCTATACATATTTGTTGAACCGCGTTTCAGGCAAGCTTAAATAATCATTAATCACACAATCTACAAGTATATACAGGGTGTCCCAAGAAATAGTGTCAAGCGGAAGTCCAAGGACAGAATACCCCTAGGGGTACCCGAATTACCCCCATGTATGTTCCGCGACTTTTTGTAGTTTTCGAGATATGATTTTTTTTCATATTTTTTTGTTAAACCTTGGCTTATTTGACATTATTGGTCACAGAGACATCAATTGTTGAGATACAAGCTTGATTTTTTTTCTGAAATAGGTGAACAGTAGCACTTGCAAAAACAAAAGCAATTGTGAGCCGATATGCTACTATTTAGCCATTAAAAAAATGTTGAATCCTAAGTTTGTTAAAATGTTTAAATTAAAGATCTCTTTTGAAACGATTTAAAAAAAAACTTATCCCAAAAATGTCTCCAAAATTATTTTTAAAACTTGCCAATTTCGTCAGCTATTTGCCATGTAAATTTGATTGAGCTATCTCCACGACTTCATACTTGAAAAAATGTTTGAAACACAGTAAGTCGAAAAAACTTAATTAAAAGATTGGGCCGAATAAAACTAAAAAAATGTTATTATTGATTGTTTATTATTAAATCACATAAAGTTTTCGAAATGTCGCCCTTCCTGCTCGATACAAATTGTACATCGCCTTAAAAAAATTCTTGTAGTCTACAAGACCACTTGTGCACGCGTGATAATCTAGTCCATACTCTCTCTCGAAAAAAAGGCTTGTGGGACTCATATAGGCTCCAAAATATAATTAAGACAATTTGTTAGAATCAAAGTTATTCATGCACGTGGTGTGGTAACTTATAAGTAAGAAAAGCTATAATAAAAAAGTGAAAATAAAAAATTTAGATATATCTACGAAATCACGACATTAATGCCTGCTTTTTTGTCACGATTCCGTAGATTTATCCACAGTAAGCACAAGTAAACATTAATCTATATACTTACCCTTGAGCACGCGTGATAATAGTCCTTACTCTCTCTCGGAGAAAAGACTGCTACAAAAAATAATTAAGAGAATCTCTTCGCACCAAAGTTATCCATTCACGTGGTATATTTAATATGAAACAGCAGGATTTTTTTCACGTTTTTGCAGTTCCCTCATAGTAAACGTCGTTGTTATTGACGAATTTCCCCCTTTTCCCGGTGTGTGGGTGGATTTTGTTACAGCCTGTATATGAAGTTCCCTCTTCGGACTGTTGCGGCAATGAAGGATCTACTGCACTAGGGGGCCAAGGAGTGAGAAAGCGTGTGACGAATGCGCGTGCGATTGCGCGACAGCTTGGGTTCTCCGCCTTACATAATGTTTTGTCAGCAACGTTTATGTTATGACTAAGACAGTCGTAAGCCAAGTCGCGGCGGCTTGAAAACTCTGACAGTAAGACCAGCCACTAGTCTTGCAAGCCTCCACCAATCCCGACTTGGCCCCCGTGGTGGCGTATGGCCTATACTTTCCTCAGGAAAGAGACCCGTGCCCCTCGGTGGGGACATAATGGGCTGTTCTTAGGTGGAGCAGCGCTGTCTCGCTGACCCAATTTAACGTTCGCAAGACACGTTAAGCCGTTGGCGCCGGCTGTCATCTAATGGAAGTTGTTAAGCCTTATGGGCTTCTTGATAACTTCTGAACTGTAGGCCCGCCACTGTGTTACATTCCTCTACCCAAACGGACTTGACAACCCTGGTGGAGTAGGGCCTATCATTCCTCCGATGCAGGATGAGACCCGTGCCCCATTAGTGTGGATATACAAACGATTGATACCAATTATTTTTCTTTTCTTTCTTTCTGGGAGAAGGCACAGGCCTTGACGTGGGACGTATTTAAATAATTTATAGTATTTTTTTTAATAATACGAGTATACTTTTGATACATGTGGCCTAGGGTTTGATGATTTTTGTAAAATACTTACTTTGATCGAAAACTTACATTTTGTTTTCCTCTACGTGCTTTTGTTATTTAAAAAAGAATAGTTGACTTCGATGAAGCGAAGGTGATCTGTCTGGATCATGGCAAGTGCCAGACCCTGGTCTCTGCCTACCCCTCTAGGATACAGGCGTGAGATTATGTATGTATGTATGTATGTATGTATGTATGTATGTATGTATGTATGTATGTATGTATGTATGTATGTATGTATGTATGTATGTATGTATGTATGTATGTATGTATGTATGTATGTATGTATGTATGTATGTATGTATGTATGTATGTATGTATGTATGTATGTATGTATGTATGTATGTATGTATGTATGTATGTATGTATGTATGTATGTATGTATGTATGTATGTATGTATGTATGTATGTATGTATGTATGTATGTATGTATGTATGTATGTATGTATGTATGTATGTATGTATGTATGTATGTATGTATGTATGTATGTATGTATGTATGTATGTATGTATGTATGTATGTATGTATGTATGTATGTATGTATGTATGTATGTATGTATGTATGTATGTATGTATGTATGTATGTATGTATGTATGTATGGATGGATGGATGGATGGATGGATGGATGGATGGATGGATGGATGGATGGATGGATGGATGGATGGATGGATGGATGGATGTATGCATGTATGTATGTATTCATTACATCGCACTTTGATGGTATCGGTGGCGTAGCCGTTTGGCACGCCGACTGTAAAACCGAAGGTCTCGGGTTCGATCCCTGCCGGATCAAACTAGGAAACGAACTTTATGAACGTTGATGAAGCGAAGGTGATCTGTCAGGATCGTAAAACGCCGATTAAAATAGTCTGTGGTGGAGTCTGTATACGTCCAACGGGCTTATCTCAAAGAGAGACGAAAAGAGAGAAAGGTAATTTATATGCATACTTCATATAAACATCCCAAAGTTACAGATGTTATCTGTGGTTACAGCTTCATAAGGCCTAGCTCAAGAAAATGCTAAATACATAAAAATATTTTCTTCTATATACACCAGAAATTACATAAGCGACTTATAAAAAACATAGTACAGTACTTGAGAACATTATATCTGTGTACAGTACCTATAAGCTATTGGACTGTGTGACAAAAAGATTATTAGTTGTCTACATTTGGATCAATTGTGACTTTAACCGATTTAGGCCTTTTCACAATAAAAGTTGATCATTTCTGCAAAAAAGCAGGATAAAACTTGATAATTTTATGTCTGTAGTAATTTTATCGAAAACTGCAAGAATTGATCGAATCTATAATGACGTCACCGTTCAGTAAATATAGCGATCCGAGAACCCGAGAGTTGACTTGGCGCTCGTTTGCTTACTGACCAGTGACGTCACTAATTCCTGTGCGAAGCCATTTTGCTCAATAGCGTTTTGGCGACTCATATTACAAATGAACTTTTACTTGCTTTTTACACAAATCTGAATTGGTTTTCAGAAACCTGTCAAATAACCTATTCCCGGTCCAATTGCTTAAAGTAGTTTCTTCCAGACAACCATTGCTTAATGCAAACCAGAGACCTTTGGAGCCAGATCTAGCATCAGCCACCAGTGACGAATCACTGATGCTCAGAAATATCTTTACGCAGCTCTGCATGGTTAATTACAGGCTGCCACTACGCGTTAAATGCAAGTGAAAATGTGTAATTGGAAACTGAATTTCGTAATTGGCGGTCGGTCTGGTGCGTACACGTGCCGGCCGTTACCACATTTACTAGTTTAACCTGCTCATATTTCATTTATAAGCTCCGTGTGCTAAAAACAACATCGATCTGGTAAATTCCCGTATTCACGTAACATTTTTCTTATGTAGCCTAGAAACGCCAGCTGCAGGGCACAGGAGTTCTGTCAGAGAGAGAGAGAGAGATACAGAGAGAGAGAGATTAATTACGCGTGCGATTTTTTCAAGCGCTGTGGTATTTGAACACCGCAGGCTGGTTATATTATTTTTAATGCACTAACCCGTGCTAAGGACTATTTTAAAAACCTACTTAGAGGCTAAAAATACTCTCTGTACCTACGTAATACAGAGAGTATTGTAAAGAGGTTCGAAATTTCACTAATGCCGGTGAGTCGCCCATAAGCATGGATAGCCAGAGGTCGCGGGTTCGATCCCGGCATGGGTGGAATTTTACGCCTCTAAATAGGTTTTTAAAATTACCCCAGGCTGGTTTTCCTTCACAGTCGGCTTCAGTATAACTTCATAAATGTATATCAAAGTCACTGGTACATGCCCGCACAGGGAATCAAACCAGGGTCTCCTGCTTCCGAGTCCATCATTCTACCTACTTGGCTACCGCCGCCACCGCAATCGGACAATGGGCATTGTCACATCCTATTTTTTATTCTATAAATCTAAAATATAGACTAATATAAGAAACTTATATGAATATTTTCTTAATTTTTGATGTAGTTATTTTTTTTATTAATTATTTAAAGTTTTGTAAGTACGACGTCACCACTGGCATTATGAACTACGTTCATTGAATTTATTCATGATAAAAAAAAGTTGACGTTTGACAAATGTTGTAGTTGACGAATTTTTTTTAAATATTTGTAGGCAATGGAACTACCGCTTTAGAGCCAATGATGACGTCATTGAAAGAAAAATGAAGTGAGCATTATTTTGCGATAAATATTAATAATCCGTTTTTATTTTACCTATTTAAACCCCTAATAGTAACCAGTATCCCTATTCCTCGAAAAGGTTTTCACTTTACGACAATCAATGCCCATTGGACTGGTAAATTTAATGTATTTACAAACAATACAAATATATTCGCCCATTGGCTCAATTGGAAGAGCGCTGGCACGGATAGCCAGAGGTTGCGGGTTCGAATCCCGGCATGGGTGAAATTTTTAGCCTCTAAATAGGTTTTTAAATAAATACTCTTAGCTCGGATAAGTGCATTAAAAAAAGGGATATATTTATTCAATTTCACAAGAACTCTTTCCGTATACTAAGAACATCGAACTGTAGTCTACGCTTGATTGTAGGTCACAGGCCTTCTCCCAAAGAAAGAAAGAGTAAAGGCTTAGACACCGCGCATGCCGACAGCGGATTTGCGATTTCGAGCGCTGATATATGTGAACATAGCATAACAAAACATTTACATACAGGCACGTACATTGCTTCTGGCCCCACACTAGGATACCTTGTGTCACCTTACGCCACTTAGGTTTCCTCACGGTCAAAGGCACCTATTTCACTTCTTCCTCATTTTTAAGTCAACGCATGAACGCTCACAGGTTTCGGGTACTTTTCATCTGTGATATAACTGTGTACATAAACGTTATCTAATCACGTGTATTTGTATAATGGCATTAATGAGGCAACTACATTGATAAAATATTGAATTGAAACTTAATTCAAGTTCGTGTAAGTGCAAGTGAGCGCGTTGACGTCTTTTGTAAGAGGATGCGCATGCGCATCACGTACATTGTTATTGTTGCGACATTTGCGAATCCTCATTTATGGTTTTAAGTGCAATTGAGCGCGTTGATGTCTTTTGTATACAGAGGCGCATGCGCATCCCTTACATTGTTACTAATTGCGATGATTCTTTTCTTTTGTACATGCGCCTGTTGTTGCTTAACCCTAGTTATTTTTTCCAAACACTAGGTTCCACTAGTTGACGAGCTCTTCTAGCAATTGTAATCGTATATGGATGCAAATAAAAGCGTCGTAAAGACGGCCTTTGTTATTCTTCTCCGGCGGCCATTCGCAAATCTGCGCAGAACATCCCATTGTCAACAACCGCGCAGCCACGAGGGGCCGGCGCCAACAATATAGATCCGTGTTATGTAACGGCGCGCGCGCACAGTAACGTCATTGGGCTTTCACTGGTTCCGTTTGCGCCGCAGTTCGCTGGATTCAGGTTAGGCTTTGTTGTGATTGTGACGGACGGATTGGGAAAGACTTACAGACGACTACTGCATGGGATGGCGGTCACGCGTTTTGTGGCGTTATAAATGTCAGAATTTGACAATTACTGTACTGGACAGTCGCAATTTTTGACATTTAAAACGCGCGACCAGAGCATTTATTTACACTCTGTGACCGTGCAAACCTAACCATGATTATACAAAAATAGCTGTGCCCCGGGGTGTGACCCGCGGTATATCGATTTTCCCACAGGTTTCCACGATTTCCGCTTGGGAATAAGCAGTAAACCCGCAGTAAAACGTAGCCTACTAATTCAGGGTGTCAGTTAACTCCATACCAAATTTTATCAATATCGCTCCAGCCGTTTAGACGTGAAGAAGTAACAAACATACACACTCACAAACTTTCGCATTTGAAATATAAGTGTGATGTGATGTTATAGCCCATAAATATATGAGTGGGTATTTATACGTACATTCAAAGTTTCATAAGAGGAAATCCGGCCATGACCGTTGAACTCCGTGTTAGGAATGTGTTGGACTTATTGTAATTATTATTATTAATACTTTTAATGTACAATACGGCGGAATTAATGCCTTAAGCATTTTCTACCAGCCACAGGAGATGGAAGAAAAATCGAGAAGAAAATGGAATCGACCTCTTTTATCGTAAAGACTGAATTGTGTAATAGACTGAATGATTAATATGTCCCAATAAACGTAAAACAGGTCGCGGTTTATCTGAAAGTATTTTTTTCTGCGCTTCTTGTCATTACATAACGCGAAGAAATCAAGAAATTGCTTTAGGACAAGCTAAACGTGCCAAAAAATCGTAAGACAGAAAGAAGCTTTCTAGTATTAATTTTTCGTTCATGTCCAATGTTTTCTTTCGTATGTTTATTTTTATTTATTTCATACTTATGTACCGTTTATGTATGTGTATCAATTATAAAAATATCTTGTCTAATATTGTTTAGTTGCGCCGACTACCCGTCTTTCAGTTTCCGTTTCTTCTTTTTCCTCAATGGTTGTCTCGAAGAAATCACTTTTAGCAATAAGGCCGCCACTTGTGCTGTACTGTTATTTTTTACGTCTCTTATGTAGATGCAATAAAGAATATTCTACCTATCTATCTATAATATATATACAAAAAATATGTTATCAAATATACAAAATAAATATAACACATACACACACGCACACACACGCACTCACACTCATACACGCTAAGCATTAAACTGTACATTACGAACTGGGTTACGAAAGTAAATTTACTATTTTTATTTGTGTTTAAAAACATCAGTGAACCTTCTGTGCTGATTTGTCTTGGTTTGTATCAATAATTTCCTATCAACCCGCGCATGGATGATGTTTTATACCATCTATCCTTGTATTATTTAGGTTTAGTTTTAAATATTTTAGCTTTAGTTCGGGTAAGTGCTCAAAATCAGCGCCGTTGGAGGGCGTGAAATCCACGACGTCTGACGGCCCGCGCTGAGCACTGTGCCTTTTGCTGCCAACTGCGTATAACAGGGTTCACTGATTCTATTTAAATTATAAGAAGTGCCAATGCCACTATAAATAATTGTTACCTGGCTGAGACTAGTTTGTAAAATTGTGTATGTTAACCAAATGTAAACTTTATTCTTTCAACAAGTGTTTTGTTGGTGGCAATAAAAAAAAATCTTTAATCTCATCTCATCATCATCTCCGAGATTGGTCCCAGGTGGCGGTCATCTCCGAGATTGGTCCCAGGTAGCGCTGGAGAGAACGGAATGGAGAAAGAGGGGGGAGGCCTTTGCCCAGCAGTGGGACACAAAACAGGCTAACTAAAAAAAAATCTTTAATGAATTTTAATTTTTAAAAATATGGATGTAATGTCTGAAATAAATTTATTGAATTGAATTGAATTTAATCTTCTCTCTTTATCGATCGACAAGCGAAAACGGGAATATCTGTAAAACAAATTGTAAAACGAGTCCTAAATCAGTGGCTTAGCAACTATAGACCGTAATATTCTTGCTCTATCAGATATTGATTACCCATTGCGATTACCAATTCAGGTTTCTATCACATTGCTCGGAACTCGAATCGGTGTCATTCGAGTTCCGAGAAATGTGATAGTAACCTGAATGTTTATGTAAAGTCGCCTCTTTTCTATGCGTCACCGGTGGTTATGTCATAGGTTTACGATATTCATTATAGAGACTTACTTAGTTATATATTAAACTTGTCAAATCGCGATTATTTATTAGGTAAAACGTAATTACTATGTATGAGTATCGCGAATCTTTAAGTAAGTAGAATCTTTAATCACAAGTATGAAATGTTGTATATCCTTTACAAATAATAAGAACTGGAACGAATTCAGGTGTTGTTTTATTTGTAGATAGTTACACTATTTTTATTTTTAATGCACTAACCCGTGCTAAGGAACAAATTTAAAAAACCTATTTAGAGGCTAAAAATTTCACCCATGCCGGGATTCGAACCCGCAACCTCTGGCTATCCGTACCAGCCCTCTACCAATTGAGCCAATCTTTACAATATTCTCTGTATTACGTACAGGCAGCGACATCTGACTTAAGCAAATTGCATTACTTACAGCCCCGACCACCTACTTTGCAGTTAGGTCAGAAATTTCACTGATGCCGTGAGTCGCTCATTGGATCAATTGGTAGAGCGCTGGTACGGATAGCCAGAGGTTGCGGGTTCGAATCCCGGCATGGGTGAAATTTTTAGCCTCTAAATAGGTTTTTTAAATTTGTAGATAGTTATTTTATAATAAAGCAGAAAAACTGGATAAAAACTGATAAGCAGGAAAATAGTCAGATCTGGTCGAAGGGTATAGTTGTAATCAAAGAGTATTATATAACCACTACGTTGTGTTGTAATGATGAAAAATGAGGGAAATTGAAAAATGTGTGACGTACATAATTTAAATATTTGAAAATGATAGATAGAAAAAGAAATAAAAATGGTATAAAGAGGTTTGCATGATTACGCTACCCGGGGGCAACCGGTAAATATATTTTTTTAAATATATCAATTTAATTATACTATTTTTAATGCACTAACCCGTGCTAAGGACAATTTTAAAAACCTATTTAGAGGCTAAAAGTTCCACCCATGCCGGGATTCGAACCCGCGACCTCTGGCTGTCCGTGCCAGCCAGTATTAATTTTAAAAAAAATATATATTATTAAAAATGTGTGACGTAATTTAAATATTTGAAAATGGTAGATAGAAAAAGTAATAAAAATGGTGTAAAGAGGTTTGCACCGTTACAAGTATAACTGTGTATAGCATTAGTAGGACGATATGGTCGCTTTCCTTTTGTGTACCAAGTTCTTTAAATAAAGATTAAAAAAAAAACGATATTCATTGGCTGGTGCACGTTACACCTGCTCCTAAATTGATCGCACCAATTCCTGAACGATTTTGCGTCTACCTGTCAAGTTGTTTACTTATTGCTTACAAAGTTTACGTTACAAAAAAACATTGGCCTTTTGCATCTACGTAATGACTTTATTTATGCAGCGTCCAGTGGCATCTTCACTTACACTAGATGGGTGAAGGGACCACTCGGATGCTCTAGTGCCTGGGACATGGTTTTACAGAGGGCGTAGGATTGCCCAGCACCTATACCGTCCTGACAGCTTAGTCGGCATAGCCTACAGGAAAGACTAGACAATACGTGCAGACCCAACCAAGCCGCGTTACAGCACAATATATAGATAGATAGAGAACACTTTATTGTACATAAAAAAGGAAATTACACAGGTATTTCTTAACCTAAGAGTACAGACGGCGGCCTTATCACTTATCACAATAATATGAAACACAAGCAAAAGTTTAAAAACTATAACCCTTATATGGCGCTGGTGGTATCAATAAAAATGAGCTAATGAGAAATACGGTATAATTGTTTTTCAAAATATTTTATTATTGTAGTAAACTTTATGAACACAGTAAGATTATTCTTTATTCTTTGTACACAGAAATTACAGAAGCAGAAATCATATAAAAATATAGTACAAATGGCGGCCTTATTACTAAAAGCAATTTCTTCCAGGCAACCATAGACGGAGACAAGAAAGAAGTTAGAGACGGGTAGTCGGTGCAGTATAGTAGTATTGAAATTAAGAATTCAACGAAATCAAAGTAAACTTACTTAAACCAGAGTTTTGAGCTATCACTTTTCCCCTCTTTCTTTTGATATTCCACTCGATATGATAGCAAATAAAAATCAGACTTCTTTACTTTTTAATGTAACCGGCAGCTTAATTATCTTGTTCATTTAGAAAATAAAATACACGTCGAATTGAGAATCTTGTCATTTTTGTAGTCCGTTTAGAATGTACCGTATTACACTCGGATGATAACAACGAATTGATGGGCGGCTTGATAACTTCTGACATTAAGGCCCGCCACTGTCTTACAATTCTCCGCCAACCCGGACTTGGCCCCCGTGGTGGAGTACGGCCTAACCTACCTGCCATGCAGGAAGAGACCCGTGCCCCAGCAGTGGGGACATACAATGGTTGAATTCGTTTTACCCACTGGGCTACCACCGCTTATAAAAAAAGTCGTTGCCAAACACAAACTCTAATCCGCTATTTGACTCTCTTTTCAAGTAAGTCCTAAACGGTATTTAGCTCTTCCATAAGACCAAAAATTTTTTTAGTATATTTTTTGAGGACCTAAAAGCAACATAAAAATATATTTTATAACTTTATTTTCCTAAACAGCCAAAAACTCGGTCAGCCAATTTTGTTTATGGTGTGAATCCAAAAAATTGTAAACAAAGTTTGAAATTAAATTTTCTGTACCTAAGTGATCTCTGAGCAGAGTGAAATAACAACAACGCAACCATGATTTCGTCGAATTTACATCCAAAATATACCAATTCTCATTATTGCATTGTTCGAGAATGAAAAAACACTCAATAAAGACCCCCGGGAAGTTGTGGATTCATGTACCCAGTGAATTTAACATTCGAAAAACTTAGCTCAAACTTGCCAAAAGAGACCCCGACTCTTTATCAATTGAAACTCGGGTGTATTTATGTGAAGATCACTTTGATGTAAGTCCTATAATAATCAATGTCCACTGGCTCTGGCTGAAAGATGTTTGTTTACATACTTTAGATGGTTTCAAGATGGCGGATAGCGTTTTCGCTGTTACGAATTGAACGAGGAAAAAAGTTTAAACTTCCGCGACTTGTTCACATAGTTAAAATATTTTCGGGGCTTGATCGCGTAGTAATTTATTGCTATTTTACCTCGACGTTTCGACGACGTTACAGTCATCGTAGTCACGAGATGCGAACATGCGAACGGGTGCCAGCCATCAGTCTTCTCGTGACCACGATGACTGTAACGTTGTCGAAACGTCGAGGTAAAAAGCAATAAATTACTATGCGATTAAGCTCCGAAAATATTCTAACTATGAGGAAAAACCTTTTTTACCTTGCTAATTTTGCAATTTGGTTTCTTACGTTAAATACTATAAAAATACTTATCAATTGAAACTCGGGTGTATTTATGTGAAGATCACTTTGATGTAAGTCCTATAATAATCAATGTCCACTGGCTCTGGCTGAAAGATGTTTGTTTACATACTTTAGATGGTTTCAAGATGGCGGATAGCGTTTTCGCTGTTACGAATTGAACGAGGAAAAAAGTTTAAACTTCCGCGACTTGTTCACATAGTTAAAATATTTTCGGGGCTTGATCGCGTAGTAATTTATTGCTATGCGATTGATGCCCGGTTTCTGAGGTCCATTTAAACCTAGTTTATCTATTCCATAACGCTATTGATTCAATAACTTGACATTTTACGTTTCTGAACACCTATGCAAAAGGTAAACTTGGTTTAAACTTCGTTCAACTTAACCGCCCGGATTTGGTCGTTTATCGAATCCATAACTTTATTTGACGTTTTAAGTGACATTAGACAGTTTAGGTTATTTTACATAAATTGTATTTCTCTTGTGAAAAACAACCAGTCTTATTATTTTTATCTTGTTGCACATATTTCTGTACCGAGAAACTTGAGGTCCCGAAGAAATCCGTTTGAAATGTTCTCGGATGAGGAATTCCAAGCAAGATATCGTTTCAATAAGGATACTGTCCTGTCTTGTACATTCCAGCCTAAAATAGTAAGATTAAAATCAAAGTACATACAATAAATATGATTATAAAACATTCTTACTATGGGGTCAGCTAAACTCTGCAACTACATAGGTATTCGATTTAAAAAAAAGCTTTTTGCGTGGGTGCTCCTAGTACACCCACATAATTACAGAAAACTTTATTATATTTTTCAACGTATGTACTTGAGTATAAAATTTACTTAGGTTTTATGTTTCAAAGTAGGTATGCTCTTTTACTCTTTCATTTAATATTTTATAAGTTAAGTAGGTAGGTACTTAACTTATAAAATATGAAATGAAAGAGTAAAAGAAAACCTACATACTTTGTCGTCACTTAAGTTTCTTCGAGCCTTCTTCTTCAGCGTGTCCTAAAACGCATGCAATTGTTTCTCACTTCTAAGGCCACTTCCACAGGTGGCATTATATTTATTAGTGAGTGCAGCCCAAGCTTTTTTCTTGCTTTCTACTGTCGTTCCATCAGATCGAAACAAACTCTTTAGCTATTTCGATAAGCAATAACTTTTTTCGTTCCGTAAAGTTCTTGCTCCGTTTTCCGGCATCCTTTGTAGGTTCCATTAGAACAATAGATAGGTACAGCAAGAAAGAAGAATAGATTAACATACAATTATGTAAAGTTTGGACAAGTTAGAACTGATAAACAACATTGCCGCACAAAACTAACATCTGACTTTTTTTCTTGACAGTGGTAAAGATAAATTATTGGTTTAGGTTATGAAAAAAAATTCTCATCTTTTAAAAAAAAATCTTACTGTAAGTTGATTTAAAAGTATTATTTTAATTATTTTATGTATGCAAAACCTGAATCTGCAGTAGAATACAGATGAATTGCGTATGTTAAGAGTAGGCTTCAAAATAGTTCCATCTAGTGGCGGAATGGTGAACTACTTATCGGTTCGATAACTATACGACCGTCCTCCGTGTACTCAGAAACACATTGACAGTTAACTGACGTTTATTGAACTGATAACTTTATTGATTCTATAGCTAACGAACCATTAACTGTGAACCTCAGAAACCGAAAATATTCTAACTATGAGGAAAAACATTTTTTACCTTGCTAATTTTGCAATTTGGTTTCTTACGTTAAATACTATAGGAAATATTCATTTATCGCGCCAAATTTGATACGTGTCAAATAGCGGATTGGAGTGTCTTAGAAATTGAGCATTTTAGAAATAACTCTGTGTGGGATGTATGTAGGCTGTATTATTAGTCACGTTCCACTGGATGACCTTGGGTCACGACAATCAAGCTAATGAAAGCTCAGACGCATAGAAGCACCCGGATGGCCGTCGCGTGGGGCCGACACGTCTCAATGTCCAACTATGTAGACAATGCGTGGCCTGGTAAGGCTGGAACCATACTGAAGTCAGTTTTAAATGGTTAGATAGACAAGACACACACACGCACATATATATTTGTATTGTACTTATTTAGGTGTCTTTTTTCTCATGTATTGTAATCATTAGGTCTACGTAATTATTTAAAATGTATCATCAACATCATGACCCCATTATGTCCCCACCGAGGGGCACGAGTCCCTTCTCTGAGGAAAGTATAGGCCATTCTCCACCACGGGGGCCAAGTCCGGATTGGTGGAGGCTTGCAAGGCTAATAAGTAGCTGGTCTTACTGTCAGAAGTTTTCAAGCGGCCCTAAGGCCTCTGACTTGGCTTAACGACAGCCATCTATCGACGGCAGCCGGCACCAACTGATTAACACCTTAAAATGTGTTATATATACCTGAATATTTAAATGGTTTTATGTAGTTATATTATTATTGTTAACGTTTTCTCCTATTCCTATCACCATATCAAGGGTTGGCTTGAAGACAAATTCTCTCAGCAGAAATCTGCTGAGAGAATTCGACAATTAATGTACGCGACCTGACATTTTATCACGGCTACACGGGCTGGTCGTGCGATATCGAGGAGTGGACCGGTGTTAAGACTGTTCTTCCGTCGAGAATGGGCGTTTTTCGACTCACCGGCCCGGCACCGGCACCAACGCCGGGGCCGGCGCCGTGTCGGTGCCGGGGTAACAAAAATGTATGGCTCGCTTTTTCACTTACCGGCGCCGGCGCCGGCCCGGCGTGGAGTCCCGCGGGTGCCGGCGCCGTCGCCGGGGTAGCAAGCTTCCCACTCGGTGCCGGCCCGGCATAACTGCATGTGTACTGTATATGAATTGTAGCAATGTGCGTGTGTGAGTGCGCGGGGCGGGTAGGAGAGCGGAGCGTAGGGTGAGACTCGTATTTCGTATCGGCGTCGGAGGTGTAAAAGATATAACAAATTGACGATACCATTGTTATATCTACGCGTTGTACTTTACGTGTCGTCGTGTTGAAGTCCGTGTCAGCACTGTACCACTCACCGAGCGTAAGCCGGCATCGACACCGGCACAGTGGAAAAACGAAACCCGGCACCGAGGCCTGTGCACGGCCATGCAGGTGCCGTGCCGGTGCCGGGCCGATGAGTCGAAAAACGCCCATTGGCTCACATGCATTCGATCGATCGATATCATCCCTTATACGTGCCCACAGCTGGGCCGGGTTGGTGGATGATTGTAAGACAGTGGCGGGCCTTACTGTCAGAGGTTATCAAGCCGCCCACAAGGCCTATGAAATAAGGCCTAAGGCACCAACGGAATAACGTGCCTTGCAAAGCACGGAAGCGCTCGGAAAAATGCCACTAGCGGTAGTCACAGGCCGTTCACCCATCCTGCATCTGACCGCGCCTGTTGTTGCTTAACTCAAGCGATTGGTTCCCATCACTCGGTTTGACTAGGCCACGAGCGCTTCAATTACATTTTATTGTTCTCCTAACGCGCTGTGAGTGCTACCTTTCCACCAGCAATGCACTAATGCTGGGCGATAATTACGCGCCAGGTGACACGGTAATGGCGGCGTGCGAGCCACCGTTGGCATTTACACCTGGAGAACAAGAACTGGTGAACGCGCTTGGTGTGTATTGTGCTTCGCGATCGATCACTACCTATGGCACATGTCAACTCTGCGCGCGCACTACTAACTCCAATATTGCTGCATCGCGCAATCAAAGTGTTTTAATGACGTACCATAAATACAACGTTCGACTAACAACAGTTGGACCGACCGTCCTCAGGCATATGATCTGCCTGGCAGGTTTCCCTTTATAGCGGAAGAGCACGAACACCCGCTTTTCCCTATATACCCAATAGCAAACGTGCCCATAAGTGGACCTTTAAGGCTTAGGGCCTTTAGGGCCGACCAAGCTGTCAGGATGGTAAAGGTTCTGTGCAAGCCTACTCCGTATAAAACAATGACCCAAGCACCGCAGCGCTCGAGTCGTTCCTTTACCCATCTAGTGTGAATCAAGGTGCCAATGGATGCTGTATAAATCGTCTCACTACATACATGTAATGGCCAAAGTTTTAGGGCTTTAGAAGAAAAAGCTGTAAAGTGGTATAGCGTGCTTCTTCTTCTTCAGGCTATATTAGTCCACTGCTGGACATAGCCCTCCCCTAATGAGCGCCATAGCGCAAGGTTGTGCCATCATTGTGGGGTAATGCCCATAATCCCCACGCTGGGCGTGCGGGTTGGGGATCGCAGTTTGGTGGAATTGTACTGCAGGGGGCGCTGCTGCCCACCCCCCGGTTTGTGTCCCTCAGTAGCCTTTTACCACAGTAGAAGTAGCGACATGACACATTAGTACGAAAACCAGTGTAACCAAACTGATACTTATAAACCAAACGCACACTACGAATGCCGAGCTGCCATTGGTAAATAAATTCAATGCCGAAAAGGTGTACATCATAAAAGTTTCAATTACAATATGCACCTTTTTATAATGTCAACAATGATCAAAGTCAAATGACAATGATGAAATTAAGGTTGACATTTTGTAGTAACGCTACTCTACACTAGATGGTACTAGCGCCGTGTCGGACCGAAAAGAACTTTTACCTACTAAGACATAAAGGTCAAAATTGAGAAACAAGTACATTCTCAGTTTGGGATGGGACAATGCGAGTTCTAGATTGTCGATAGGGAGAACCTATCGACAAATTATACCCGTACAAACAGTTTAACACATTAATGGCCGAATACGAATACTGGTACTTAGAAGAATTTTTAGCTATTTCTTTTTTGCCTGCGGGTTGACTGGTAGAAAATGCATCTTTTTCACATTATCTTTTTGTGCAATAAAGATTCAACACTAATAGGGTAAATAGATGCACAAAGAAAACAATGTGGTAGATTTCATATTTTAAAATGTTCTCTTATTTAAAACTACCTGTAACCCGCTGCTTCGCGGGCGTTAGAAAATATAACAGGGGAAATTATCATGTATTCTACGACTCAATTCAGATCTTTGTCTATCTGTACGCCATGTTTCATACGTTATACTAATTTTATTGATGATGGTACTAATATATTTCAATTATACGCAAGAGTCTAACCTGGAAGTGAAGCACATTTTTTTCTGGTATTGCTGCATAAGTGCCACCTTCCGCCTTTTTTAGTAATTATGAAGTGTTCATGAAAATGCTCTGAATATATTGTGCTCATCGTCGTTTTGAACCAATTTTGCCTTCCTATCGCTGCCATCCATTTTACTTTCGTATTCGGTTTCTTAGGAAAACTAAACGAAAACTCACTTCCAAATTGTTTTGATTCCGAGAGGGTTGTTGTATCATTGCCACGGTTTTCTGTTGTATTTGATTAAAAGTACTTTGATAGTTTCTTAGATATTTCAGTCACTGATAAAATGGTGAAGAAAAACTATATCGCGATCTAGCTGTGCTCCAATGACAGTTTTCACATGCACAACAACCAGCCGGCGACAAGAGCTCATACATTACTACTTTACCCGGCCCGGCGACCGGAAGCATTTGAAAAGGCACTTAGGAAGTAGGTATAAAATAACAATAATTATTTTATGCCACACCTGGCAATAAAGTAGCTTTTTCCGCACGCTGCGCGTACGGAACAAGCCGCTTTCTGGCCAAGTGTGGACATAAAAAGATGTACACAACACGGGAGGTAATAAAGAAAGCTCTCGATCGCATATTTACGTCCCTCGCTTACAGCTCGGGCCGCAAACTTCTGCGATCTCGGCCTTTCTTTGTATTACCACCCTAGTTGTGTAATGTACTATTACCTACTTAGACGAATTGGAATTTACAATACCTAAGTACCGTTAAGTATGTATGACTACTACGTCATAGACAATAAATTATCGACAGATTTTTATCGTGTGTGACCCCATCCGTAATTGAGTAGAATTCAAATTTTGACAGAAACTTCTAGAGAATGTACACTTTCTTCGAAGAAAATTTAACTTTATTAACCAGTAAATAAAGGTGGTTTCACTTTCTCAATTTCGGATTGGTTTCCGTGTTCATGTCAATACAAATTTAATTAAAAATACAATGAAATACATCTTACAGATGAAATGTTACGGCATGATCGGTATATTTTGGTCCCCAACTTTTATTTTTGCACTCTAACACAGCATAACATGGCATTTTAATCAAGTTTTCACCATTTTTTCTTTACTAGAAGCGCACGGCAACTGAAGTCAACAAAACTGTCACCGACTACGCATAGGCAATACATTGCTAATGTGAGGCACGCGGGCACCGCCCACTTTTACGACACCCGCGGGAAGAATTTGGTTTGGTGCTATTCTCTAGGCCGACACCACACAGCTAAGCGCACGGTACTTAAAGCGCGCTATGCGTTCGCAAAAGTTAGCTTCTCCTTTTGGGTCCAGGCGGCGCCCCCTTAAACTTAGTTAGTTTTATTACTTTCGTGGTGACGTACGAGTTAAGCACGTACGATGTAACGATTAAACAATAGCAATTGGGCTGCATGGCATACTTTTCTTCTTTTTAACAGTTGAGCTTGAGTTGAGATAGATAGATAGATAACTCTTTATTGCACACCAGTAGAGATGAAAGAGAACACTTTACTGAACACAATTGTTACATTTTCGTGGATCAAAGTATCTTCTGCCGGGGTGGCAGAGAATGGCCGGCGATGGAGGAGTGGAGAGCTAAATCCTTTGCCCAGCAGTGAGACACAAAGTCAGCTAATTAAAAAAAGTTGTCTTAGAGCGAAGACAACCTTTGGATTAAAAAGGATGATGATGTCAAACTTTTCAGCCGAATATTTCGATTACTGACGGGAAAATAGAAAAGACGTGAAATGTTTGAAAATTATTGTGTTTAAAATAATAAAACAGACATTTCATAACTTTTGAATTCTCTATATTTTGTATTTTGTAAAAGCCCGATGTATTTTGGACGGAGATAGAGGATTAATATTTTTTAAAAACGAAAGGTATTTGTCTTTTATCTTACTAAAAGATCACGATACAAAAGTTTATTTCAAAATGTGCGTAATTATATTGTTTTTAATGCACTAACCCGTGCTAAGGACCATTTTAAAAACCTATTTAGAGGCTAAAAAATCCACGTACGTAATACAGAGAATATTGTAACGAGGCTCGAAATTTCACTGGTGCCGGTGAGTCGCCCATTAGCTCAGTTGGAAAGAGCGCTGGCACGGATAGCCAGAGCTCACGGGTTCGAATCCCGGCATGGGTGGAATTTTTAGCCTCTAAATAGGTTTATAAAACGTGAAATGTTTTGAAGTTCTGATTATCGGCGGGAGTTCGAAGAGACATGAGAAAAACATCGGAATATCTATGACCTTTCTATTTTCCTTAGGGCTACAATAAAATGCGAGATTCTTGCTAAGAAATGATCCTTTTTTAGAAGTCTGCTCTACTATACGGCTCAATCGTCAAGTTCGTTCGGTGTGATGCCGTCCTGCAAATGAATTTAAACAAAACGCGCGCGGAAAGCTACGTGTTTCTAAACAGCAGAAGTTTGTGGGTCACGTCAAATCACGCAGGTTTACGGCCACATGTTTATTGGTGGCAAATTAATGGAGATGCTGCATGCGATTGCACTTTCGACGGGGGAAATTTAAATTTCTATGTTTTGAAACGAATAGGTTTTTATGTGGGATCGAGCTCTAAAAGGTATATGTGGGTAAGTACAAATAAACAAGATGGGCTGTACAGTTGGCGGCACATCAACCTTTACACGCATGTACCTACTCCGTTCCGTTACGTGACAGGCGACATGCAACAAACATGTAATGGTTGACCTGCTAACGACTGTACAGCGATGTGATAATTATTATTTATTTAGGTTTAGATAACATATTCGCAAAATACGCTTTAGACAGATATATAGGGTGTATACTCCGATGTAGAGAAGAGGCCTTTGCCCAATAGTGGGCTCTGTTTATGGTCAGATTAGGTCTATCTATATATTAGATGTCGATATCAACCCTTTATATGTCCCCACTGTTGGGGCACGGGTCTCTTCCTGTATCGCAAGATGGTTAGACCATACTCCACCACGGGGGCCAAGTTCGGGTTGATGGAGGTTTGTAAAACAGTGGCAGGCCTTACTGTCAGAAGTTATCAAGCCACCCATAAGGCCTCTGATATGGCTTAACGACTGCCATTACATGACAGCCGGCACCAACGGCTTAACGTGCCTAGCGAAGCACGGAAGCGCCCGGAAAAAATGCCACTAGCGGTAGTCACGAGATGGTCACCCATCCAGTACCTGGCCTATTAGATTTCACTGAACGTTTATTAGACCTGAATCCTACATTGACGCGTATTCATTTCAAAAGATACAAATAGTTAAGTAATTACAGGTGTATCTACATAAGTAATTTAGTAACTATACTATTGATTTTTCAAAAGTATAGTATGATCAATGGGGGGCCAACTATTGATTTACCTTTTCGGATATTGTAGACATGGATTTTAAATTATATCTACGTGAAAACACTCTGAATACTTTTTTGTTAAATTAGTTTACACTCCTAAATTCCGTTTGATTAGTTTATTGTTTGTTAGAATTTGCTAAATATACTTATATTATCACGAATTAACATAACATTTACATACAGGCACATACATTGCTTCTGGCCCCACACTAGGATACCCTGTGTCGTGGGAACCAGAAACAACGACATCACAAACATGTAAACATCCAAGACCTGGGGTTTTTTTTGTTCCCAGCCGGGATTCGAACCCGGGACCTCTTGCATGGTAGGCAGACGCGCTACCGCTACGCCACAGAGGTCGCGTCCGTAAAATTTCCTTTTTTTTATACAATTAAGAATTCTCCATCTATATCTCTCACAGAAAGGAATGCTAGAAGGAAATCAATGTCATTACACAAGATATATTATGCCATTAGTGTACAAAAATGAGGAAAAAGATTAAAGCGAGGGCTATAGATGAATGAAGGATTTTAGCGACTGAATCACGACCCTAATGCTTCAAGAGTTAGAATTCTTCATTTCCCTCGATATGAATCCGTTTTATTCAAGAGTTGCATACTAAATTTTACCGCGACTACAAGAAAAAAGTATGTGTGAAAAACTTAGAAAAAAAAAATTAGCAAGAAAAAGAAAATTTATTAAAATGTACATTAAAATTGGAACAGTTACTGAAATAATTTTCTTATTATTATTATTATTTGGATGGTCAGCCTGTTAACTAATGGCAGGAAAGAACACAAAAGAGATTCTGATGTTAAACTCCTTGTCAAAAATGTCGACCAATCAAATCTCGAGAGGTTATTTGCACAAGGAGTTTGTATGTCAAGTAATTCTCCTCACAAGGAGTTTGTATCGAGTATTTTTTGAGTAAGGAGGTTGTATAGCATTGAGATGAAGGTCGAATATTATTATATTGGTGTGTTGAGAAACTGAACCAAAAAAAATGTTGACTATATAGATGCATATTTTCATCTCACAAGTCTCATCTCAAGTCTTATGGTCTTTTTTATACATGTACATCTTATGTATGTATGTATATCTTAATTATTAGGGGTTAAAGTGTGAAATTGCCGTTTTCTTGCAATAGGTTCTTTGAATTGACATAGAATCTTCATGGTTTGAGGTTTTCGAATGAAACTTTTTTCAGATGGTTTCTATGATGTTCTTTTTAAAAAAATCTGAAACATTTGAATATCGACTTTCAATTGTTTTTGTTATTCAATTTAGACAAGAAAGATGGATACGCGTTTCTTTCTGCAGATCAGTCAAATCATGAGGCACCCATTTTTCGTATTTTTTTATTTCATTGATTTGACGTAAGTGAGTCAATATTGTGGGTAAGGTAACGTTAAAACATGCCGCTAATTCCTGGGTAAATTGACTAGGATCGGCTTCCACTATCTCTCTTAATTCATCGTTATTCACCTGTGTGGGCGGTCTTCCTCGTGGCTCGTTCTTTAAGTCGAAATTTCCATCACGAAAGCGTTTAAACCTAAATCGCACGGTGCGTTCATTAGTAGAACCTTCTCCAAACGCAGCATTGATATTGCGGGCTGTTTCTGCCGCGTTAGTTCCGCGTCGGAGCTCGTATTCAAAAATCACTCGAATTTTCGCAGTATCCATCTTTCTTGTCTAAATTGAATAACAAAAACAATTGAAAGTCTATATTCAAATGTTTCACATTTTTTAAAAAAAGAACATCATAGAAACCATTTGAAAAAAGTTTCATTCGAAAACCTCAAACCATGAAGATTCTATGTCAATTCAAAGAACCTATTGCAAGAAAACGGCGATTTCACACTTTAACCCCTTTTATTTATTCATTTAATTATTGATGTAGGTATGTGGTTTAAGTAAGTTTATATAAATTTCGTTGAATTCTTAATTTCAATATTTCTGTATACGGATTGTGAACCAGTCTGTAAATTCTTTCTTGTCTCCGTCTATGGTTGCCTGGAAGAAATTGCTTTTAGTAATAATTTTAATTTTTTTTTGAAATAATGTACTATTTTTTTATATAATTTCTGTTACTCTAGTTTCTGTGTACAATAAAGAATATTCTATATATCTACCTATCTAAACAAAATCGATCCCACTGCAAGAATTGAAAAACTGAGTTAAACCTGGTTTATCACAGGAATTCGTCTCATAACTCCATCTTAAGAGTGTTTTAGTAGGATCGACTGTTTATAAATGGGTTTATAAAAGGGTAATACTATTTTTATTTTAAATGCACTAACCCGTGCTAAGGAACAAATTTAAAAACCTATTTAGAGGCTAAAAATTTCACCCATGCCGGGATTCGAACCCGCAACCTCTGGCACGGATAGCCAGAGGTTGCGTGTTCGAATCCCGGCATGGGTGAAATTTTTAGCCTCTAAATAGGTTTTTAAGTTATAAAAGGGTGTCCATATAGGTATTTAGCTGGTTTATTTATTTAAATTTCCGCATCGCATGCCTCCCCAAGGGTAGGATAAAATGGGATTACGTGAGAAATGAATATCGAATAAAACTAGGAACTCGATGTGTGTTGCGGATTGTGAACTAGGTTTATGTAAAATTCTCTCAGATAAATGTATTATATTATAATGTAAAACATTATGATCTCAGCTGTCCGAGCGTCTGGCCTCTTTTCCTTCTTTGTGACAGATATAATGTTTAACTGGAGTTGTTGTTAATAATCATGGAATATTTATCATGTAGGTTGCAACTGATGTATTTTATATTTATGATGATTTGAGAAAAGACTGCCAGAGTGATTTTTTTCTCTGTCTTTTTCTGCGCTAAAAATCGATCCTAAAGCAGTAGCTAAAAGTGTCCAAGATATACCTAGTGAATAAACTGTAGTAATTTAGAAAATTTATTTTCCTATATTAAAACAGACGATCGAACTTGGTACGAGCCGGACAGCGGATTCGGTAAGCTCTATACCATGTCAGTTCGTCTGGAAAGTTGTCTGCAAAACATAATTAGTACTATTTCGTGTTTGCCCGGTCCGACGGTACGCACCTTCCTGTTTGTACGGGCCGGCCCGTACAAAGTTCGGTCGTCTGTTAATACTACTATGCTCCTGTGAAAAGTTCCTGCACATGGTCACCCCACTGGCTGGAGGGAGGGAGAGGAGGGCGGAGGAAATATGACTACCCCATCGCAACCATTTTAGTCTGACTCGATTACGAACGATCGAGTTTTGCCGCGATTCTGAACTAGGTCAGAATGAACAGTAGGCCCTCTGCGGAGGGCAGTTGACATTTTTTTGTAGTCCTAGTGTTCCTTGGGGGCCTAAGGAGCACTGGAACTAGAAAAAAAAGTATTGAATAAACATCGAACCTAGTTTTTTCTGCGCTCAGCGACTCTGTAATTTTATATCTCCAACCAAACATATAACGCTTTTGCTGATCAGCGAAAACAGCGACGCCAGTGGAGCACGTTTCCTGTCCACTTTAAGCTGAGCATAATGCTTTTGGCCAAATTAAGGCCTTATATTTTTTTATTAACTAATATATTATCTTGAAGAGACTATTTATAAGACCGCCAATTGTATAAAATTACTTAGATTTAAGAAATCATGGTTGTATCGTTTTTTCTGGTTGTGCAATAAAGTGTTCTCTATCTATCAAGCTATCTCTATATTTATTTAAAACTAGCTGACCCAGCAAACTTCGCACCGCCTAACAGTCGATTCTTTAATTTTTTTTCTCTCCGTAAGAACCATCCTCGTACTTCAAGGAATATTCTAAAAAAAAAAATAGCGAAATCGGTTCAGCTGCTCTCGAGATTTGCGCTTACCAACACATTCAGCGATTAATTTTTATATTATAGAAGATATAATATACGTGTAAAATATTGTAAAAATGCTGGATTGGTCGCTTAAAAATATTGTGAATGTAGGAAGACCAATTTTCGATTAAGGGATCCGTTTGCGAAACATAAGCGCCAATTTTTGTTAAAATAGGGCGTCTCCCATTTTGCTCCCGTTTAGACGTTCGACATTTATTTGCTTCTAGGTGATAAAGATACATTGAAAGAGATAGAGAATACTTTATTGCACAACCAGAAAAAATAACACATACAACAATGATTAAATAGGTCGACGCGACACAATCACCTGTCCTGGTCCCAAACTAGGATACCCTGCGCTATGGCATCCAAGCAAGGATGTCACAAACATGGACTACACCCAGACTGAAGCCATTTGTACATCGTACGACCCCTAGTGGGAATCGAAGCCACGACTTCCGGCATGCTACTCGGACTGATACCGCTAGGCCAACCAGGGTAATTATTACGCAAGTATCCACTGAGTTGAGTGACGTTGATTTTTACTTTTTTTAAGCTACTCCGGCTGTCAAATACATAAATTTTTTTACACTTAGGAGTCGTTTAAATGCTTCACTCGATAGAGTGGAGTGCTACGTAATAGGAGGGCAGGTCTTTCTGTTTTTCTTTTTTGCTCACACGTTAATGTAGTTTTCTGTGGAGAGGTCTAGACATCTCGTCACACGTGCCGCAGTTTATTGAGTTTGGAAGGGAATCGATATCAACCCTAGTATGTCCCCACTGCTGAAGCACGGGTCTCTTCCTGCATCGCAGGAAGGTTAGACCATACTCCACCACGGGGGCCAAGTCCGGGTTGGGGGAGGACTCTAGACTGCCTTACTGTAGAAGTTACCAAGGAAGGGAATAATTCAAACAAAAACCAAACAGAACCATAACCCGCATCCTGAAATATTGGTAAAAAATTGTGAATGAAATGTTAAATAATTCTTATGAGAAATAAATACTATAAAACTAACCTAAACCTAAAATACTACTTAGCATTCCGTACGTATGTCTATGAATGAGTGACGGGTGTCACTCACTTACTTTTCCTACGTCAATGAAAAATACATAGGTATACGTTTGCTGATTATTTGATATTTCAGTGTTATTTCGTTTTAACGTTATCAACCCTTTATATGTCCCCACTGTTGGGGCACGGGTCTCTTCCTGTATCGCAAGAAGGTTAGACCATACTCCACCACGGGGGCCAAGTTCGGGTTGGTGGAAGATTTTAAGACAGTGGCGGGCCTTACTGTCAAAAGTTATCAAGCCGCCCATAAGGCCTCTGACATGGCTTAACGACTGCCATTATATGACAGCCGGCACCAACGGCTTAACGTGCCTTGCGAAGCACGGAAGCCCTCGGAAAAATGCCACTAGCGGTAGTCACGGGATGGTCACCCATCCAGTACCTGGCTGCGTCTATTGTTGCTTAACCCAAGTGATTGATTCCAATCAGTCGGTTTCTCTAGGCTACGAGAGATATTATATTTTACTGAACATTTATTAGACCTGAATCCTACATTGAAACATTGAAAATACCTACATTGAAAATAGTTAAGCAATTACAGGTGTATCTACAAAAGTACTTTAGTAACTATACTTTTGACTTTTCACCCATCCCGTACCTGACCGCGCCTGTTGTTGCTTAACCAAGTGATTGATTCCAATCACTCTGTTGGCCTAGGCCACGAACGCTTCTTACTAGCACATAACGTCTTAGTTTTATTTGCTAGACCATTATTATCGCGTACCTAAGTAGGTACCTTCACACTGTTCGTTCGAGCCGGATTGTACCGAATATTATCTGTATAGCCCTCCCCTAAAGAGCGCCACGTTGTGCTATCATCGGGGGCAATGCCCATAATCCCCACGCTGGGCATGCGGGTTGGGGATCGCAGTTCGGTGGAATGGTACTGCAGGGGGCGCTGCTGCCCACCCCCCGATTTGTGTCCCGTAGTCGCCTTTTACGACACCCGCGGGAATAATTGGGTTGGTGCTATTCTCTAAGCCGACACCACCCAGTGACTTCTTCCTCTATAAAGGGAAATTTCCCGCCAGACAGATCGTATCCATGAGGACGGCCGGTCCAACTGTTGTTAGTTGGACGTTATATTTATGGTATGTCATATGAAACACTTTGATTGCACGATGCAGGAATGTTGGTGTTGGCGTGAGCGCGCAGAGTTGACGTGTGCTCGCCACACACCCATCATATTTAGAGTGAATAGTATGGTATGGAGCGGTGGTAGCTCAGTAGGTAGAACCATAGACTGGCAAGCGAGAGCCCCAGGTTCGATCCCGAGTGCGGGCATTTACCAATGACTTTGTTTAATTTCAAAGTTACGTACATTTGCGAATTTGTAGTCGCAATACCACACGCTAACGGTGAAGGAAAACATCGTGAGGAAACCCGCGGCTTGGTTGGCTCCGCACGTATTGACTAGTCTTTCCTGTGGGCTAGGCCGACTAGGCTGTCAGGATGGTATAGGTGCTGGGCAAGCCTACACCATCTATAAAAACCATGACCCAGGCACTACAGCGTCGGAGTGGTCCGTTCACCCATCTAGTGTGAGTGAAGATACCACTGGACGCTGTATAAATCATCTCATTAAGTAGATGCAAAAAGGCCAATATTAGTATGGTATAAAAGTCATCTGTGCTGTTGGCTTCGACTCCACGCATGCCTCAACAGACCGGGTCCCTATAGACCCGTGAATCCTAAGATGTATCATAATAATTATAATAATTGTTCAGGGAACTTTGCTTCCCCGACTACCTAAATGAATAATTATGCGTGGAATAGTGGCCGTGCATTGCAGAGTCGACAGCAAATCAATCTTCACATGCGTGAGCTCAAATCAGTGAACTTTGCCAAAAAAATGCAAAGGTTGAAAAATTCACCTGCTGTTGATGGTCGACGGTATGCAAAGATTACCTTTTGTAATTCACTATTTTTAGGCTTCTGTGAGCGTGATTTACGTTTAAAAATTATGGTAAAGGTCTAAAAGATTTCAAAGAAATGTAGATAGACTAATGATATAGATTTTTCGGAATCCTTCGCGGACGTGAAACATATTTTTTTGGTTGACGACCTTTATATGCCTGTACTCTACTTGCACCCGTTACCGGCGACCCTTCACGTAATACGTGTTACCTTATCATCGTATTCTTGACTAATTTGGAGTTTTCTGGTGACCAATTTGGAGTTTTCTGCTAACCAACTTTGAGTTTTGATAAATTTGGATTTTTTTTCTGAACAATTTGGAGTTTATTGCAGAGCAATTTGGAGGTTACTACTATTTTTTTTTTTTTCCTTTTTAATATATATTTATAATATCTATGTTATCTGGCTCAAATATTTTATTTAAATTAGAATGTTTTAGGTTTAGTTCCATTTTTTTTCATTAATTATTATTATTATAAATATTTAAGCTATCATAATTTTTGTATAATATAATGTTACTAGTACTAATTAATTTGGAATTATTTACTGCTCAATCTTGTATTTGGTCTAGCGACCTCGAGTTGTTTCTAAAAAGATTTATTGCCGCCCGAAAATCAGAAAATCTATTGCTGACCAAACCCGTTTTTGCAAAATGGTTTAAAAACCTATTTAGAGGCTAAAAATTCCACCCATGCCGGGATTCGAAACCGCGACCTCTGGCTATCCGTGCCAGCGCTCTTTCCAACTGAGCTAATGGGCGACTCACCGGCATCAGTGAAATTTCGAACCTCTTTACAATATTCTCTGTATTACGTACAGAGGATATCTGCGGGTTCGAATCCCGGCATCGGTGGAACTTTTAGCCTCTAAATAGGTTTTTAAAATTGTCCTTGGCACGGGTTAGTGCATTAAAAATAATATAAAAATCGTTTAAAGTTTAACTGATACCCAAATTAAACCGGAGTACAGCTACAAGATAAAAGGTAACCTCGAGTAACCTCCCACATATCAAAAAAGGGCAACATGCAACATAGCGGGTCTTACATGCAGAAGGCTCATTTACCTCTAGACCTTCCGTCCTTACGATGCAGATTTTCTTCTCTTTCACAACACAAATCTAATTAAACAAGTCGCGAGCACCACTATGATAGACAACTATTTCGCAAAGCCTGTTATTTTATTAATGTAAAAAACAATAAAAACAAAATTAAATAAAACAAAACGATTTTGGTTGAATATAGCAAAATTTTCAGTCTTAATACTTTTTGATAATAGTTAATTTTTGGGGGTCGATACCTAAAAAAGGAAAAACGGAACCCAATCAAAATTCATAAGGGGCTTCTCGTTGACTTAGAACTATAAAATTTGGAAAGTAGTACTGTCTTATATTACAAATAAAGGAAAAAATCTGAAAACTAGGTATGTAATTAAATCATACAAGTAAACATGTCTTTGAAGTTCGGGAAAAGGTCGGAAAAAACTGCAAGATTCAATTCCTAAACTATTACTAACATGTAAGAAACAACCTATAAAGTGCCGAACGAACCTCAGTGCTCGAGATCGACTCGCTTTTGACTGGTTTTAAAACACTAAAAACACGCTGATTAAACTGATCTGTATGGAGATTTTTCAAGGAAAAAACGTAATCACAAATTAAATGAACTGACTCATGAAGGTGTGCTTTATTAAATTTATTCAATTCAATATTTAATTTCGGAACAATTTCGTAGTATGTATTAGTGTTTCAGATGATTCGTAAATTAGTTTAGTAAACACATTTCATTATTATTACATTATTAAAACTAATTGTGAAGACTTTTAATTAGCTGAGTATGTCCTATTGATCTATGTATTGTAAACCTGTAATAGCTGTTAGGCTTCCTAGAGAATAAAATTAAAAAATAAAATAAAATTACCTATATCTTATTTTATTTTACATGAAATGAGATCCAGTGCCAGAGCATAGGATTGCCTTAAGGAGACTGTTGACGCTGCGTATAAATAAGACCGTAAATGTATGTCGCAGAGTATCCTACTAATATTATAAACGCGAAAGTTTGTAAGTATGGATGGACGGATGTTTTTAGTCTTTCACGTAAAAACTGCTGAATGGATTTTAATGAAACTTTACAATAATTTAGTTTCTACATTAGAATAACACATAGGCTACTTTTTACAAAGATATTTTTCAAATGCAACCCAAAAATTGTTTATGTGATAATTTTAATGTCATAGTGTTAGTTCTTTTCTACGCCACGCTAATATAAGCAACTCGAAATACTATTCCTGCGCAGACGAAGTTGCGGGCACCAGCTAGTGATAAATAAACTGCAGTCGCCGAGGAAGCGATGTAAACGCGGCTTGGAGTTGGAACGACAATGTGAAGCCGAAATCCCGACCGGTCGGGGTCGCCGCACTCTTGCACGAAATCTTAAGAGAGCATCATCTGATAATCGTCCAATGCATCGGAGATCGGCCGTACGGCATTCGCCGTACTGGAAAAACGCAGCTTGAGTAGTTTCAGACTAACAGCCGTATTGGTTCACTGGCACTCCGTCACGGGAGGATATATAGTCACTATAATCACTTATGAGCTCTATCTTCTTTAGAATGGTTAATGACCATGTATCTCTCTATGCAGTTGAAATGAGGTCCTTGAGAAGCATGTGTAGTGTTACTTTGAATGACAGGATACGCAATAGTCTGATGAGAGGACGATGTGGACTGAAAGAGGATGTAGTGACTAGAATTGAGAAAGGAATGTTGAGTTGGTTTGGACATGTGGAGAGGATGAAGGAAGAAAGATTGACGAAACAAATATATATTGCGAATGTGAGTGGAAGGGCTGGTAAGGGACGTCCCAGGCGGACATACATCGACCAAATAGGGGATGTATTAGCAAAGCTTTTTATTATAAAAAGTACCCGGAACCGGCGTGCGTGCATGCAACGACTTATGAACGTTGATGAAGCGAAGGTGATCTGTCAGGATCGTGGCAAGTGGCAGTCCCTGGTCTCTGCCTACACCTCTGGGATACAGGCGTGAGGTTATGTATGTATGTATCTCTCTATATAAGTGTAAGATTATTTCTTCGGTTTAATTTATAAGTATTATGTATAATTTTGTTGTAAAATATAATATTATGTATACTAGCTGACCCGCGATGTTGGTTTTCAATATTAATTGGCCTACGACCTAAGATTTACCAAATATAAACAAAAAAATTCATAAAACGGCTTCAGCGATGAAGCCATTTCGGAGGTACGATAATGAAATGAAATGAGACGGTTTTATTCAAAGTAGAGCAGATACTGCGGCTTAATGAACGTCACAAGTCAAACTAGGTGACCATTTCAAAATCTAGATCATTTTGGAGAAAAAATGGACAAAAAAACTCTAAACTTAGTCTTTTCAAATTCCCTAGAATTTACACAGATTTTACAAAACTCGTGAATTTTACATGCTTGAATTCCAGACATCATTGTCATCTAAATGACAAACAAACACACAAACACGAGATTTTTATATCTGAGATATTTTTTGTAGTCTATATATGTCTCCCTACAGAGCACATGCCTTCTTCCAGAAAGAGAATGGGGTTAATTACCACGCGTGCAAACCGCGGATTGATAAGTTCAAGGGCTGGTAGTTGAACACCTCAGCCAGTCAGCTTTCCTCACGATGTTTTCCTTCACAGTTAGCCAGTGGTATTCCTTATATAACTTCACAAATGTATATAACTTACAAAACAAAATCATTGGTACATGCCGGGGAACCTACGACCTTCCGATTGATAAACCAGTGTTGTAACGCTCCGCTACTACCGCTCTATCAGGATATATCTTCCTATATCCTTCCTATTAACATTAAAATTATGAAAGTTTATGAAAAAGTTTGAATTGTTAATCAATCACGCAAAAACGGCTCCACGGATTTAGATGAAATTTTGTCGTACAGATAGACAAAGATCAGAATTAAGACATACGATACTAGATATACGATAATGAGCTCCCTTGGGATAATGTTTTATTGTTAACGTATCCTCCTGTTTGACGGCCTCGGTTTGGCTCGCTGACTGTAAAACCGAAGGTCTTGGGTTCGATCTCCGGCCGGGTCAAACTAGGAAACGAACTTTTCTAGTCTCTTGCCTGTACGTAATACAGAGAATAAAATACAGAATAAGAATACAGCGAGTAAAGAGGTTCGAAATTTCACTGATGCCGGTGAGTCGCCCATTAGCTCAGTTGGAAAGAGAGCTGGCACGGATTGCCAGAGGTCGCGGGTTCGAATCCCAGCATGGGTGGAATTTTTAACCTCTAAATAGATTTTTAAAATTGTCCTTAGTGCGGGTTAGTGCATTATAAAATAATATAATTATTACCTTTTTTCAAACCAAACGCTAAGTTATTTATTGCGTTGCCATGGCAACAAGAATCGTATAAACGGATTCCGGATCCGAAGTTCATCGGGACATCTAGTTATAATTAATTAATAATAGCTTTAGATTGGAATACACTACATGAAATGCTGGTAGCAATGTCAGTTAGGACGTCCTCTATAGAAGTTGGCGTGTCCGACACCAACTGCATGCAACTGGGATCGATTTATCACTTAATTGCCATTTTAAATTTAATATGCATGTGCTTTAGAGTAATTTGATGTAGACATTTTTGAATTTAAACAGACAGCTAAGGCCCCATTCCATGGTGGTTTACTGTGACCATTCGTAGGCATATCCATAGATAAATACATTACACAAGCAAGAAGACTGATACGTAAGATATAATAATATGGAATGGTCACAATAAACTAATTTCGTTATCAACCCTTATATGTACCCACTGTTGGGGCACGGGTGTCTTCCTGCATCGCAGGAAGGTTAGGCCATACTCCACCACGGGGGCCAAGTCCGGGTTGGTGGAGGATTGTAAGACAGTGGCGGGCCTTACTGTCAGAAGTTATCAAGCCGCTCATAAGGCCTCTGACATGGATTAACGACTGCCATTATATGACAGCCGGCACCAACGGCTTAACGTGCCTTGCGAAGCACGGAAGCGCTCGGAAAAATGCCACTAGCGGTAGTCACGGGAGGCTCACCTATCCTGTACCTAACCTCGCCTGTTGTCTGTTGTTGCTTAACCAAGTGATTGATTCCAATCACTCGCTTCGCCTAGGTCACGAGCGCTTCTAAATTTCGCACCTAAATATAAACTAATTTATTGTGGTTTTATTAAACCCGACCCTGCTTTATTTTAATTCTGAAGTTAAAAAAACAAAAACCGGACGAAAGTGAAAAATAAACTAAAAAGACAAAAACAAGATGTTTTAAAAAAATAAATTTTAATCAGAAGCGGTGAGTTAGCATTTAATTTTAAGTTTTTAAGCATTGTTTCTTTAGGAAACTGTTGCATTTATAACTCCATATAAAATGTGGCACCATAAAGTAACACTACACACACACACACGACACACACGAAACACTACGACACTACTACATACGACGGTCCCGTCTGACATTAATGTCTGATATTAATAATAAAAATAACGTTTTTTTTTTAAATAAAATTGCGAAATAAATCGGCCGTAAGGCGTAGACTGCACGCGTGTAAAGGTGCTGTCATATGCAGATTGTTAAGTAGAACATAAAGAAATGAAGAAGCCAGCGTTTTGCAGTAAATTAACTTATTTTAATCACACAAAAATAATACAGTGATTTGCGTCGTATCTGTCGGTAATCGAAAAAACAGTCAAGTGAACACAGCGCGGTTCTAGCTATGAAGCTCGAGAGAGGGGATACCAACAGCATCCAACTTCACAGGCATTGCCAAGACATCCTCCCCACCGTGAAAGCTCCAGCTTTCACTCAAGTGTAAGCGAAGGAAGAGGACAGAGTCGTGTTAACGGGCGTCTGTAGCAAGCCCTCGCCGTAGTGACGTCAGCAACCCTCGATATGCCATCTGGGCCAGGAAAAAGGCGCGTTACTCGGCCCATCCGCCAGTCCATGGGAGCGGTGTTCTCGTCACGCATGAGGACCACGTCTCCAAGCTTCAGAGTGGCGTGATTAGTCTTCCATTTAGTTCTGCTTTGAAGCTCGCAAATGTACTCCCGCTGCCAACGGGTCCAAAAATGTTGCCTGGCTTGCTCGAGACGGGCGTATCTTTGAAGCCTTGACGGGTTGCAGTCTTCAAGCGCAGGAGTAGGCAGCGACGTCAGCGCTCGGCCGATCAGAAAGTGCCCTGGGGAGAGGGGACGGTCGTGAGGAGAGGATGAGAGAGGGCAGAGGGGCCGGCTATTTAAAATAGCCTCCACCTGCGCGAAAATAGTGCCTAACTCTTCGAACGTAAAATTTCTATTGCTCATCACTCTCGTTAGATGGTGCTTAGCTGAGCGCACGCCAGCCTCCCAAATGCCACCGAAGTGCGGTCCGTAAGCCGGGGAAAATTTAAAGTTTATGCCTTGATCAGCTGCATATTGGGAAAGTGTGTTGTCCCTACTCTTTAAAAACCTACTAATCTCCCTGTCAGCACCTACAAAATTTCTGCCGTTATCGCAGAAAATTTCGGTTGGTTTTCCCCTGCGGGATATAAATCTATGAAGGCAAGCTATGAAACCTTCAGTGGTAAGGTCACTTACAGCCTCCAAATGTAAACACTTGTACCTAAAACATACAAAAATGCATAAGTAGGACTTTGTTGCTCTGGCGCCACGACCTTTTTTATTTATCGTCATAAAAGGGCCGGCAAAATCCACACCTACAGTAATAAATGGAAAATCAGCTGTGACTCGCTGTGCTGGTAACTGACCCATCATCGGTTGAAATGTTTGAGAACGAAATCTACAGCAAATAACGCAACTTTTGACAGTACGCCGCGCAGCTACTCTACTGTTGATGGGCCAGATACGCTCTCTGACCAAAGCCAGAAGTAGTTGCGGCCCAGCGTGCATCTTATGGAGATGCTCTTCTACAAACACCAATTTTGTCAAATGGTGTTTGTAATGCAAAATAGGAGGATGCTTCTTATCATGTGGATAATCAGATGCCAAAAGACGGCCGCCCACGCGAATTATTCCGTTTTCTAGAAAAGGGGAGACTCATTAATTTGGACTTTGAACTAATTTCTTTATTTTCAGAGAGCAATTTATATTCTGTAGGAAATGATTGTACTTGTGCTATCTTGCACAACCTAAGAAAAGCTTCATCTAATTCATCTACAGACAAAATATCACCTCGTCGTTTGTCTGTTGGACTCTTACAATTTTGGATAAACCGTAGAGTATAAGCCATTACATGTGTAAGCTTTCTAAGACTAGAGTACCTCTCAAAATCAAACATGGACTCGACGGGAATAGTAACAGCGTGGAGAGCCTTGACCTCAGGCAAGTCCACTTCAGACTTTACTCTTACCATGGGCGGCCACTGACCTTCATCATGTAACAAAAAAGAGGGACCCGACCACCAAAGATGGCAGTCCTTAATTAAATTGGGGTCCACACCTCGAGAGATTAAGTCCGCTGGATTCTCAGCCGTAGGCACGTAGCGCCAGCAAGAGACCTTTGTGAATTCTTTTATTTCTCCTATCCGATTAGCAACGAAAGTTTTAAGCTTGCGTGAACTAGCATGAAGCCAGCTGAGAACAACTTGCGAGTCACACCAGTGAATAGTGCGATTAATTGGACAACGCAAGGAGTCTACCACTAACCGATACAGGCGTGCAGCCAGATGAGCTGCACAAAGCTCAAGGCGAGGAATCGTAGTTGGCTTGATGGGGGCGACCTTTGACTTGGCACACAAAAGGCTGACAGTGCTGGTCCCCGCGCAGTCTGTCGACTTGAGATATACGCAGGCACCGTATGCCACCTGAGAAGCGTCACTGAACGTATGGAGTTCAATAAAGGTAGGTGACACGCATGTGGCTTGTCTGGGCACTGAAATTGATTTTAAATCAGGTAAATGGAGCACAAATTTAGTCCATCTTTCCTTGATTATATCCGGCACAGCGTCGTCCCAATCCACTTTAGCAATCCACAGCTGCTGCATAATGATTTTTGGTACCACTGTGCAAGGACTGAGTAGGCCTAGTGGATCAAAAATGCTAAATGAAGTGGACAAAATAGCGCGCTTTGTGATTTTAGCATCGTTAGCTGGAGGACGTGTGGCATAATGAAGATGATCTGACAACGGATCCCAACCTAGCCCAAGTACATCCGTCGACTTACTCAGACTGAGCTCGCCGTCAAGCCTCACCGTGGATTCTTCAAATAATTCTGGACAGTTGGATCTAAACTTGCGTAAGTTTAGACAACCTGCATTTAAAGCATTTGTGACCCCGGTGTGTATGTGGCGCAGCTGCTCAATGTTGTCAGCACCTGTGATCATGTCGTCGACATAAAAGTCATGTTGTATAATTTTCTTAATGAACGCATCTTCACATTCTTCGCCTAACTGCCACAAGCACCGAGTACTTAAGAAAGTAGAGCTAGCAAAACCATACGTTACCGTTTTAAGCTCGTATGTTTTGATAGGCTGTGTCTCTTCCTCTCTCCATAATATTAACTGTAAATTACGGTCGTCTTTATGCATCTCGATATTACGAAAGAACTTTTCAATGTCTCCCGTGAGAACATAGCGATATTGTCGGAGCCGTAGTAAGATGGAGATCAATGGGTCCTGAATAGTGGGGCCTACCATCTGTATATCGTTAAGCGATAAACCAGTGGAGGTCTTTGCTGACCCATCAAAAACCACGCGAACCTTTGTCGACTCGCTATTGTCTTTAAACACCGCGTGGTGACAGAGGAAGTAAGCAGGTCTCGAGATTGCAATATTGGTCTCAGCTAAATGACCCATGTCAGCGTACTCGCGCATAAACTGTGTATATGCTTCCTTAACCTGGGAGTGCTTATTAAATCTCTTTTCGAGATTCATAAGACGCTTTCGGGCCTGATGATAGGATTCACCAAGCCGGTCAGGAGAACAGTTTAGTGGCAGTCTAACACAGAATCTGCCATTAGTCATACGAGTAGTGTTTTCTACAAAATGTTGTTCGCATGCGAGCTCTTTCTCGTCATAAGACGCCTTTGTCGAGGGTAGCTCTTCGAGCTCCCAGAACTTTACCAATTGATCATTTAGATCATTGTTAAGTGATTGGACAAAGTTACATTGCAATTTCTTGCCCTGCGCTGATAAATGGTTACAAGGAATGGGGCCCGATATCAGCCAACCAAACTGAGAATTAATAAGGGTAGGCATGTTGCTACCCAGTGAGCGCCGCTCGCAACTCACTATTGCCCAGAAAAGATCGGCACCTATAAGCATATCTATAGGCGCTGGGTGGCTGAAAGTCGGGTCAGCCAACTGTATATTAGGTGGAATAATTAGCTGGCTTGCATCAATAGGACTTTTTGGAAGATTTCCCGCAAGGTCTGGCATCACAAGACAATGGGCAACAGTATCAAAATTGCTTTGCAAGGAGCAAACTTTCGTTACGCAACGTTCACGTATGATACTTGCCGCTGTGTTGCCAATACCTACCAAGTTTGTATTAGTAGGTAAAGAACTAAGCCCTAATCTCTGCTTAAGGCTCGAGGAAATAATTGTGGATTGACTGCCACAATCTAACAACGCTCTAACTTGCTCAGATTTATTTGTTATGGGGTTGACGACTTCCACTATGGCTGTTGACAGCAAAATCTCACTATTGTTGTTTGAAAATGAAACAAATGTGTCATTGACAGAATGTGACTGTGATTGTGTGTTTTCTTTTGACTCGGTCTCCCTCGGAGGGTTACTTGTACAAAGCAGAGTGTTATGTCGTTTTTTACAGTTACGGCAAGAGCCAGCTCTGCAATGAAAGGCAGTATGACCTGGCCGAAGACAATTTTGGCACAGCTTGAGCCTCTTTACCTCTGCTCGACGTGATTCAATATCAGTGTGAGGGAAACTAGAGCAAGCAAAAATATTGTGATTGCCACCACAGTGAGAGCAGCTTGGCGTAGCTGTAGAAGGGGGAGTCGTAGCGGACTCCTGGCTAGTACCCAAAAAAGAGCGAGACAGTTTCTTAGGCTGCATGATGGGCCTGGACTGGGGCACATTTAATTGCTGTGGCTGCACGCTGCTGCGTCTCTCAGATTTACTATTTCGATTGAGGGACTCTAGAACATCGGCGCGACATGCGAGAAATTTATGAAATTGCTCCAATGTAGGCATGTCATCGCCCAAGGAATTGCGATGTTCTTCCCACTTGAGAGACGTGGAAGCGTCCAGTTTCTGGCTGACTATGTGAATGATCAGCGTGTCCCACTTGTCTGTAGGCTGGCCAAGAGAATTCAGAGCGCGCAAATTCTTGGTCACATGGTCAATTAAAAATCTCAATGAACGTTCCGACTCGAAAGAGGTTGACTGAATATTGATAAGAGAATCTAAATGCCTACGGATCAGCTGTCGCTTGTTGTCGTACCGTTCGCACAACAACTTCCAGGCTTGCAAATAATTAGCTTCACTTATTTCAAGGTTAGTCAATACGCGAGCAGCTTCACCCTCCAAATACGATCGAAGGTATTGAAATTTACTTATGGCGTGAAGATTGTCTTTCGAATGAACGAGACTTACATACATGTCTCTAAACTCGAGCCATTTGTTAAAGGAACCATCGAATTTCGGAATCTGTATGACCGGCAACTTGACATCGCATCCCTGTAGGCCGTGGTTGCAACAAGATTGAGAATGGACAGACTGAGCAGTCTGTTGCACCTGTTGAGGTGGTTTGTAGCTATCCAGGATTGTTTGTGCCATAGCAATGCACTGTACTAACTCATTTTCTACTTCATCTCTCTGAGTGGTTTCAAAGGAAATAGTTTCAGGATTCAAAACTTCGATTCGCATCTGAATTTCATCGAAAAGACAAGACAGTGCACTGCAGTGGTTCGATCCGGCCTAACTTTAAACTAAGTTCAGCTACCTGGACAGTACTAAGCGTGGGAATTTTCTCAACAAGATCTAAGTATCTTTTAAAAGTAGTTATGCGACCCTTGATGGACGCACGCTTCGTAATTAATTCCTTTAGTTCGGCCATTATGGTCTCCGTTTACCACTCTTATTACTATGAGATACGGGCGTAAATTCAATGCACAATGTCGAAAACATAAACCAATAAATGCCTACAAGAAAATAACAGTACAGTTAGGTATGCAGCTGATCGATTAGTAAACACATCTGTTGAGTTTGAATAAAAGATAAAAGATTGAATAGGCTCACGGATTCGCAGCAACAACAGATAGCAAACCAGTTTTGCGAGGCCGGCGCGGCGTAGCGAAGCAGCGCTGCAAAGCGCTTAGGACCGTGCATGCAGCGCAGGCGTGACGTAGGCAGGGGATAGGTGTCCCGTGGTCTGGGCTGGATGCAAAGCCTGAAAATGGTTTGTGATGCTGGTCTTAGCCAATGATCGAAGCTTGAAGTGATGAGCGGAAAATTACAGAAATTTATTCTAATTGAAACAAAATTGTACGGGTTTTGATACCATGTACCTACATTGAATTATTCGGCGTATATTGTTTAGTGGAATAGGTTAAAGATTTACGTTTTTGTGTATAGAACAATTATTTACTGTGTAGTTTACGCAACAGCGCTGGTATGCTAGAAAGAAATAGGCCGTAAGGCGTGGCAATCTTTGCACTGATGCAAAAAATAGGTAAACTAACTATCGCTGGAATTATTTGTAGCTAAAATATCGGCATTGGCTACTGAAATCTATGAAGAAATGGGCAAAAGACCTGGTTTGATGACAATTGCAATAGATTTTAGCACAATGCAATTTCGCTTCTCAAAAAATAGCACAGATGGAAGCTGTGGAGAAGGAAATAGTGTTAAGTGGAAAAAGGGATTGCAGAAAAGGAAGGCGGGCACTTAGCTGAACAAGTCGAGGCTCCTCGCTGCAGTGCACTGGGCTGACCGGCAACGTGGTGTAGCTTCAGTGTATCCCAGCTCTTCTGGAACTTGCAGTCGCGACGTGTCTGAAGTGTGGCTGAAGAAGGGGGCCTGAGGAATCTCTGGATGGCCGCTGCAGCAGTGCTTATCACCAGGGCAGATAGCACGTCGTCGATGTCGATGTCGATGTAATGGCGGCACGGTGCGGTGCGCAGTTGCTAACCTCACCGGGCAAGTTCCGTTCGTTTTGAGTTTTGGAGATAGTTTCCAAAAAACAGTTTGTGTTCGAGCGCCAATTTTATGTTAAGTAGAACATAAAGAAATGAAGAAGCCAGCGTTTTGCAGTAAATTAACTTATTTTAATCACACAAAAATGATACAGTGATTTGCGTCGTATCTGTCGGTAATCGAAAAAACAGTCAAGTGAACACAGCGCGGTTCTAGCTATGAAGCTCGAGAGAGGGGATACCAACAGCATCCAACTTCACAGGCATTGCCTAGACACAGATGGTTAGCAAGACTACTTATGTTACAAATTTTAAATGTGGTGCGAAAGAAATTAAACCTAGCCAAAATAGCCATTTGTAAAACATCACGGAAATCGATACTTCTGACGTTTTAGCTAATTGAATCAAGATTCTATCATGTAACTCCCTATTATTTTTTAAACATGCAATCTCCTCCTATGATCGTTCAGGCACAGGCGATATCAAATTCTGAACTATTCCAATCGTTTATCTATAAAATTTTATACTATTTCCTATCATAAACGTCAGGATTCAAACAATTAGGACCCTGACTATATTCAACACTTTTAGAGCGCTGGCACGGATAGCCAGAGGTTGCGGGTTCGAATCCCGGCATGGGTGAAATGATTAGCCTCTAAATAGGTTTTTAAATTTGTCCTTAGCACGGGTTAGTGTATTAAAAATAAAAATAGTATAATATATTTAACACATTTAGCGATTTCTTTTTTACCCAAAATCAAACTAGACGCCTGTGCCGACCACCTAACTCAAGCACAAAAAGTACCCTAAAGTTAGTTTTAAATAGGCTCATTTCTTTGTTCACGTCCTCATTATAATAAAAGAGAGAGCCTCGGATGACATCTTCATTCACGAATTCTGTGTTCATATCTCTGAACCACTTATAATTATCTCATACTTTCTATTAAGAAAATAACAAATAACCAACGTGTTTTTCGTCCGATATAGTGCAATTGTAAAGTTATAATTAAGTTTTTTTTTGACATTACATAAGTGTACGATTTTTATTCGGCAAGCATTATTTGATCGATATCAACCCTTGTATGTTCCCACTGCTGGGGCACGGGTCTCTTCCTGTATCACAGGAAGGTTAAGCCATACTGCACCACGGGGGCCAAGTCCGGGTTGGTGGGGGATTGTAAGACAGTGGCGGGCCTTACTGTCAGAAATTATCAAGCCGCCCATAAGGCCTCTGACATGGCTTAACGACTGCCATTGCATGATAGCCGGCACCAACGGCTTAACGTGCCCGAAGCACGGAAGCGCTGGGAAAAATGCCACTAGCGGTAGTTACGGGACGGTCACCCATCCTGCATTTGACCGCGTCTGTTGTTACTTAACTCAAGTGATTAATTACAATCACGTGTGATAACCTTCAGTATAATGTAACTTAAGTCTGTACGCCAAACGCTTAGCATAGAGCCACTTGACTATTATAACATCCTACTTCACCTATGTTTACATATGAAGAAATTGATTGATTGAAGCATGCTGCAGAATATATGAAAATGCCCTGATTTTAGCACAATGATTACTCATTATACTATGTGGAATCAGGGACAGCTTTGAAACAGCCAAAAACAGTTTGAAGACTCCTCGAAGCAATTCTATGATTTTTTCCTCTCATCGTAATTTTTGCTCACGTCACTCGCCTTACGGTTGTATTACGTTACTAAATTTTTCAACCTCTTTAATAAACTTAATTTCAAACTGTTGTTTCAAAGACATTTGTAATATTAATACATTGTATTCATAGGATACATTGCCGGGAGGTATGTATCCTCTAAGTGTGGAATGATATGTCGTATGGAACTCCTAACTACCTAATTAACTTATTCGTTTTAAACACCATATCAAGCAAACCAAGAAATTTCACTCTCCTGTAAATATTCGTTGAATGTTGTGCGGAAATACGAATACTTTTTGATAGACACGTATCTTTGTGTCCAGAAAAAACAATCGATGAACAACAGATTAAAACGAATAAGATAACCAGCAAGGAGTTCTGTTTCGTGTTGCCTAATATTTGGAAACCGCAAACAGCCATATTTTTAGATTATGAAGAGTCGGAGAAAAATGTTTGGCTTATGTGAAAGTTTTACATTACTTACCTTAAATTACAACACAGGTTACGAAAGAAAGCACAAAAACACAATTTACTCGTATTTCCCGCGAGAACGCAGGTCCTTAAAAACTTTTGCCATTTTTTGCCCAGAAATTTCTAAGTAACAAAATACTTCAACGTTCGCAGTTTTTAATGCATGTCCTACGAGGACAGACATAAAAATACTGTAAAAGTTTTTAGAATATATAAAATTCTGGACTGCTTAGCTTAAAACCTATGGCTAAAGTTGAAGACACAGATAAGAAAACAAACTGTTGTTTGAATATTAGAAAGAGTAACCTGTGAACTACGTAATCTGTTTCCATCAATAGATCAGCGACTCTGATTGTCTTTCATTAGACGTACGACGTACAATACGTTTCCTGAGTTAATTGCAGAGGTACGTAAAGGGAAAACTAAACTTTCTCTCTGTTTTAAAGTAAGTAGGTATTAAAAAAGAACACGGACTACCTTTAGAAACGTACAAAAGCGAGCCTTTTGAGATACCATCAGAATCTGACGCTGGTAAAGCTAAATGATTCTATCTATTGCTTATGACTAGCAAAAGACTAGGTCACCTAAATTCTGAGGTGATATTGACTGGTCAAGTTAAAAAGAGGAAAGGTTGTTTTTTTCTTTCTTTTATGCATAGCCGTGTTTACAATACGTTTAACGTTCATTCAACTGGTTTTTAGCATGTATTATTCAGTCTAATAATACACGCTTCATCACGCTATAACACGATTGATTGATGTACTTTTTTGCGCTAAACCTCTTTAGTGAGAAAATTAATAGTGCTCTTTTTGCCGCCAAAAAGAAAACGCTCATAGACAATAATATTATAGTAGGAGCATTGTAAAGTTTTTACAACACTTAAAAGATTTTGCTGGGAAACTTTTATTTTCATATACATCTGCTATAAAACAAAGAAAAAAAATAACAATAGAGTATTTAACATACCGAGAACGAGACAAGTCTTTCGTCGATCCATTTCCGTCACAGCTAATGTAACTGTTGCCGGAGCCGAACGAATTACGTCAACACTTTCACTAGCTGCGGGCGATACAATAATAATGCTATAATAATTCGACAACACTTATAGCGCGGTTACAAAACGCGATGCACTTTGGAACAAAAAAAAAACATTTGAATTAACTCGTGAATTAAATGTGGTTTTCGAACGCGTGTGCCAAAAATGACATTTTGTTTTTTCTTAATTTTTTTTTGTTTATTTTTTAACACTGCGCCGCCTTCACTTTCTTCGCGGGCAATGAGGCGCGCGGCGCATGCGTCTTGCTTTTACTTTCCTACTCGCACAGTCAGATGAAGAGGGGCGAAGATATTTTTTTTGTTTCCAGGACAATTGGTTTTTGGAGATGGCTGGCTCTGTGAACCTTGTTTGGTAGGTAGGTATAAGCTGGTCACCCGGCGGCGTTGCTTGTAGATATTGTACGAGGTCGATCTACAGTGGGAACCTGAAAAAAATCTTTTGATTTCCTTAAAGTTCTTGTTAAAAGACAAATTATGGTGATAGCGTTTTTTTGTACGACTCATATACGCTTATTACAATAAAATCTGCCAAAAAAGAAATCTAGTCACGTGGCACAGGCGACAGCAGGTGAACCTTTATATTTTTGTTGCAAAGTTGCCCTTAACGTAACTAACTTCAGTGGACCATTTAAAATGTCTTTTAAACTATAATATTTTATCAATCAATCAATTTATTTATTCAGACAACTCAGGTCCAATAGTAAAACAGTTGATTAAAAACTAATTTAATATCTAATTGTTTTTTTCTCAATTTAAATAGATTTAAAATTCGAATAATAAATAAAACAATTTATTAATCGAGTTTTAAAATTGTCTCTTACAATTTTATATAAAACTGTTTTTAATTAAATGTAATTAGAGTAAATATGTTTTAGGACTAAAACTTCCGTATAAACTTTAAAAGGGGCTAAAATCAGCACTGCAATCACGAAACAAAAGCCTTTTTCTACATTCGCTATGTACAGCAAGACTTCAAATTTTGTACTTAGTAATTCTAGTACCTACCTATTTAAGTATGTAAAAACATCGAAAACAGATTATTTTGTGTAATGTTTCTGGAAAAAACTTTAACATATTGGTAGAGTTTCGAATGAACGTACGAACAATTGAATGAACGAACAAACGGAACAACGAACGATCGAACAAACGAACGAACAGAAAAAGTAAAACGCTTTAGCATATTGGTGGAGTTTCGAATGAACGTACGAACAATTGAATGAACGAACAAACGGATCAACGAACGATCGAACAAATGAACGAACAAACGAACGAACGAAGGAACGAACAAGGGAATGAGCGGACGGACAGACTGACATATAGACGGACGAACCAACAAAGGAATAAATGAACAATACTTTAATGCACCTAAAAAATTATACAAAGTAGTATTTTCTTCTAGCCAAACCACTTTGATGTGGAGAGTGGAAGGGCGCGGAAAAAATATGGGATTGATTTATTACATAAACTAGGTGTTTATAATTATCATTTTTGTAGTTTCGTTGTGATCGTAAATTCTGGTAGTTTGTAAATAAACTGAATTTTATTCCTACTGCGTAAGGGGTCGTCTTATAAATATTGTTTTATGTTATATTATTAATTAAGTTTTTACTGTCATACAATCCGTTGGTGCCGGTTGTCATGTAATGGCAGTCGTTAAGCCATGTCAGAAGTCTTATGGGCGGCTTGATAACTTCTTACAGTAAGGCCCGCCACTGTCTCCAATCCGACACCAATCCCAATCCGGACTTGACCCCGTGGTGGAGTATGGCCTAACCTTCCTGCGAAGCGGAAAAACACCCGTGCCCCAGCAGTGGGGACATACAAGGGTTGATACCGATATCGGATTAAGTTTTCAGTAGTTACCGGTTTCATAGATCGCTTCTTCGTAAAGTACGTATCTAGGTACACAAATAAAATCATTTCATAACTTTACGAGAACATGGTTAGCCGAAAAGATTAAGTAATAACCTGTGGTCATAACGCTGTGGTTTTTACACCGAACCTTGCCAGATGAATCAGATAGAATTATGCAAAGTATGTCGCATTTTCCTTATTTTGTATCTCTAAAATTGATGTCCCATGGCAGTGCGTAGACCATTTTATTAATTGTATTGTATTTCTAACCCATTAACGTCCCATTACAGGGCACGGGCCTTCTTTCTCTGAGAGTATGGGCTTAATTGCTAGGCGTGCCCACCGCGGATTGGGAATTTCAAGCGCCGAGGTATTTATCACCGCAGAGACTCAGGTTTCGTCACGATGTTTTTCTTCACAGTTAGCGAGTGTGATTGCTACTATAACTTCATAAATGTACGTAACTTAGAAAAAAAAAGTTATTGCCACCTACATGTCCGCATTGGGAATCGAACTTGAGTCTCTCGCTTTCGAGTCTATTGAGTCCGAGTACACCTTTATTTTTGTCCATTTTTTCTTTAAAATGATCTAGATTTTGAAATTGGTAAGTCACAGTTTCTGTGCAATTTTGTATAAAATACTTTGTTGTTTGTATATGTTAATTTTTATATGTTCCGCGTCAATGTATTACCACGTTGACCGATATTAAAAAGATAGTTTTAACAATAAAATAATTTCCACGGGAACGCCTTATTGTGACATCAAGTATCCTATGTCTCGATTCAGAGCTTTGTCTAACTCCGATCAGCCTTATTGCCGTTATTTGCAATCGACTAACAAATATCCGAACATCTTCACAATCTTCTCATATATAATAGATATCAATTAAAAGTACTATAAATGACTTTATAATAATGCAGCCTCCACACGTCCTATAGTGAGCATAGGCCTTCTCTTAAACAGTTCTTGACTTTGGTAGTATTTAATTTTATTTGTTTACACCCAGAACCAAGCTAATAATCAATCAATTAAATCAATTTATTTCAACGTAAAGAATTTACATTCTGTTTGCTGGATGACAATGTAAAATGTAAGCCGCTGCCTTCGGGCCGTTAGTAGTGGAGATAAAGAGAAAAAAACTCCAAACATAGTCTTTTCAAAAGTTCTTCATTAACAGAGTTTACACAATAAATATTAAACATAGAGCTAATGCCTTGTCCTGGCTTCCCTTTATGTAATATCCTTTATGAAACGGAGTATACGAAAATTGTTTTGGAGCAAAGTATAGAAAGTTCCAACAATAGCACTCAAAGCTTCCTTCCTTTGTGGAGTGAATAAAGTCCGACAAAGGCGAAGGAGGCTTTTCAGCATCCGGTACTCGACAATGCACGCGGGCGGTGGAAATTTTATTACGGACATTCCAGCTCGCCCCGCGTGATCTTTCAGCTTCAGGACTGAAACCTAAGACGGAGTTCACACGTTCAGTCTGGCGTCAGTTCAGTTCGTGACCTTGATCAAGCTCGGTTTCATACCAGACTGATGAAGCATCAAAATATTCGAATATCTGTCAGTCTCGTCAATCAGTCCCCAGAATAGACAATCAGTCTGCCGTCAGTCTAACCAGACTGATGGAATTGACTGATGACGCCAGACTGAACGTGAACTCCGTCATAGACATGATTCTAGCTAGACGCGAGTACCGCGATGGATGAAAGCCAAGCGTATCTATTTATCTCACAAAAGTGGTGCATCAAAGTCATAAATGATGTATATAAAATTAGAAGTTATAAACAGCACTTTTTGACCTTAAAATTCTAGCACTTGCGTCACCATACACTTACAACTCTTCTCTATTTCACAAGTAAATTACTAGTAATTAAGCTAATACTCTCTCTAAGGGAAGGCATGTGCCCTGCAGTGGCACGTAAGAAGAGAGGCTACATAAAAAAAAAAAACTATAATCTGTCAAATCTCCAAGTAAAAATGAAGTTGACGAATCAGGTAAAGTGACGAATTAGGGATATAGACGAGTTATAGAATGTTAAGAAATTGACGAATCGGGAAAGTGACGAATTAACGATAGTGACGAATTAGCGAAAGTGACAAGTAATGACAAATAACTCAATAATATAACCTGTCCAAAAGTTATTGCAGTCACGAGATACAAAAACGCTTCAAGTAAATCAGGATGTGGCTGGATGAGTATGGCCGAGGACAGAAAGAAGTGGCGGGCCTTGGCAAGCCCATAGTGGACGATGGTGGCCCGATTGAATGACTACTAATGACGCTAGGAGTTTACACATACGGTGGTGTAGGCAATTATTTCAAAGCGCCTGTGGTTGAAACCTCGCGCAATGTTGCTCGTGTTTGAAATTCAGGCGTCGGCAAAGGCTTAACATTTTCCCCGTAAACCAATTTCAGTTTGCCAATTGCTCGCCGAGGACGGGAAATTGGTACGGTCGAGCCATGTTTGATGTATACGGCGGGTTTTGAGAGAGCATTGTGTATTATGTGAAGGACTAAGGGTAAACACATGCCGTTTTTATGTAGCTTATAAACATCCCACTGCAGGCCATTGGCTTTCTCTTAGAGAGAGAAAGCCAATGGCCTGCAGTGCCCACGGTGGATTGGCAATCTCAAGCGCTGAGGTATGTCTGAGGTATCGGATACTCGGGATTCTTCACGATGTTTTTTTCACCGTTAGCGCTATGATATTGCTAATATAATTTCACCAATATACATAACTTAGAAATCAAAGTTATTGGTACATGCCGGTGTTTACGATGTTTTCCTAGGTACCTTATTTCACTTCTTATTTGCTTCCTGACGCCTCCCAGGTCGTATGTTTAAAAAGCTCACTTTGCTGTACAGCTATTTCGCTGTTATTTAAGATAAGATATGAATATTCTTTATATAAGATATGTTATTTTTTTTTTTTATAGAATTTATTTATTTTATAGAAGATATGTTATTTGTGATCTAGGCTACAGCCTAGAGCACGAATAACATATCTTCTATAATATAAAAATGAATCGTTGAATGTGTTGGTAAGTGCAAATCTCGAGAGCAGCTGAACCGATTTCGATAATTCTTTATTTCTACCTGTAAATAAATTCTACATGATACCTACCTGTGATACCTACATGTAAATAAATCCCGTAGCCCAAGACATCAGGGAACGCAAATGGCGTTGGCTGGGACACATCTTTCGAAGACTCGATCACCATATTCCGAAGGTGGCTCTCGACTGGAAACCCGCCGGAGGCTCATATTGACCCGGAAGACCGTCCCAGAGACGAAGGAGAAGGGAAAAATTTGGCTCGAGCTACCATCCCTAGCCATAATAAATGGAAAGCTCTTGTGTCAGCCCCAAACTCCCCGGAGAAGTACCTAAAGGGACCAAAGAAAAATTTAAATAAATAAAGGATTGAGAGAGAGAGAGACATTTATTTGAAGCCACAAAGATACAATACACATGACACAATGTAACACGATATTAAAATAATACAGACAAATAAGAAAAGAAAGAACAAAGAAAAATATTATAAAACAAAGAATAGGATATAAAATAAACATTTACAATTTAGAAGGGCATTGTATCTCCGCAGCCACAAACAGGTAGCTGACTCAGCATTTGCTGCAGGCTGGGCCTGCAACACTGATTTTCAGTCAGCACCTATTCTGCTATTTATACATACATTATAGAATACACCTACATATCTTACATAAAAATAATATTTGATGGTTCTATCTATAAATAAAACACGCATAATTTTACGACTTACACTCATTTAATTATTATTTCGTAATAATAACTTCGCAGACCACAGGGACCACCAGTGGTCCGCGGACTACCGGTTAAGAACCACTGCTCTAGAGCGCCCAGTGCTTTATTTAAGGGGAAGAGATTTAGGAGAGGTTTTAAATCTGTGGTTAAGACATTGACCTTGTGAAATCTCTACCACAGACTATTTTAATCGGCGTTTATCGAAAGTTTTAAGGTAGCATTAAGGAATCGTGTTTTCATAAATGAGACCGTTACAGTTTTAAATACAGAATTCATACGCGGTGAAGCTGTAACAGGAGAGAATGTTATTTCCGTTCCACGTGTATGCCATTTTGACCTTTAATAAATAGCGAGAGTAGTCAGTAACGACGTCAGGTAGGTACTCGTAGTTACACACATGAGTGGTGTTGCAACAATGGTTATTTTCGAACACACTACTCGGCGTATATAATAACAGTTATTATACAATATTTGTAAGCGAATATCATGCTTTCTCTCAGAGATATAGTATGTGCTTAATCACCACCATGGATTGCGGGGTTCGAGCGCTGAGGTATGTGAATACCTCAGATGTTTTAGCATCAGCATCAAACCATTATATTCCCACCGAGGGGCACCGGGTCTCATCCCTGAGGAATGTATAGGCCATACTCCACCACGGGGGCCAAGTCTAGGTTGGTGGACGATTGTAAGACAGTGACTGACCTAACTGTCAGAAGATATCAAGCCGCCTAAGGCCTCCGACATGGCTGAACGACTGCCATTATATGACATCCAGCACCAACGGCTTAGCGTGACTTGCGAAGATTGTGTTTGAAGTTCGGGAATCGGGGAGTTATTTTCAAGCTCGGAAAAAACTGCGAGACTATATTTCTAAACTATTTTTGAATTGAATTGAAATAATTTATTCACTTAAAACACAGTACAATGACAGAATACAAATACAAAGTTAACAATTTTAAATTAAAAAGAAATATGCAAGCATATGCAAGGAATGTCAGTGCACTGCGTTTGTGAAAGGACCCGACTCAGCATTTGTCACAAAAGGAATACCTCCTGCAACGCTGGTATTCAGTCGGCACCTAATATGTAAATATGTATATTATGTATTAAGATAATATGTATTTATTATATATAAGTACGAAATTTCTGTTGTCAATTGTACGTCGATGTGGCGACGGCGCAATCGTTGTATTCTTCTGCCGAAAATCCGGACAAATTAAAAAACTAAACAATGTCCGAACGTCCGGATGTGAAGGTTGATGTGCTGTCGAAGGTAGATGAAAATTGGCTGGCGATGAGCGTTCGAGCCAGCATGAGGAGGCAAAACCGCACATTCACAGCGGGTTAAATGCAACCGGCACAAGTTACAGGCAACAGGGATGAGGTGATGGAAGCGCAAATACTCGTCAAATGGTAGGGTTCAATAGAAAAAAGGAAACTTTTTATATGAGGTAAAAAAAGTGAAAGAAAGTACGTACATATGTATTTGTTGTTTTTCCAGTGTACAATAAAGAATATTCTTATCTTACATAAATTACCATAAACATGAAGGATTTATGTTGTAGTAATAGCTGGTAACATTTTAATGTTTTTTAGTTATGGCAAGAATTGTCTTCACTTCCGTTTTATACCCCGCTACATACAAATCTGTCTCGGTTTTATTTTATTCTTATTAAAGTTTTCCTTTATTTTACACTTGCATTTAATTTATTTCAACAACCTGATAGAGGAATGTAACAAACATCCCAAACAATTTTTATGTTGCAAAAGTCGCAAAAAAACGAATGAAGACTTGTAGACTTTTAGTCCGGATTTACTTACGGGTGTTGTTATATCGGAAAAGTCCGACCAGGACTTTTCCGATATAACAACACCCGTAAGTAAATCTGGACTAAAAGTCTACAATGTGTTGTGCTTACGAAAGTTTTAGTTCAAAAAGAATGAAGACTTATTTGGTTATTTTTTTCATATAGTTGAAATTGCAATTGGGCGATTTTTATACAACGCGTCGTGTCTTTTCCTGCACCCCTGTCCGACGTCCCGTCTGTGTGGTACAGTCGACAGTGGGTCAAGTTATACAGTTTTGTTGCAAAGTAGTCCGTAACGTAGCTGATTAGAGTACTCGTATTTATAGGTTGACGTGCTGTCGACTGTACGAGACTTTAACCAGCGCCTTGGGGCTTTGGAAAAACAATGCTTAGTGCAAAAGTGCTCTAATCGTCATCCATGGCTTTCGGTCCATCTTGTGTAGCAATGTATTACAAAATGACGAAGTTAAATTAGATACGGAACCCATAGTGTACTAGTCATACAATTTGCGGCTTTGGAAAAATCGGTGAAAATCGCTTCTGTACTCAACACTTTGTGACTTAAGCGGTGCCATACGCAAAAGCTTTCAGCTCGTGACAAACTGACGAAATTAATTTTGTACCTAATTGTTTATTCGTAACTCTAAGGGCGTGTTCTCACGATCTTAGTGGACTAGGTTCGAGTGTCATTTTTACTCGTATCGTGTACAGTCGCGTGTACTAACATGTAAACACGTTAAACCCTTGTCACATTAATTTCTTCTAGCCTGATGTATGAGAAATTGACTATTTTGACTTTGACAAGACACTGAAGTGCATACATGTTAGTGCGCATACCTTACGCCGGCCATCTTAGTAAAAAAAATGTCACAAATGACAACGGCCTTGTTTTTATTTTCACTCGGACCGTGCTCTACTGGTCTTATCTGCTAAGATAAAATCGCAAAATCAAAATTGCGCCAACAGTATTTCTGCTTTAGGCGCGATTTTGTTCAATACTTTGTGGCTTAAGCTGTGCCAGACGTAGAAGCTTTCAGCTCGTAAGAAACTGACGAATTTAATTTTGTATATCAAGCACTGTTTCTATATCAAGCAGCAGTGACACGCCGAGATCTTTCGTTTTTCTTCTTTTTTTAGTAATATGTTTTAAGTTTCTTTTGTTACTGTGGCGTGTGCACTGTTTCTATATCAAGCAGCAGTGACACGCCGAGACCTTTCGTTTTTCTTCTTTTTTTTAGTAATATGTTTTAAGTTTCTTTTGTTACTGTGGCGTGTGCACTGTTTCTATATCAAGCAGCAGTGACACGCCGAGATCTTTCGTTTTTCTTCTTTTGTTTAGTAATATGTTTTAAGTTTCTTTTGTTACTGTGGCGTGTGCACTGTTTCTATATCAAGCAGCAGTGACACGCCGAGATCTTTCGTTTTTCTTCTTTTTTTTAGTAATATGTTTTAAGTTTCTTTTGTTACTGTGGCGTGTGCACTGTTTCTATATCAAGCAGCAGTGACACGCCGAGATCTTTCGTTTTTCTTCTTTTGTTTAGTAATATGTTTTAAGTTTCTTTTGTTACTGTGGCGTGTGCACTGTTTCTATATCAAGCAGCAGTGACACGCCGAGATCTTTCGTTTTTCTTCTTTTTTTTAGTAATATGTTTTAAGTTTCTTTTGTTACTGTGGCGTGTGCACTGTTTCTATATCAAGCAGCAGTGACACGCCGAGATCTTTCGTTTTTCTTCTTTTGTTTAGTAATATGTTTTAAGTTTCTTTTGTTACTGTGGCGTGTGCACTGTTTCTATATCAAGCAGCAGTGACACGCCGAGACCTTTCGTTTTTCTTCTTTTTTTTAGTAATATGTTTTAAGTTTCTTTTGTTACTGTGGCGTGTGCACTGTTTCTATATCAAGCAGCAGTGACACGCCGAGATCTTTCGTTTTTCTTCTTTTGTTTAGTAATATGTTTTAAGTTTCTTTTGTTACTGTGGCGTGTGCACTGTTTCTATATCAAGCAGCAATGACACGCCGAGATCTTTCGTTTTTCTTCTTTTTTTTAGTAATATGTTTTAAGTTTTTTTTGTTACTGTGGCGTGTGCACTGTTTCTATATCAAGCAGCAGTGACACGCCGAGACCTTTCGTTTTTCTTCTTTTTTTTAGTAATATGTTTTAAGTTTATTTTGTTACTGTGGCGTGTGCACTGTTTCTATATCAAGCAGCAGTGACACGCCGAGATCTTTCGTTTTTCTTTTTTTTTTTTAGTAATATGTTTTAAGTTTCTTTTGTTACTGTGGCGTGTGCACTGTTTCTATATCAAGCAGCAGTGACACGCCGAGACCTTTCGTTTTTCTTCTTTTTTTTAGTAATATGTTTTAAGTTTCTTTTGTTACTGTGGCGTGTGCACTGTTTCTATATCAAGCAGCAGTGACACGCCGAGATCTTTCGTTTTTCTTCTTTTTTTTAGTAATATGTTTTAAGTTTCTTTTGTTACTGTGGCGTGTGCACTGTTTCTATATCAAGCAGCAGTGACACGCCGAGATCTTTCGTTTTTCTTCTTTTGTTTAGTAATATGTTTTAAGTTTCTTTTGTTACTGTGGCGTGTGCACTGTTTCTATATCAAGCAGCAGTGACACGCCGAGATCTTTCGTTTTTCTTCTTTTTTTTAGTAATATGTTTTAAGTTTCTTTTGTTACTGTGGCGTGTGCACTGTTTCTATATCAAGCAGCAGTGACACGCCGAGATCTTTCGTTTTTCTTCTTTTGTTTAGTAATATGTTTTAAGTTTCTTTTGTTACTGTGGCGTGTGCACTGTTTCTATATCAAGCAGCAGTGACACGCCGAGATCTTTCGTTTTTCTTCTTTTTTTTAGTAATATGTTTTAAGTTTCTTTTGTTACTGTGGCGTGTGCACTGTTTCTATATCAAGCAGCAGTGACACGCCGAGATCTTTCGTTTTTCTTCTTTTGTTTAGTAATATGTTTTAAGTTTCTTTTGTTACTGTGGCGTGTGCACTGTTTCTATATCAAGCAGCAGTGACACGCCGAGATCTTTCGTTTTTCTTCTTTTTTTTAGTAATATGTTTTAAGTTTCTTTTGTTACTGTGGCGTGTGCACTGTTTCTATATCAAGCAGCAGTGACACGCCGAGATCTTTCGTTTTTCTTCTTTTTTTTAGTAATATGTTTTAAGTTTCTTTTGTTACTGTGGCGTGTGCACTGTTTCTATATCAAGCAGCAGTGACACGCCGAGATCTTTCGTTTTTCTTCTTTTGTTTAGTAATATGTTTTAAGTTTCTTTTGTTACTGTGGCGTGTGCACTGTTTCTATATCAAGCAGCAGTGACACGCCGAGATCTTTCATTTTTCTTCTTTTGTTTAGTAATATGTTTTAAGTTTCTTTTGTTACTGTGGCGTGTGCACTGTTTCTATATCAAGCAGCAGTGACACGCCGAGATCTTTCGTTTTTCTTCTTTTGTTTAGTAATATGTTTTAAGTTTCTTTTGTTACTGTGGCGTGTGCACTGTTTCTATATCAAGCAGCAGTGACACGCCGAGACCTTTCGTTTTTCTTCTTTTTTTTAGTAATATGTTTTAAGTTTCTTTTGTTACTGTGGCGTGTGCACTGTTTCTATATCAAGCAGCAGTGACACGCCGAGATCTTTCGTTTTTCTTCTTTTGTTTAGTAATATGTTTTAAGTTTCTTTTGTTACTGTGGCGTGTGCACTGTTTCTATATCAAGCAGCAGTGACACGCCGAGACCTTTCGTTTTTCTTCTTTTTTTTAGTAATATGTTTTAAGTTTCTTTTGTTACTGTGGCGTGTGCACTGTTTCTATATCAAGCAGCAGTGACACGCCGAGATCTTTCGTTTTTCTTCTTTTTTTTAGTAATATGTTTTAAGTTTCTTTTGTTACTGTGGCGTGTGCACTGTTTCTATATCAAGCAGCAGTGACACGCCGAGATCTTTCGTTTTTCTTCTTTTTTTTAGTAATATGTTTTAAGTTTCTTTTGTTACTGTGGCGTGTGCACTGTTTCTATATCAAGCAGCAGTGACACGCCGAGATCTTTCGTTTTTCTTCTTTTGTTTAGTAATATGTTTTAAGTTTCTTTTGTTACTGTGGCGTGTGCACTGTTTCTATATCAAGCAGCAGTGACACGCCGAGACCTTTCGTTTTTCTTCTTTTTTTTAGTAATATGTTTTAAGTTTCTTTTGTTACTGTGGCGTGTGCACTGTTTCTATATCAAGCAGCAGTGACACGCCGAGATCTTTCGTTTTTCTTCTTTTGTTTAGTAATATGTTTTAAGTTTCTTTTGTTACTGTGGCGTGTGCACTGTTTCTATATCAAGCAGCAGTGACACGCCGAGATCTTTCGTTTTTCTTCTTTTTTTTAGTAATATGTTTTAAGTTTCTTTTGTTACTGTGGCGTGTGCACTGTTTCTATATCAAGCAGCAGTGACACGCCGAGACCTTTCGTTTTTCTTCTTTTTTTTAGTAATATGTTTTAAGTTTCTTTTGTTACTGTGGCGTGTGCACTGTTTCTATATCAAGCAGCAGTGACACGCCGAGATCTTTCGTTTTTCTTCTTTTTTTTAGTAATATGTTTTAAGTTTCTTTTGTTACTGTGGCGTGTGCACTGTTTCTATATCAAGCAGCAGTGACACGCCGAGACCTTTCGTTTTTCTTCTTTTTTTTAGTAATATGTTTTAAGTTTCTTTTGTTACCGTGGCGTGTGCACTGTTTCTATATCAAGCAGCAGTGACACGCCGAGATCTTTCGTTTTTCTTCTTTTGTTTAGTAATATGTTTTAAGTTTCTTTTGTTACTGTGGCGTGTGCACTGTTTCTATATCAAGCAGCAGTGACACGCCGAGATCTTTCGTTTTTCTTCTTTTTTTAGTAATATGTTTTAAGTTTCTTTTGTTACTGTGGCGTGTGCACTGTTTCTATATCAAGCAGCAGTGACACGCCGAGATCTTTCGTTTTTCTTCTTTTTTTTAGTAATATGTTTTAAGTTTCTTTTGTTACTGTGGCGTGTGCACTGTTTCTATATCAAGCAGCAGTGACACGCCGAGATCTTTCGTTTTTCTTCTTTTGTTTAGTAATATGTTTTAAGTTTCTTTTGTTACTGTGGCGTGTGCACTGTTTCTATATCAAGCAGCAGTGACACGCCGAGATCTTTCGTTTTTCTTCTTTTTTTTAGTAATATGTTTTAAGTTTCTTTTGTTACTGTGGCGTGTGCACTGTTTCTATATCAAATGTTTTTCTTCTTCATTTTCAATATCCCGCTAAAACGTTTCCGGTTATTTTACCCGTAATGAACATTCACTAGATTGCTCAACACACGTGAAGTCTAGCATAAGCTTAAAAGCTCTTCATCGCTCAACACTTGCTACTTATATCAGAGTCAGAAGTTTTCAGCGCCTGTCAAACTGGCGCATGCCGCGGCCCAGCAGCCGCTGAAACTTTTGCAATTAGCACAAAAGTGACGTCTCCATTGTTGTGGCGCTTCAGAAGGGCGAGTCTATAACATCAGTCTATTTATTCTTACTTGTCCAATTTAGTAAACATGATTCTAACCTTAAAATTGAGATTAGATGCCTAAACTAGTCATTTTCTCGCAAATTCATGAACTATCATGAACTATGTTTATAAAAATGGCAGCGTGTTATCTAAAAGAGTGTTCCAGGTTACTTCATTTATGGAAATATGGCAGTTTTGGACTAAAAAATCACAGTTTAAGGGTAGAATCTTGTTTACTAAATTGGACAAATAAGAATAAATAGACTGTATAGTTATTCATTGCTGTTCATTAGAGTTATATTAGTACGGAAATTGTTATCTCATAGACACTATTGATAGTCCATAGTAACTAATCACATTCCAATGGCATAACGACCACGACCTCTGTGGCGCAGCGGTAGCGCATCTGTCTACCACGCGAGAGGTCCCGGGTTGGAACCCCGGCTGGGGAAAAAAAACCCAGGTCTTGGATGTTTACATGTTTGTGTCGTTGTTTCTGGTTCCCACGACACAGGGTATCCTAGGCTGAGGTTTATAGGGTTATTTTCTTTTACAAAACAAGCTACTCAAAACAAACTTCAGGTTTTACTGTTACAAAATTAATTAATTTTTTTCATCCTAAGGTCTGCCCGTAATTTTGACTGGCAATCACTCATTGACGAGACATGGACACTCACGAAAGGGCTGGTCCACCAGTTCAAAGTCGCCCAGCGAGCTATGGAGAGAGCTATGTTCGGAGTTTCTCTGAAGGATAGGATTCGTAACGAATGCATCCGACAGAGAACCAAAGTTATCGACATAGCTCAGAGAATCAGCAAGCTAAAGTGGCAGTGGGCTGGCCATATCTCGCGAAAAACCGACAACCGTTGGAGTAAACGTGTTCTTGAATGGAGACCGCGACTCGGCAAACGTAGTGTAGGACGCCATCCGACCAGGTAGGATGACGATCTGCGAAAAACTACCAGCAGATGCTGGATGCGGCAAGCTGAAGACTATGTCCAGGAGGGCTATTTCCAGCAAGAAGAATCGCTCATTCAAAGACAGTCAAAAATAGTGTGAAAATAGCTTATCCTACTAAATTCTCACTAATACATGCTAATACTAAATTAATATTGCTTTGTAATTATGGAAAGTCACTATCGCCCTGTCTCTGTAACACTAGGTATTTTAAAAACCTATTTAGAGGCTAAAAATTCCACCCATACCGAGACTCGAACCCGCGACCTCTGGCTAACCGTGCCAGCGCTCTCCCAACTGAGCCAATGGGCAAGTACCGGCATCAGTGAAATTTCAAACCTCTATACAATAGGTAGGTACTCTCTGTATTACTTAGCACGGGTTAGTGCAACAAAAAGAATATAAACAGTGGTATATTAAAAACCAAATATAAAACTAAAATATTATGGAGACAAAACACCCGGCTATAGCCTATAGCCGAGTTTCTTTTATTGCTCGAGTGGATTAAATCTATGGAATTAATTGGCCAGTAGAAATAGTAGTTTTAAATTAATTATACATATATATATATTAGTTTAAATTTGCTATAATAATAATTAGACGGCGAGCGGTGAGGTGGCACATTTAAATTTGTACCTGAAGGTTTATTATTTGTGGTTTCTGGATTACCTTAGCACAACACATTGTAGCGTGAAATCCGATGTAAATGATGTAATTTTTGAGCTTGTTTCTATATCATTATGTGACCCTTATGTGACCACAGATTATAGTTCTGCACAATGTGAACACAATTTTTTGTCTCGTGCGTGGTTTTTAAATATAGTATATTTCATTCTACCCGAGCCGAGGCGCAGCCGAAGGCGAGGGTTGACAGTCGGAACAAGTCGCAATGACGGTTCCGCTCGTGTACTGAACGACTATGTTTACTTCAGTTGCGAAAAAAATAAGAAATTTAATAAACAAAAATTATTTGGAAAATGGCGCTAACCGTAAAAGAATATAAGCAGAGATTTTTTTTCTTCACCCTTTCTGGTGGGCAAAGGGAAAGGGTCTTCAGTAGGATTTTTTTATTGATATGAAATGAAAATGAAATTTAATGAGATGAAATGAAACCTAACCTAACTCATTCAATCAAATCATTAAATCTGATATTGAAACAAATTAGTAGCTTCTTTTTAGAAATATACGTATTTGCATAAATCATAAAAACTTCTATGAATTATTTTAGTAAAAACTTCATGGTTGGTTTTTCTTTTTAATAGATATTATTTTGACAGTTGGGAAAGAGAACGCACGAGTGCAGGAAAGGTAAAAAAAAGCACGAGTGTGTAATAGCCCACATCCCGCACGCTACACGTCCCTGCATTACGCCACTTTTTGAGCAACTGTATTAAAATAGTACATTACACAACTAATACAAAGAAAGGCCGAGATCGCAGAAGTTTGCGGCCCGAGCTGCAAGCGAGGGACGTAAATATGCGATCGAGAGCTTTCTTTATTACTTCCCGTGTTGTGTACATCTTTTTATGTCTACACTTGGCCAGAAAGCGGCTTTTTCCGTACGCGCAGCGTTAAAGCCACTTTATTTCCAGGTGTGGCATAAAATACATTTTTACTGTACTTAAAAGCGCGTTCAAAAAATATTACGTGACTTGATTTCAGGGCGCTTTTCGCCCGCTATGAAAATGTGAGATTCGATTGATTAAATTCCCATCGGAAACCGAAGCGGAATGCATAAAATAGGCCGCGAATACGAAGTACGTCTAAATCGCGTTTCATCTTTTCCTTTTCATATCCGCTCCCCGCGAGGTCGGTCCGTTCAGAAACTGCTTTCAGGATTACTTACTGTGGGGTTCAGTTGGAGGGAAATGGGTAAAATAAAACACTATGTCACCTCTTTCTTTTTTTAAAAGAATCACAGATATAACTCGTATTAGGTACTAGTAAAATGAGAGTTATATATGTGTGTTTTTTTAATAGTCTCAGCTCCTAAGTTTTTATATATTATATTAAGCATTTATGAGTATAGAAATTGCTTTTAGTAGTAAGTTCGCCAATTTATTGTACTATTTTTAATATAATTTCTGTCACTGAAATTTCTGTGTACAATAAATATGTGTATTATATCTATGTGTCTATCTATTTTTTGTTATTATTATAGGAGTCTTTAATTTTACTTTCAGCATGTTGTAGACACCTTTAATTAAGGTAGCAATTAGTTATATCCTAGTTAAATGTTAAAAAATTTATTTGTATACTTCGTTGGTGACCCGAAATAAACAAAATAAAGAAAAATAAACACAGACACCACGTAGTTACAGTCGACCGCACGTAAACCTTGACATTACAGTTAACATGTTGATGCTTTTGACTGCAGCAAGTTGGTTAATCAAATTTTCTTCAAAATACCCAGTAAATCAAAGAGAATACAAGAATCGTATCCCCACTACTTATTTATGACGGATCCTTGCAGAACGAACGCGGGTGAAAGGGCCCCCTTGAACAGAATAGTTAAGTCTTACAATACCTACTTAAATAATTTAGATATATTTTCTTTATCATTCATAAACATTCCATGGCCAGAGCACGGAATGTGGGGAGTCCACATTCCGTGCTCTGGCCATGGAATGTTTTGAAATGGAACTGCAGTTTTTCGCAAATGTTCATCAGTATTTTTATGTTGTTATCCCCAAAAGTGTTATTGTTTTTCTTTTCGTGTTTAGAATTCCGGCTATAACGCAAAGCATGCACGGTTTAAAGCAATGTTCAAAAGGCACAAGAATACAATATTAAATTCCCTGTTTTGTTTTTTCAAAATATTTAATTGGTGCTGGTGGTACAATTATTTAATACCTTAAATAATTAAGTATTTATGTTAAAGTGTTATTGTACTACTGTTTGTTTTCCTTAATAAATGAAAATAAAAATAAATAAAATAAAATAACATTCTGGTTTAATTAATTTCCGAGTTTTTCTATAGCATGCATGTGGGTTCGATTCCTACCGTGGTTCGCCGTATATTTGTACAAGTTTCCTCAGTCTGGGTGTATTTTCGTGTTTGTGACGTCCTTGTCTGGTTAGCATAGTACAGGGTATGCAAGTTTGGAACGGGGTCAAGTATCCCCACTGCTGGGGCACGGGTCTCTTTTTGCATCGCAGCAAGGTTAGGCCATATTCCACCACGGGGGCCAATTCCGGGTTGGTGGAGGATTGTAAGACAGTGGCGGTCCTTACTGTCTGAAATTATCAAGCCGCCCATAAGGCCTCTGACATGGCTTAACGACTGCCATTACATGACAGCCGGCACCAACGGCCTAACGTGCCTTCCGAAGCACGGAAGCGCTCGGGAAAAAATCCACTAGCGGTAGTCACGGGACGGTCACCCATCCCGCACCTGACCGCGCCTGTTGTTGCTTAACGATTGATTCCAATCACTCGGTTCGACTAGGCCGCGAGCGTGAGCGAGATTGTGTTGTGTGGAAGTTATTATTATTATTATGTAAACAATGTGACTCCAATCTAAATAAGCTGAAGTAGAAGCAGTTCCCCATTTGTCAAAACATTATCTTTTATTTTTGATCTAAATCCTTCGTAAGCACTTTACACGATTGTCTTAAATCTGAATTAATTTACTCGATTTTTTTTCGGAGTGAGTCAAGTAAGATAACATAAGATAAGATAAGAATATTCTTTATTGTACACCAGAGCACATATTATAAAACATATAAAGATACAAAGTACAATTGGCGGCCTTAATACTAAGAACAATTTCTTCCAGACAACCTTACGACGGAAAGTAACTTAATTTGGATTAAGTCAGTAACGTTGCCAGTGGTTTTTGTATACCTACCAAGCTACCAATATAATTCATAGGTATACGGAACCCCTCATTTAAACTTCAAGTGTCCCTTGGCCATAGCGTTCAAATGCAAATCGTATGTTTACGCGATCCTTCTGAATTATTCAGAACTGGCCACGTTGCAATTTTTCTAAACGAGCCGGGGGCCCCTATCAGAATAAAAAGTACCTTTCTAAAATATCTCGGTAGGTACGGAAAATTTACTCTTTTTCTTCCTTTGCCTCTCCATTTAAAAAGTTTCGTTAGCAATTTATGGATTGACAGTTTAGGAAAATTGACAACATTAATTTCATATTTTACAACGCGCAAAACTAAAAATCTCGTTTCTTAATTTTGCTATCTTGATTACGATACGAAAAAATTTTTTGGAATTTTTATTATTGCTTAATTTTAGAGAAAATAAATAATAACCAAAAATTGTGTGATGACGTCACACATACGGTGGAATGAGGAGGTACCGTTGCCTAATATTAAAAATGATATGACAAATGTCATTTTTAATTTCATTCAAATGTCATGTCGGAGAAATTACTTTTCCTTTCCTTAATTCCAATGGTTTTTAAAAAGGCGGCAAGGGTGTTAGTATGTGTGACGTCACTTGGCGGTTACGTCCTTTTAGAATAAGACGAAATTCAAACAGAAAATTAGTATGAAAATCATCGAAATTCCGAAAATAAAAAAATATGTGTCGTTTTATTTCGTATCTAGTTTCCTTTAAGACAGTTAAATAGGTATGCTAAGAAATTGAAATTTTGTCAATTGTAAAAAGGCAGCAACGTAAGTAGGTGCGAGTAGTATTAAGAAAACCTCTGTGGCGCAGCGGCATCTGCCTACCATGCGAGACATTCCGGGTTCGAACCCCGGCTTGGGACAAAAACCCCCCACGTCTTGGATGTTTACATGTTAGTGATGTCGCTGTTTCTGGTTTCCACGACCAGGGTAGGATACCCTGTGTGGGGCCAGAAACAATGTATGTGTCTGTATGTAAATGTTATGTTAAAATTAACTATATCAGCGATATAGATAAGACCGCCATATTAATTAATTATCATTAAGTACTTAAACTTATGGCTAGGGATGGTAGTTCTAACCAAGTTACTACTCCCTTCTCTGTCGTCTCAGAAAGAATGGATGTCTTCATCGTCTGGGACGGAACATGAACAGAGATAAATGGAGAGCCCTTATGTCAGCCCCAGACTAAACGGAGGACTGAAGAGACCAAAAAAGAAGACTTAGATTTAAGAGAGTCCTACTCGCTGGGCTACTGAAATAGAGTAACTTAAACTCTATTCATCTATCTGATAAACCAATATTACTATGGGCATATTGATGAAGCTTAGGCGGTTTGGCAAGTTAATGCCAAACCCTGGTCTCCGCCTACATTTCCAGGACACAGGTTTGAATTTACGTATGTATCACAATAAGCTAATTGACAATGTGAAAATAGAAGTATTATTAATATGTACATTTGTACCAATTATGACTGCAAAAAGCCAGAAAAAAAAATTGATAATTTTGTATCCTACCTATTTTATCGTAGACGGCCATGATTGGTCGAGTCTATAATGACGTCACAGATCAGTGAACCCGATAGTTGACTTGACGTTTGTTTGATATTCACCAGTGACATCACTATTGTGCGTTCACGTTAACTTGACGCGTGAGAGAATTGGTAGCACTGAGATGTTTACTGTTACCATGTTAAATAAGGAATCATTCCCATTACTTGGGGAATATAAAAGGATTGAGGGCTTGTTTGACCATCTTCCGATTAGGTCCAAAAGCTAATTCACATGTTATGTCCTTGTTACCAATTCTCTCACGCGTCAAGTTAATGTGAACGCACTGTACCTATTTTATCGTAGACGGCCATGATTGGTCGAGTCTATAATGACGTCACAGATCAGTGAACCCGATAGTTGACTTGACGTTTGTTTGATATTCACCAGTGACATCACTAATTCCTATGCGACGCAATATTGCTGAAGAGCATTTTGGCGGCTTATTTTAATAATGCATTTTAATTTGCTGTTTTAGGACTTTTTTTTAATTATCTCTTTTTGAACACTTACTAAACACCAGGGAAAAACTGTGTTGATTTTCAGAAAGCTGTCAAATAAACTATTGCAATGGTTCTCCCCATACATTACCGGAAAGTTCGGTTCGTGATACACCCTCTTCTCAGGCAAACATGCCACTGCAAAAGTATTTATGGAACCTTTAGCAAATTGGTCTGGGTGCCGAGAATAAAAATTATGTGTACAAAATGTTACGAATGAGTTGTCTTAAGTAAATATGGGGCGTTGAATGTTGGAACTATTACAGAGTGATTTATTGAAATTTAACACGCACTCTGTGCTCGCAATTTCTCCTGGGACTCGAATAGAATAACAGTATTATAAATTGTACCACGATAATGCATCACTAGGATGAATTAGTTCCTGGTGTAATGGACGGCTTTAAATAGGGCGATAGCGGCAACAAAACATTTATTGACATTTTTATTGTATTATTTCTAAGCCTTTCATTTACTTTTTTTTGAATGACAGGATACGCAATAGTCTGATTAGAGAACGTTGTGGACTGAAAGAGGAAGAAAGCTTGACGAAACAAATATAATATACTGCCAATGTGAGTGGAAAGGCTGGTAAGGGACGTCCCAGGTGGACATACATCGACCAAATAGGGGATGATAAAAAAGGGGGGCAAAGGGGAAGATAAAAAGTACCCGGAACCGACGTGCGTGCATGCAACGATTTATGAATTAACGTTGATGAAGCGAAGGTGATCTGTCTCGTGGCAAGTGGCAGTACCTGGTCTCGGCCTACCCCTCTGGAATACGAGCGTGAGGTTATGTGATGTACGTATTTCTAAGCTGTAATATTAATACTATAAAAATGTCAACTTGTCTCTATGTAAAGGAGCGGTCGTAGTCCAGGAGTAGAACAATGGACTCGGAAGTAAGAGATCCAGGTTCGATTCCCAGTGCGGGCATTATACCAATGACTTTGTTTTCTAAGTTATATACAGTTATAGTAGCAATGTCACTCGCAGTGAAGGAAAACATCTTGCGGAAACCTGAGTGTCAGAGGTTTGCATTACCCCATCTCTTGATATGGCCAATCCGCGGTGGGCACGCATTTAATAAATTAAAAAAGGGTAATAAAGCCCGTATTCTCTCTCTCTTTGAGAGAAGCCCTGTGCGGTGCAGTGGGACGTTTATCGACAGCATGAAAATAAATGTCAACATTTTACAATTAAACTCGCAAACAGCCTGGTCAATATGGAACAGAAATAGAATAGTGGTAGTATATAGGTTTTTGTAAATTACAAACTCTACTTGACTGCTTTCAGGAATTTTGCATTTAGTTCTAAGTACTTGGGCAGCTTAATGCACGTCTCTGAGGCACAAATAGCCGCCATTACGGCTTTCGAGAACTAGTTGGCCGTATCCAGCATAAACCACGGCTTACCAACGAACCTGGGCTCTGTTTCAAGCTAAATTAATTTCATAAAGGCCAAATTGGTTGCAATTTAGAAATGGTTTCGAAATAGAAACCTATTTAGAGGCTTAAAATTCTACCCATGCCGGGACTCGAACCCGCGACCTCTGGCTAACCGTGCCAGCGCTCTCCCAACTGAGCTAATGGGCTAATGCAAGTGCCGGCATCAGCGAAATTTCGAACCTCTTTACAATATTCTTTGTATTATTTATAGGCAGCGAGTTACAATCCTCCAATCCGGACTTGACCCCGTGGTAGAGTATGGCCCTACCTTCCTGCGATGCAGGAAGAGACCCGTGCCCCAACAGTGGGGACATACAAGGGTTGATAACGAAGTCAACAATTAACAAAACATAATTTCAAAATATTTTTTGAACAATATTTCAGATATCTAAAATTTATTTGAAGGTTCTTGTTTACACAGAAATTAAATTCAGTTTTTTGTATGTCAATATTATCGCTGTCTTTGACGACATTATACTTAATAATACGAGTATAACTTATTTATTTTAAGACTTTTAGAACTTATATTATAATATTGGCCTTTTTTTGCATCTACTTAATGAGATGATTTATACAGCGTCCAGTGGTATCTTCACTCACACTAGATGGGTGAAAGGACCACTCCGACGCTGTAGTACTTATACATTAGTTTATATTAATTAGATCATAATATTAACTAATTTGAAATATATTATTTTTAAGTTGTTTAATTTTTATCTAGCGTCTTTAAATAACTGATGTCTTTAAACAAATATGCACAGTTAAATTTATTTTTTAATAAAAATAAATCCCTTCTAAAGAAATCCCCGTAAAAACAAATCTCTATAACACTGGCAATGTAGCCGCGCTATTGACGTATTACGAATGTAAGTAAGACTCGTTAAGATAATTCTTTAAAGAAACAAACATCCTGACAGTTGCCAGCCAGTATATCTATGAAAATATTATGTATGTTAGGAAAAATACTAGCAACTTTAAAACTGCAGGTAGCCAACATAATGTAAATACCAGAAATAAACATAAACTTTTGATCCCAAGATTTAGGCTGGCAAAAGTTAATACATCCTTCATGGGGCATTGTATACGCTTCTACAATAAAATCCCTGAAGATATATTAAGTTTGACTGAAGCGCGGTTCAAAAAATGTGTAAAGTACACTTTGTGCCAAAAGAGCTACTTTAATATTAAGGATTATTTATATGACAATGATGTCTGGAATTCAAGCATGTAAAATTCACGAGTTTTGTAGAATCTGTGTAAATTCTGTTAATTAAGGAATTTGAAAAGACTAAGTTTGGAGTTTTTTTGTCCATTTTTTCTCCAAAATGATCCAGATTTTGAAATGGACACCTAGTTTGACTTGTAACGTTCATTAAGTCGCAGTATCTGCGGTACTTTGAATAAAACCTTTTCATTTCAAAGTACAAAAATTATCCCGTACATTTCTGTTCCATAAATATAGACTTCAAAGCAGAATTATCCTCAAATCCGAGAAAATATACTCTCCGAACAAAGAAACAAGCGAATAGCAAATCCGTTCTCCAACTTTACTCGGTTCAAGTCACTAATTGGCTTCAGAGCACAAGCCTTTTGTTTCTAAAAATAGAAACACAAATAAAAATAATAAAACCCGACTGCTGTTCAGCAGGCGGGACCAACTTATTTATCTTGTACTAGTATGTAAGGTACTTTAATAGTATTGCCTTGATGGTCTAGTCACTAGACCATCGAGGGTAGGTACTAGACTCTAGTGGGTAACGCGCTTTACTACCAAACCAGAGGTAGTGGGATCTATTCTCTTTGGAGGCCGCTGTACTTGATTTGTAAACATTTGTACAAAAGACTAAAGCTAAAAGATTAACGCTCTGTCACGCTCTTTTCCGAGAAATTCGAAGAGACAGCACTACAGTTAAGTATTTATTAAGCGAAATACTCAATTCAGAAACCTGCCCATAGCACAGGGTATCGTAGTTTGAGGTGACGACAAGTGATAGTGTAGTGTGGATGTTAGTCACTATGTTGAACGTGGCTGCTGCCCCTGATTTTGTAGTTTTATATTTCAGTTGGTAATTTTTGTTTTTTTAGTTGTACAAATTATCGTTAGAAGCGCCATCTGGGGGTCGTCTCAAACGGCGATGTGATATTTTATTTTCAAATATCTTTTTTAAAATTAAAGTATGTATTAATAAGCATGTTCAATAATTATAAACATACACATATACAAAAATAATAATTAAGCACATATATAAAGATAAATAGTACATACATAGGTATCCATATACATAATAAATAGACTTCATAATACATTTTTACATACTTACGGATGGAATTACACTTTATCGTTGAGAATATGTAGATAGAGTCCAACAAGGTGGACGGATCAAGTTAAAGATTCGTCGACCTCCAAATTTTACACGGTTGTAAGAGACGCGTTGGACAGATCCCGATGGAGGCAAATCATCCGCTCCAGATGCAACCCTGAGGCTGACCACGATCCTCAGACATGAGGGACCGACCCCAGAGAGAGAGAGATGTAGATAGTATTCCTGTCATCTACTCTTAAAGACGCTTATCTGCAACCAGCATCTGGTTTTGTAGCCAGCGGGTTCTTCGACAGCCAGCGGTTTTGCGCGGTTTTTTATCTTTCCCCGCTGCATCAGTTTCATGAGGTGATTTTTATTACTACGGATTAAGAAGCGCTCGTGGCCTAGTGGAACCGAGTGATTAAAATCACTCATTAAGGTTAAGCAAAAACAGGCGCGGTCAAGTGCTGGATGGGTGACCATCCCGTGAATACCGCAAGTGGCATTTTTCCGAGCGCTTCCGTGCTTCGCAAAGCCCGCTAAGCTGTTGGCGCCGGCTGTCATGTAATGGCAGTCGTTAAGTCATGCCGGAGGCCTTATGGGCGACTTGATAACTTCTGACAGTAAGGCCCGTCACTGGCTTACAATCCTCCACCAACCCGAACTAGGCCCCCGTGATGCCGTGCAGGGAGAGACTCGTGCCCCAGCAGTAGGGACATATAAGGCTTGATGTCATTAAGTAGCATCACTGTGCGTGGTATCCCTACATATACTTACATACATACACATATAGTACAACCCAATCACACATGCATCTTCGTCTCGGGCTCCGCCGCGATCGGGTCAAAAGTGTAAGACGTAAGCTTTTCTTTTCTCGCATTTCTTTCTTTCAAATAAAATTAGAATAAACGTGATGTTTTCCTTTTTCTTCAGCAAGGGGTATTGCAACTATAGCCCCTTTAATAAGATTTTTAAAATATTCTTTAAAATTTTCCCCTGTTTGGATTCGTGGAGCGTCTTACCGCTTATTGTCTTACTGCCTATTCAGTCTGCTTACTGCCTATTCAGGTATGTCTGCTTACTGCCTATTCAGGCATATCGAAAGATTTATTATGTAAAAAAAAACTGATATTTCAGTAATAAACTTAAAGTTTAATGAAGGTCAAAGTAATTTTTCTAAAATGATTTCAATTTTTTTTTTAATATGTTGATATATTTCATTTTTTAATAAAAAACCTATTTAGAGGCTAAAAATTTCACCCATGCCGGGATTCGAACCTCTTTACAATATTCTCTGTATTACGTACAGGCAGCGACATCTGACTTAAGCAAATTGCATTACTTACAGCCCCGACTACCTACTTTGCAGTTAGGTTTAACATCGGAACGATATCACTGTACCCACATGATTACACTATTTTTTTTTATTTTTAATGCACTAACCCGTGCTAAGGAACAAATTTAAAAACCTATTTAGAGGCTAAAAATTTCACCCATGCTGGGATTCGAACCCGCAACCTCTGGCTATCCGTACCAGCGCTCTACCAATTGAGCCAATGGGCGACTCACGGCATCAGTGAAATTTCGAACCTCTTTACAATATTCTCTGTATTACGTACAGGCAGCGACATCTGACTTAAGCAAATTGCATTACTTACAGCCCCGACTACCTACTTTGCAGTTAGGTTTAACATCGGAACGATATCACTGTACCCACATGATTACACTATTTTTTTTTATTTTTAATGCACTAACCCGTGCTAAGGAACAAATTTAAAAACCTATTTAGAGGCTAAAAATTTCACCCATGCCGGGATTCGCCAGCCCTCCGGTCCTCCGTGGCGTCGATGAGGCGCTGATGATGACATGACACACACGATTTCAATTGTGTGTGTCATGGCGTCGAACCATCGTAATCACTAGTAGTCATCACAAAACACGGGAGAATTTTACGAATGTTTACTTGTCACTTCACGCGGTATGATTTGTGTTTCAGTCAAAATGGCTGAACCACAAAGTTAATTATTTGATTATTTGATACTGTGTCACGTCTATTTAGACTATTTTTATGTGATAAAACTAATAGTATTTTGAAATTTTTGATGTACATTCATCTATAAACGTTAAATTATAATAATATGATACTTTAAAACATATACCTATATATTTTGTGGGGATGTATTCAATGACAAATAAAACCCTTTGTTTCACAATTTACATAATAGCATTATTTCTGGAAATGGGACGGATTACAGAGGTGTTCGGATTGGATTGGTTCGGATTATAGGAATAGAGGTGCTGCTGTGTAAATTAGCCTGACTAAGCCCGTTTTAAGACTGCTTGACAGTTTTTGCTATTACCAATGCTTAGGAGCTACGAGCGGCGGCGGCGGTTGCCAAAAATGGACGATTTTAGCGGAAAGTTTGGAATCGACCATAGATCTATGAAATGAAATAAAAAGGTTTATTCAAAGTAGCACAGAAATTGCGGCTTAATGAACGTTACAATTCAAACTAGGTGTCCATTTCAAAATATAGATCATTTTGGAGAAAAAATTGACAAAAAACCTCCAAACTTAGTCTTTTCAAAGTCCTTAATTAACAGAGTTTACATAATTATTTTAAAACATAGAGCTCATGCATTGTATTGGCTTTAATTCCAGACATTATTGTCATCTAAATAATCATTTATGCTATAGTAGCCCTTTTGGCACAAAGTGTACTTTGCACATTTTTTGGACCGCGTTTATATCTTCAGGGATTTTATTATTGAAGCGTATACAATGCCCCATGAAGGATGTATTAACCATTGCCAGCCTAAATAGTGGGAACTAGGTCTGTTGAATGAACTTTTTGGCCCTAAGTTCTGTAGACAACTCTTTTCAAAATCGAATTCTGAAATAAATCAATGATGTGTATATTCTCAAACATGCTTGGAAATTTGAGCATTATTTTGACATCCTGTTTCGAGATAAATCGAAATTGCTGTACTGAGCATGTACACATGAATAGCGGCTGGCAAAAGTAGTGTGAAAATCCATATCTGTCGTGTTTTAGCGGTTAAACTAATTACATTGTAGCCCAAATACATGCGAGCATCGGCCGGCAGAAGTGGTATGAAAATCCATACCTGTCGAGCTTTAGTAGCCAAATAAATTAAAAAGTAAATGTCATAACAGTTTTGATATTAGGCAACAGTACCTCCTCATTCCACCGCATGTGTGACATCATCACACAATTATTTGTTTTATTTGTTTTCTCTGAAATTAAGCAATATCAACATTTAAAAAAAAATTTCGTTATCAGTCAATAGCAAAATTAAGAAACGGTATTCTTTTAGGCATTGTAAATTATGAAATGTTGTCATTTACGAAGACTCCAGGGAAAAATACGAACTTGTCACTTTTTTTAGAAACTAATCTGTGAATGCAGTTTTGTAGGGAATTTCCGTAACTCTAAGATAGTATACCGAACAGGGTAAAAAACAAATTAGTCTCGGCTCGGAGTTATTAACGCTTAATAAATCGCATACAGGGAAAAAGTGGCATAAGTCAAACTTTCAAAATGCAATATCTCCAAATGTTTGTTGCTTGACTAGTTTGTCTTTTTCTCTGGGGTCTTCGTATTGTTATAGAGCCAATTTGAAAAAACAAAGGCTCTTTGAAATGAAATCTTCACATAGAGGATTCAGTAATGAAGGGGTTTATTACTGCATCCCGTTTCAAAAGTCCAATACGACGAACGTTCCAGTCTTGGCTTAATTTTTATAGATAGATACCTAGACTGTCCTATATTTTAAAGTAAGCTTGAAATAGATTTTCATCCCGAGCTAGGTACTATTTGTTTTTGCTTTGGAGTCCTGGCTATCTCTAGCCCTTATAGCGAATGGGATAAGAGCAGATATTGATCGAACACAAAGTCCCAATCCAGGTGAAGCTCTGTTGAGAGACAGAACAACTCCGCTACTCTTGAAGTCAATTCTATATAGATAATAAAAAAGCGTTTTTTTTATCTGAATTCGAGAAAAACGCGCATTAAAAAGAAGAATTCGATTGTAGCTGATACATCCCTAACAATTTCACTGTAAAGTGGACAAAAAAGCAACTAAGGTACTAAAATAAAATAAATAAATAGCTCCCTAAAAACAACAGATTCCCAAACTAGGATACCCTGTGCTATGGTAACTGGGCATGACATCACAAATATGGAAAGGCACGCAGCTGAGGCAGTTCGTTTAAATGTGCGGCGGCCACCTGAGGGAATCGAACACAGGACCAACGATATGGTAATCAGACGTTTTACCGCTCTACCAACGAGGCAGTCCAAGGGGTATGGCCAATAATACTAATGGTGCCTTGTCAACTAAATATTTAGCTAATCTATCTTGACATTTAGTTAATCTATGTCAAGATAGATTAACTAAATGTCAAGATAGATTAGCTAAATATTTAGTTTATGACATGTGTGATTTTTGTATTGGCCAAAAATTTTTAGTAGTAATAAAGAAAGAAATTTAAAAATCCTTCTAACGTGGCCTAACGTTATTTTGGAATGAGCGGACGCAAAAGATTTAATTATTCGCGAAACGTAGAAAATTTAAACAAGCAAAAAAATGTGCAAGTCTTAATTTGATTGGAACTTTTAACACAAACGTTAGAAACAAAGCATTACGTATGGAACGGAAATGTCGTGAATTGCAACGCAATATCGCAATATTGACATCGAGAGAAGATCTTCGGTGCCGGGGTCCCGAGCGCAGCCTCTGCCGATCAATACAGGTCTCCCCCGACCCCCCGCCGGCCCACAGCCTCAGTTCAGGCACACCGCGCCCGTAACTCGGAGAAAACCAACGAGACTCCAGAAAACAGTTTACAGCAAGGAGGTCCTTGCATTTTCTTTTTAAAACAAAAGATAACTTTTTGGTGGTTGTTTTTGTGGCCAGTGTCTGAATAGTGTTGGAGATGGGTGATTGTTAAGGTAAGTTGTTTTATTTTTTTTAGCTATACAGTCTATAAGATCGATGATTCGAGTCGCAATCATTCAAATTAACTAAAATTAAAGCTTTTATTGTTAAGGGGGTAGCGCGGAACTTTTATTTTTTAGATAAACTTTTTTTTTTTGGTATAAATCTCTAAAAAAAGAGAATGACATAGTTTCCTGTTTAAGCTTAGGATTTTTAGTGTACAGATGTACTCATCTCAGATGTACGTAGATCTATCTATCTATTCATGGGCTTGCACGCGCACTGAATCAAGACGGATTTTTAAATTCATATACTTTTACTGATTTACTTTAATTGTGTATTTTTTTGTCGGTGGTGATAATCTGTGGTGGATATTTGAATTGTTTATTTATCTTCACACAACATGTCTACATCATAAATTATCATAATATGATACAATATTATTGTATGCATTCCATTGTTCCTTCAGTAAATAAAAAAAAATGTTTTATTTCATAGTATTACATATAACAGTCTGTAAATATATTGTTAGTTGTGTGTTTTATACGCACATTGACTAACTAACAAAGTAACTGTTAACAGTAGGTTAACACACTGTAGTCTACGAGAAGAGAAGTTTCTGTCACTGAAGTCGATTTCATATAAACTTTTCATAGAAGAAGGCTTCTGGGAAGGGATTTCAAAATATGTAAATAGGTATGTCTATTTTCGTCCTCCATTTCCATGTAGGTATTGAGCGGCGCAGGACAGCGTGCTCTTTGACATTTCATTTTTATTGTTGGACGACGCGGGATGTTACATTGTTCGGACTTGGAGTTTTTTAATTTACTCAAAAAAAAAAAAGCAATTTGCTTATTATATGCCATATATGACAGGGTGAAAAAAATATAAATTACACACATTGGTATAAGTTATGAATTTTAAAGTCGATTTAAGGCATTTTAACTAAAAAAATCATTATAAGTTCTGCAAACTGGCCAGGATGGTCGAATCTACAATGACGTCACACCTCAGTTAATATAGCGATTCGAGAACCCGAGAGTTGACTTAACATTAGTTTGTGTACTCACCAGTGACGTCACTATGCGACGCAATATTTATTAAGAGCATTTGGCGGCTTATTTTAAAACGAATTTATTGAATTAGAACAATACACGAAAGAATAAAAGATTAAGGGACACAAACCGGGGGATGGGCAGCAGCGCCCTCTGCATACAATCCGCTATTTGACTATCTTTTGAAGTAAGTCTTAAAAGGTAAATAACTCTTCCATTAGACCAAAAAATATTTTAGTATATTTTTTTAGGACCTAAAAGCAACATAAAAATATATTTTAAAACTTTATTTTCCTAAACAGCCAAAAACGCGGTCAGACATTTTTGTCTATGGTTTGAAGTCCAAAAAATTGTAAACAAAGTTTGACATTCAATTTTCTGCAAGTGATCTCTGAGCATAGTAAAATAACAACAATGCAACCATGATTTCATCGTATTTACATCTAAAATATACCAATTATCATTATTGCACTGTTTGAGAATGAAAAAACGCGTCAATAAAGACCCCCTGGAAGTTGTGGATTCGTGTATCCAGTGAAATTAACATTCGAAAAATTTGCCAAAAGAGACCCCGACTCTTTGAAACTCGGTTGTATTTATGCGAAGTTCACTTTGATGTACCGAAGTCCTATGATAATCAATGTCCACTGGCTCTGGCTGAAAGATGTTTGTTTACATACTTTAGATGCTTTCAAGATGGCGGATAGCGTTTTCACCGTTACGAATTAAACGAGGAAAACATTTTTGTACTTTGCAAATTTTGCAGCTATCCTGCGTACTTACTTAGCAAAATCAATATATTTCGGTTTCTTACGTTAAATACTATAGGAAATATTCATTTATCGCGCCAAATTTGATACGTGTCAAATAGCGGTTTCCACCGAACTGCGATCCCCAACCCGCATGCCCAGCGTGGGGATTATGGGCATTACCCCCTATGAACGTGGCGCTCTTTAGGGGAGGGATATGTATCATTAAGGGAGGGAGGATAGCCCTCCCTTAATGAGCGCCACGTTGTGCTATCATAGGGGGTGATGCCCATAATCCCCACACTGGGCATGCGGGTATTTTTGGTTAATTTATTTTAATTGTTTATCGTGCCACTTTTTATCACGAACATTCTGCGAATTATTAATAGGGCATTATTTTATATGTAACAACTACAGCAACAATTATTGAATAAATCTAGTAAAATGTTATTTTGATATAAATTATATTACATACATGCATACATACATAACCTCACGCCTGTATCCCAGAGGGGTAGGCAGAGACCAGGGACTGCCACTTGCCACGATCCTGACAGATCACCTTCGCTTCATCAACGTTCATAAGTCGTTGCATGCACGCACGCCGGTTCCGGGTACTTTTTATCTTTCCCTTTGCTAATACATCCCCTATTTGGTCGATGTAAGTCCGTCTGGGACGTCCCTTACCAGCCCTTCCCTTCACATTCGCAATATATATCTGTTTTGTCAATCTTTCTTCCTTCATCCTCTCCACATGTCCAAACCAATGCAACAATCCTTTTTCAATTCTAGTCACTACGTCCTCTTTCAGTCCACAACGTTCTCTAATCAGACTATTGCGTATCCTGTCCTTCAAAGTAACACTACACATTCTTCTCAAGGCCCTCAGTTCAACTGCATTAATTCTACTTTCTTGTTTCTTTTGCCACACCAAAGTCTCGCTACCATACATAAGTGTTGGGACCAGCACGCCCCTATGAATAGCCAATCTAGCACTTCTGGAGATGTTTCTCCAATGGAGTGCAATGCACCGTTTACACAATTTCCCGCTTTAAATTAAATTAATCTAACACTAAAGTAATATGCGCTATGGCGCTCATTAGGGGAGGGCTATGTCTAGCAGTGGACCAATATAGCCTGAAGAAGAAGAAAGTAATATCTAATTAATTAAATTAAAACAGTTTGTAGTGCAATGATAATTAAACAATTACTAAGTTGTGTAAAGTATTACGTACTAATTGACAACATTTCAAAATTGTATGGAGCTCTAATTCGAAAACCATTTCGAGATTTGGCTTTGTAAAGCACGTAAAAATTTATTTCAGTTTTTTCTGTGGTTTCATTTCCGAGAAAATGGTAAAAACACAAAAATACGCTGATGACGTCACACCATGGCTCCCAGTGAACATGCCTGTGCCACGATAAAAAAAAAGTATATTTCAAGATCTAACCTAAAAAATCAGTGTTGCCAATTTAGCGACTTAGTCGCTAGAAATGACGACTTTTGCGAGAGCCTTAGCGACAAGAAAAAAGTTTTGAGGACAAAAATAATTTAGCGACTTAGCTGACGACCAGTGTTATTATCGTCAAAATCTGGACCTTCAAATTGCCGTATTTATAAAAAAAAAATCGCTGATCTGCCGTATTATCTTTTAATTGAATAATTAGTGATTGAAACACAAAAATAATAAGTATATTTTCAACTTTCTATCATTTCTTCATCCTATATGTTTCTAATACACTGCTTGTGCAATGAATATTTTTCTTTGCTTTTCATTTTGATAAGCATAATTATCTCCTGACACCTGAAATTTTGTGCAACCGCCTTGATTTCGAATAGCTTGTTTAGCTAAGAGTAGGACATATAAAAGAGATTGCATGAGACATCTAGTTCAATTTATGTCTGCAGGAAAATTTTCTTTGGGATATCCCGAAAATCGGACACATTTATTACGTTTCGTTTGTAGTATTTTTTGTTTTAAACTCACGAGCATGTTGGACTTGAATTGCCGTATTATATGATACGGCAGTCGAAATCCTGCCGTATACCGTATATTACAAAAAACATCCATGAATTACAGTATATTACGGCAATTGCCGTATCAATAATAACACTGCCGACGACGTTTTAACCTGAAGATTTCGTTAAGTACAAGATAAAAAAATATGCCCAACACTATTTTTTACTTACTCAAACGTCTACTTCAACTGAGCCATATGAGAATGAGGACGAAGAAGTGTTTAATTTATGTAGTGATGGCGAAGAATAATTATTAATTATTGTATTTCTTAAGTAGTACATTGTTATTCACGTGGCCCCCCCCCTTTATTTTTGGTTGCTGCTGGTCTCCGGGGCCTATTTCATAAAACTGAAATCATGGTTTTCATCATCACGGTTGCACCACTTATTTTCACTGCATCGTCATGAGATGCATGAACTCCAAAAGCATTGAAAGATCTACCTTGGGTAGATTTCGGCTGTCAGCGCGTACGAATCCGTCTAAATCTGAAGTGTCCATTGTATACCTACCAATGACTTTCTTGTTCTTGTATAGAATATAATTTGAGTAGAGAGAAATAAATTTAACACTACACAAAGTTTGTTTACGTTAGGTACTTACCTACGCAAGGCAAACCTCACAACATAATATCAGGGTTACCATACTTTATACTTACCATACCATTATAAATAACCTTGAAAAAGTAGCTACAAAAGTAACAAACTGGCAGCAAAAACACTCCGAACGCAGATAAAGGCTTTGCCAACAGAAAGTACATTTGACAAAAAAGGAACAACTACATATAAGTCTGTCTGTCTGTCTGTCTGTCTGTCTGGTTGTCTGGAAGAGATCGCTCTTAGCGATAAGACCGCCAATTGTATAACATTACTTAGATTTAAGAATCATGGTTGTAATATTTTTCTGGTTGTGCAATAAAGAGTTCTCTATCTATCTATCTATAAGGGATGATGAATTGAACTAAGCTGATTTAATTGTATAAAAGAAAAACATATTTGCATATGTTAAAAAAATTCAGAAACTGTTTTTTAACATGGCCCTGGCAAATACTAAAATGACATTTGTAACTATATTTTTTTTTTAGGATATTAGGCAAAAGAAAACATATTGTGAGCCTCGTTGTTTCGTCACTTCCGGTAAAAATATTTTAAACTTTAAAATGTAAAAAATATAAGAAAACGTGCGTATTTCAGAAAATAAAAAAATATGGTTCGTTTTATTTTGTATCTAGTTTCCTTTAGGACAATAAAATCCGTATGCTAAAAAAATGAAATGTTGTCAATTGTACGAGCACCGTTAACCACGAGCTATGGCCGATGGGGCCGAAAAGTTTTCGAAAGGAGACCATAAATCGGCAAATTCTTAATTTTACGGTAAATTCTTAATTCTTAAGTTTCGCGGTTTTGCTTTATTGAAAGAACTCGGTGCGCGAGGTCCGATTCGCACTTGTCCGCCATTTTAATTGGCAAACCGCATCATTGCGGCGGGAAAGGTGCGATGCGGTGCTTCCAGCCAGCTTTCAGTATGGTCCCACTCAGTCGCTGTTCGGCGGTCGTGCAAGCGTGGTGGCTGGCCGAAAAAAAGCTTCGAGGCCTAGTGAAAAAAAAGAAACTGACTGGCCGTTAAGAAAAAAAACAATGGATCGCTAAATTAGTTTGACGTGAACAGTGCCATGTTGTAGTGATGGATTGCAGTTGTTGAAAAGTTTCTTGTTCTACGGTACGGAGGGAAAAGGTAAAGAAAAAAGAATGTAGTTGGAAGAATTTTATTTTTAAAAGTTATTGGCAGCTACTAGTATCAAAGCGTTAAGAACAGGAATAAACATACCTAGTCGCATGATTTTTTTATCGCAAAAAGAACGTCACCTCTAGCTATTTTTTATACATTTATTAAATTATATACAAAAAAGCGGTTTAACCGTTTGAAACAAAACAATGCATGGTAAATTAGTTTGAAGTGAACAGTGCAAAGCTGTCATGGATTGCAGTTGTTAAAAAGTTTCTTGTTCTACGATACGGAGGGAAAATGTAGAAAGTAAAAAGAATGTATGTAGTTGGCCGAATTTTATCTAAAAAAAGTATTGGCAGCAATCAAAGACGTTAAGAACAAGAATAAATATTCTTAGTCGTGTATTTTTTTTCTATCAAAAAGAACGTTTTAAAACACTTATTACATACAGGGTGTGTCGTCAATAATGGATAACCCTGTAGCTGCTGACTAGCCACATAATCATCTATTACATGTCCCACTTTTATCGTCATTTGGCCATGCATTTTTTAAAAATGATTTTTTTTTAAATTTTTTAAAAGAAATATTGCTATTTTTACAAAATTGGCTACCATATCCACAAATAAAGAGGTTTTTTGGTTCTGTTTTCTGTTTCTAATTTCTGGATATCTGTACTATTACTTGAATTAGAATAAAATAAGATAGTATTAACAATTATTTAAGAATAAATAGTTTTTTCCTAATTTTCAAGGTCATTTCTGCCGGATTATGTAACTTTGACTCAATTTTCTTACAAAAAATGTATGGCACTGAAAATGTACGGGCTGAAATTAAAAGTTACGTGTATTAAATTTTAACCTTTTAAATTCGTTGTGAATTGCTTGTGATTAAACCTTACGAAATAAAATTTTATTTAATTTTAAAAAGGGCCTTTTAAAAGGGTATGAATAATGAAACAAGTGTTATTTTTTCAATTTTGATTAAACTAAATTTTCAAAATGGGCTCCATTTGCTGCGATGCATGCTCTACACCTTCTGTTATCCTCGTAAGGTTTAATCACAAGCAATTCACAACGAATTTAAAAGGTTAAAATTTAATACACGTAACTTTTAATTTCAGCCCATTTTCTGGATAAATTGTAATAACTCTGTATTGCGACAAGGTACCTTTTACTATGACACCATTTTAGAATCTGTATGAAGTGGACAACTTTTTAAAATAATGGGCCACTTGAGTGCCATACATTTTTTTTTTAAGAAAATTCAGTCAAAGTTACATAGTCCGGCAGAAATGACCTTGAAAATTAGGAAAAAATTATTTATTCTTAAATAATTGTTAATACTATCTTATTTTATTCTAATTCAAGTAATAGTACAGATATCCAGGAATTAGAAACAGAAAACAGAACCAAAAAACCTCTTTATTTGTGGATATGGTAGCCAATTTTGTAAAAATAGCAATATTTCTTTTGAAAATTAAAAAAAAATCATATTTAAAAAATGCATGGCCAAATGACGATAAAAGTGGGATATGTAATAGATGATTATGTGGCCAGTCAGCAGCTACAGGGTTATCCATTATTTACGACACACGCTGTACATATATCATCTAAACGTAGAAACGGCCTGGCCTATTAAAAAAAACAATGCATCGGTAAATTAGTCTGAGGTGAACAGAGCAAAGTTGTTGTGGATTGCAGCAGTTGTTGAAAAGTTTCTTTTTCTACGATACGAAGGGAAAAGCTATAGAAAGAAGAATGTAGTTGGCATAATTTTATTTTTAAAAGATATTGGCTGCTATCAAAGACTTTAAGAATAAGAATAGGTAAACATTCAGGGGTGAAAAAAAAAATTATGACGGAAAAACGTATGCGAGTAGTATATTTTTATAGATACATTTAAAATTTACCTACATAATGTAATTAAAATAACTGACAAAATAACTTATTTCATTAAAAAGAAACTAAATACTTATGTATTTTTTTATGTAGCTTATATTTCCCACTGCAAGGCTATCTCTTTCTCCCCCAGAACCTAGGCACTTCGTTAAGTTAATTTGAACCTTTGAGTATTAGATGAAGCGCTTGTGGCCTAGTCGAACGGAGTGATTGGAATCAATCACTTGAGTTAATCAACAACAGGTGCGGTCGGGTGCTGGATGGGTGACCGTCCCGTGACTACCCCTAGTGGTATTTTTTCCAAGCGCTTCCGAGCTTCGCAAGGCACGTTAAGTCATTGGTGCCGGCTGTCCTGTAATGGCAGTCGTTAAGCCATGTCAGAGGCCTTATGAGCGGCTCGCTAACTTCCGACACGACAGTAATTGCTTTTAGCAATTGTACTTTGTATCTTTACATGATTTATAATATGTGCTCTGGTGTTACAATAAACTGTCTATCAATCCAATACCAACCCTGACTTGACCCTCATAGTGGAGTATGACCTAACCTTCCTGCGATGTAAGAAAAGACCCGTATCCCAGCAGTTGGGGCATACAAGGGTTGATATCGGTTTATTAATAGCTGGGACTCGCTGGATGTGGGCGGCACAAGACCGGGAAGTTTGGAAAACCATTAGCGAGCCTTATGTCCTGCAGTGGGCGTCAAATGGCTGATGAAGATCATGAAACTTTATTGCGTACGAAACATAAAACATCACATTACATAAGAATAGTTAACATGTACAAAGACGAGCTTATCTCTGTAAGAGATTTCTTCCAGCAAACCTAAGATACTGCTCGTATCTTATATACTGGCGAGACTTGGTATACGCAGATGAAAATATGCAATCATCAATAAAAATTAATAATACCTTTGTAACTAAAATAAGTCACTCGGTCCGAGTGTACTAAGAACGTGAAAATGTGGTTTTACAGAAACGCGAGTTGGCTAAATAAGCGTCTGAATTACGGAAGCTGTCATAGTTCAAAGGGACTCATTCGATACGGAACCCAAAAAAAACGACTTCCCTGTGAAGATTCCTATTTCTCTTCTTTCGTGATGAAAGCGTCGTCTCTGTCTCTTAGGCGTGGGACGCATCGAAAGGAGAGGGCGTCTCGCGCCTCAGACAGACAGATACCTAAACATGCACGACTCATCAATGTAAACATAGAAGGCCTTCGCAACACACACTTAACCTAGCGTGATGACCAAAGTGACAAAAATTTGTGTCAAAATGGCGTGGATAATGAAATTCATTTCGTCATTTGAAAATTATGTAAGATTTTTCACAATTTTATTAGCATTACAAGTACCTATAATAATCGGATTGGAAATATTATGCAGATTGTAGTGATATATAACACTTTTTGAATAATTATGAAATACTTTCTCTAATTTGAGAAATGCGAAACTCCACAAAAAAATTGCAAAAAAAGGGCAGTGCGAAATGACCTTGAGTTATAAGGCCACTTCAAACATTCCGGGGTCCGAGCGCGGCAAGGGTTAAACAATTAGTGCTTGTAACCATTTTTTTTAATAAAGTCAGCTAAATAGGTTTTTAAGTGAGATTATTTAATAATATTACTTTATGAACTAAAACTTTCGTAAGCACAACACATTGTAGACTTTTAGTCCGGATTTACTTAAGGGTGTTGTTATATCGGAATGCGATAAAATAATGCAAATTATTTTATCTGTAAATGAATATACATCAGCATATTATATGTTTTATGAATAAACCTCTATTAAGTTTTACCTAAAAGGTCCCAAAACCGGAACGGTTTCCTACAAAAAATGAACAAAATATCATTCACGATAATTTAAAGATCATTAATTATTCCAAAAATCCACTGCTGACTTGTACGACAGAGTTAATTGTCCGAAGAGATATCACAATTCCTAAAACTGGCTTCAAGCCAACGACGCGACGAGCCGTGTGCTTTGAAGACAGTAAGTACTTTTAGCATTTGTTTTCATTTCAATCTCAACGAGTCGGCCTCAGTCTGCTTACGCAAAAAGTGTGGTGTTACAATATTTACGTAAGTTTACGAACCAAATGACAAGGAGCCGATTCTCGCCCATGCGAATAGAAATCGTAGACGCAAAATATTCGAAGGAATAGACATTTTTTACGTGTTTTGTTATGTTTTTCTATAAGAATAATATAAACACAAGAATCTTTATAACCATTTCTTTAAATAAATATTTTTAATTTTTCTTTTAGTAAGAAAAAAGGTACATACTTTGTAAGTAAGGCCCGCCACTGCCTTACAAACCTTTTTTCATTTTGAACCCAGGAGGAACCCTATTACGGGTACCACCGGCTCGGGGAGCGCGGTGGTTATGTCGGACTCACCGCCCTGAAAAGGGCGGAATACTGACTAAAACTCCTGAGGTGTTCCTCCGCACTCGCAAGGGACGGGGCCACGGGAACGCTTGCGCACACTACCGCGACAACTGCCCTACAATCCTCCACCAACCCGGACTTGGCCCCCGTGGGGGAGTATGGCCTAACCTTCCTGCGATGCAGGAAGAGACCCGTGCCCCAACAGTGGGGACATACAAGGGTTGATATCGATACAATACAACAATACAACAAATACAAAATCTTTATTTACGTAAACTGCTTAATTTAACGGTACATAGTATCTGGAGCCACCTTTTAAGCATGTATAATGCCTGTACCAGGCGACACCGCACTTCCATAGCTTGAGAAAATCTTAGTTTAATTTGTTTTTTTTTTTCTTATTTTAAAGATTACTTTATTACTATTAAGAGAAAAATATAAAAAAAGATAAAAGTATAAAACTCAGCCATGTATTTTTATTGTTTAGGTAGATCATAATCGTATGTGTGTGTGTGTGTGTATGTCTGTGTGCGTGTGTGTGTCAGGGTGTGTCCATGTGTGTGTTTGATTGATATAATATTATTTTAGCTGCTCTAATAATGCTTCAGTTTCATCATAATTTAATCTATGCAACCATTTTACTATAGTTTTTTTACATTCGTAATAAGTATAATCGTAAATTTTAATTTGTTTATTTATTTTATTATATAAGAAAGAGGATTGCGCATTATACGATATGTACCTTTGTAATTATTTTGTGTCTGTTGTTTTTTTCCAGTATACCTACAGTAAAAAATATTCTTATCTTAATTTTTTTAAAGAGAAAGAGTGGTTAATAGATATTGCGAATATGAGTGGAATGGCTGGAAAGGGACGTCCCAGGCGGATAGACCAAATAGGCGATGTATTAGCAAAGGGGAATATAAAAAGTACCCGGAATCGGCGTGCGTGCATGCAACGACTTATGAACGTTGATGAAGCGAAGTCAGGATCGTGGCAAGTGGCAGTCCCTGGTCTCGCTTACCCCCCTTCCCCTCTGGGATACAGGCGTGAGGTTATGTATGTATGTAGAAAGGAAGTTTTTAGGTTATGTATGTAAGTTTTTAGGAAGTTTACCTTCTGCTATGATACTGACAAACCTCATTCACTTCATCAGCATTCATCAGAACATTCGTTAATGTCCCAAGAAGAGAACAAAAGTCTAAAAAACATTGCAATTAACGAAACGAAAGTGCCCATAAATTATGTACAACGATCTGCCTGTCCATTGTAACTTCTTAGATCTGTGTATGTCGGCCGTCAAGGCGTATAAAAATAAACATTTTAAGTGCCTAGTGGGCATGGAGTGGGATATAATGGTGCTATGCGACAGTTTCATTTCAATAACTCGGTTTATCGTAGGATCTGTTTTTTATGCAGGCTATAGGTACGTCCCACTGCAGGGCACAGGACTTCTCTCAGAGAGACTATGGGCTTAATTAACACGCGTGCCCACCGCGGGTTGGCAATTTTAAGCGAGGTATTTGAACACCTCAGACACTCAGGTTTCCGTAACTGTTAGGAGTTTATTGCTACTACAGATTGTTTACAGGAGTTAATTGCGTTTATTGATATCAACCCTCGTATGTCTCGACTGCTAAGGCACGGATCTCTTCCTGCATCGCAGGAAGGTTACGCCATACTCCAACACGGAGGCCAAGACTGGATTGGTGGAGGCTTGTAAGACAGTGGCGGGCCTTACGGCCTTACTGTTAGAAGTTATCAATCCGCCCATAAAGCCTCTGACATGACTTAACGACTGCCATTTCATGGCAGCCAGCACCAACGGTTTGACGTGCCTAGCGAAGCACGGAAGCGCTCGGAACAATGCTACTAGCGGTAGTCACGGGACGGTCACCCATCCAGCAACTGACCGCGCCTGTTGTTGCTTAACTCAAGTGATTGATTCCAATCACTCGGCGCGACTAGGCCACAAGCGCTTCTCATAGTAAATACTTAAATCAAACAGGGGATGTACCTATTAACAAAGGTCAGGATAAAAATACCCGAAACCGACGTGCGTGCATGCAATGACTAAAGAATGTTGATGAACCGTAAGAGATCTGTCAGGATCGAAACAAGTGGCGACGAAAGTCCTGGTCTCTGCCTACCCCTCAGGGATACAGGCGTAATTTTATGAATGTATCTGAGAGGTAATTTTAAATTTAAAAATATTATTTTTGCGCACCATTTTTACAAAACTAGTGCCACATACTTCTAGACCATGGTTATAATGACTTCTTAAAAATTTACGGAAAATTATCACCCTGTAGATCCCTGTATGGTTGCCTGGAGATTTCTGTTACTGTAATTTCTGTGTACAATAAAGAATATTATATGTATCGATCTATCTTATAACGGCCTCTGTGGCGCAGCGGTAGCGCATCTGCCTACCATGCAAGAGGTCCCGGGTTCGATCCCCGGCTGGGGACAAACAAAACCCCAGGTCTTGGATGTTTACATGTTTGTGATGTCGTTGTTTCTGGTTTCCACGACACAGGGTATCCTAGTGTGGGGCCAGAAGCAATGTATGTGCCTGTATGTAAATGTTAAATGTATCTGGTGCGGGATCGGTGACCGTCCCGTTATTACCGTGCTTCGCAAGGCACGTTAAGCCGTAGGTGCCGGCTGTCATGTAATGGCAGTCGTTAAGTCATGTCAGAAGCCTTATGGGCGGCTTGATAACTTCTGACAGTAAGGCCCGCCACTGTCTTATAAAGTTATAACCCTCCACCAACCCGGACTTGGCCCCCGTAGTGGAGTATGGCCTAACTTTCCTGCAACGCAGGAAGAGCCGTGCCCCAGCAGTGGGGACATACAGAGTTGAATTCGATGCGTTATCTGTGAGGTGGTTTTATGCAACAAATATTATTTTTACGCACCATTTTTCAAAACTAATGCCATTTATTTCTAGATCATGGTTATAATGACCTCTTAAAAATTTACGGAAAACGATCACTCTGTAGATCCCTGTATGGTTGCCGGGAAGAAATTGCTTTAAGTAACAAGGCCGCCATTGTACAATATTTTTTAATAATTTCTGTTACTGTAATTTCTGTGTGTAATAATAAAGAATATTATATGTATCGATCAAGGTATCGATCTATCTTATGACGGCCTCTGTGTCGCAGCAGTAGCGCATCTGCCTACCATGCAAGAGGTCCCGGGTTCGATCCCCGGCTGGGGACAGAGAAAAAACGCCCAGGTGTTGGATGTTTACATGTTTGTGATGTCGTAGTTTCTGGTTCCCACGACACAGGGTATCCTAGTGTAGGGCAAGGAGCAATGTATGTGCCTGCATGTAAATGTTATGTTCTAGATTGAATTCAATGCTCCATAAAGGACCTCAAAATCTGAGCCGAATAAGTAGCAAACCACGTTAAACTCCACTGCTGTTGGCTAAACAGATGTTATCGTTCAATAATGACGTACAACGAGCTCCTGAAAGGTTATTAAATGGTAGCGACGTTTAGTTTTCTTGCGTGAGATTGGCGTTTGCTAATGGAGCTTTGTGTTTCCATTAACCGGCAGGACCGATGGAGTAAAAAGGTTCTCGAGTTTAGACCACCTGGGGCCGGCTTCATAAAACTACAATTCATAGTTTATTACAACAATTCGAATTACTGCTTAATGATTCTTGACAGCGCCCGTAGTCTAGTCGAACCGAGTGGTTGGAATCAATCACATGAGTTAAGCAACAACAGGCGCGGTCAGGTGCTGGACCGGTGACCGTCCCGTGACTACCGCTAGTAGCATTTTTTCGCAAGGCACGTTAAGCCGTCGGTGCCGGCTGTCATGTAATGGTAGTCGATAAGTCATATCAGAGGCCTTATAGGCGGCTTGATAACTTCTGACAGTAAGGCCTGCCACTGTCTTTCAATCGCCCACCAACTCGGACTTGGCTCCCGTGGAGGAGTATGGCCTAATCCTGCTGCGATGCCGGAGGAGACCCGTGCCCCAGCAGTAGGGACATACAAGGGTTGACATCGAACATCATCTCGAAAATAACTAATGTTATGTTACATATAAAAATTCGTAGAAAGTTCACTGATTCCGGTGAGTTGCCCATTGGCTCAGTTGGTAGAGCGCTGGCACGGATAGCCAGAGGTCGCGGGTTTGGATCCCGGCATGGGTGGAATTGTTGGCCTCTAAATAGGTTTTTGAAATTGTCCTTAGCACGGGTTAGTGCATTAAAAAAAAAGAATATAAAAATCTCGTGTCACGAATTCGTCAGAAACATCTTCACCGATTTTATGATTATTTTGTAATATTCGGTAGGCCTGATTTTAGGTCCTTTGCTGATTAATATGGCCTAACAACGTTTGCTCTGTCAGCTAATTAACATATAAATATTTTCTGAGGTTAACACGAGCACTAGACATAATTAAAACTTAAAAAACCTATTTAGAGGCTAAAAATTTCACCCATGCCGGGATTCGAACCCGCTACCTCTGGCTATCCGGCATTTGAATCCCGGCATGGGTGAAATTTTTAGCCTCTAAATAGGTTTTTTAAATTTGTTCCTTAGCACGGGTTAGTGCATTAAAAATAAAAATAGTGTAATCATGTGAGTACAGTGATATCGTTCCGATGTTAAACCTAACTGCAAAGTAGGTAGTCGGGCTGTAAGTAATGCAATTTGCTTAAGTCAGATGTCGCTGCCTGTACGTAATACAGAGAATACTGTAAAGAGGTTCGAAATTTCACTGATGCCGTGAGTCGCCCATTGGCTCAATTGGTAGAGCGCTGGTACGGATAGCCAGAGGTTGCGGGTTCGAATCCCGGCATGGGTGAAATTTTTAGCCTCTAAAGAGGTTTTTTAAATTTGTTCCTTAGCACGGGTTAGTGTATTAAAAATAAAAATAGTGTAATAATTAAAACAATTTTTATACGTATTTCACTTGTTTTATTATATTTTTACAATTTTCCGACGTTTCGGCACGTTTACAGGTGCCGCGGTCTCGGATGACTGAGGTGACAGACGTCTTTTTGAAAGCATTAACTCTTAGTTTACTAATATAATAAAACGAGTGAAATCCGTATGAAAACAGTTTTAATTATATAAATATTACCAACAATTTCCAAAGTGACGCAGTTACGGAGCAAAAACAATTATTAGAAAAGTTGTGCAGTGATCCTAAAACCCATTAGCTCAGTTTGAGCCATAGAAAGACAATGTCAATACATGCGGCGTGAACTAATTGCGAATGTAACATTATGCCACGTTTGTTTGTTAGGGTGTTAGCACAGGCCGACTAGCAGTAGGTATTGGTCTCCCTAATTGAAATTAAATCCTTAAAATTGAAATATGTTTATTTATATTCTTTTGGTTGCACTTACCTTTAATTTAAGTTTAATTTAGTGTAACAAACAAACAGCTAGAGCTAAACTAGGCCGATGCTGTATCTTAAACGCTTCATTCCGTTTGACATAATTCATTTGTAATTCTTAAATTTAGTTCACCTGTAATTCTTAAATTTACTGTGGGTAACAATTTAAATTATTCCTCACGAGTTAGTGTTTTTTCCGCGATTTGCTCTTAGAAGTCCTTCCTGGTCCCTGGCTGTTAGTCAACAACATTGGCGTAGCTCCGCAGGTCAGTAATAAACTTTACTAGAGGCAGAACAAACAGTGACATTCCATTCGGGATGTTTACAATACACTAGCGAGCTTTCGCCCAAGATTGATGCGGGAATCAATTTCGGCTTCCGGTCTAGTCTATATATAGTACATTACACAACTAGGGTGGTAATACAAAGAAAGGCCCGAGATCGCAGAAGTTTGCGGCCCGAGCTGCAAGCGAGGGACGTAAATATGCGATCGAGAGCTTTCTTTATTACCTCCCGTGTTGTGTACATCTTTTTATGTCTACACTTGGCCAGAAAGCGGCTTTTTCCGTGCGCGCAGCGTGCGGAAAAAGCCACTTTATTGCCAGGTGTGACATAATAGTACATTATGATATAAGTGCGGCAAGTTGAACATTACAGCCGAGGCGATATTACTAGCCCAAGCCATCGGCGAGGGCTATAAGGAAGCAGAGGCTGTAATTTTCAAAGCGCACGTATGTCATACGACGTTTTATAACATATTTACGAGGAAATTAATAAAACTCTGATTTTGTTATCATCACTACTTGACGACATTTTCAAATAAAAACAATACATCGAAAAGAAAAAGCGAGCGGATTTATTTTTACTTGTCCACAAATAAGCGATGCGCGCGCATCAACTTTTTTTTTTAGGCAAAGGTACAAAAACAGCCAGTATTACTAATAAAGTAAATTAATATTTTTGTGTTTTTGTTACAGATGAATGGTTGTAATTTATTGTCAAAATTAATTAAATTAAAGAATTAAATGTTTATTTGTTATGTTTTATGTCCCAAAGTTAATTTTATTCATAAAATATTGAGCACTTTCTTGACATAAAACCTCTTTGCTAAGATTTTTAAAAGTATCGTTCATTTTTAGACGGAGTATCTTAAAACTTTATTAAAAAAAACACGTGCCTTTTACATTAAATTATCGCACAAGTACGTAATGAGATACATTACGATATTGAAATTGGTGTAATAACAACCACTTTACGAGCAAACTGTCCTTAAAAAAATCGAAAATATCTTTTATAACAATAAAAGATATTTTCGATTTTTTTAAGGACAGTTTTCATTGTACTTATCCGAGCGTTAAGATCAGCCTTTTAACCTACCTATTATTATTACTATTTAAATTCTTTATTGCATAAAAAAATTGCACATAGGCGACCTTAATGCTACTTAGCATTATCTACCAGCTAACCTAAGTTTTGGAGACCAGATTAGCAGGTAGTGCAATGTTAACCAATATAAAATTTACTAATTAGGTATATCTATTTTATATAATAACTTTAAAATAGTGGGGGAATATCATATAACATAACAATCAATACATATGAAATACAATAAATACATAAACCTATTAAGTTAATGTATAGCTTAAATCAGGATTGGAGTTCAGCGTGAAGCAAAGTGTGTGCCGCGGTACACTGATGTACAGTCTGTTAGCTTTTAGAATATACCTCGGGCTCTACACTAGGCTTCGGCTTTCGTCGAAAGCAAACGATTGTAATACTGCTCCTGCTCCTGAAATCCTGCTCTGTATAAAACTTTTCTTCACCATTTTGAAAAGTTATATATCATATTAGCTCCGATATTTCTATTACACGAATATATTCTATTCTATCCGATAGTAGCCGTGGTATTTTTTTTCTAAGTTATGTACATTTGAGAAGTTATAATAGCAAAATCAGTCGCAAACTGTGAAGGAAAACATCGTAAGGAAACCTGACTGTTCACATAGCTCAGCGCTTGAAATTGACAATCCGCGGTGGGAACGCGTAGTAATTAATCCCATACTCTCTTTCTCTCTCTCTCTCTCTCTCTGAGAGATGGCCAATGGTACTTGCAGTGAGACGTTCATAGGGTCCACAAAATGATTCCGAGGTAATTTAAAGGCCTGCGCAGACGAGGGACAAAAGTCCCTGAATCGTAAAGAGTGTCCCCCGAGTACTTGTCGCGGACTCAACGCCTACGGTGTGCAGACATTTTGAAATTGAGTGAAGCGTACGCTATGGAAGCAAATATTCTGTGATTACATTGTGTTGTAATTTACAAGAAGTTGAAAAAGAAAAGGTGTTTTAAAGGAAAATACCGAACTTTTGTCCAATCCGGTCTCTTCGTGTCCTCGGTAACTTGAGGGACTATTTGTACGGAGTACTTTTAGTCCTTGCGTTATTCGATACAATTTATAAGAGATCTATATAGACGGACAAAACAGTACCCGGGGGATAGTCCCCGTCTGCGCAGCCCTTAAGATTGAGATATTTAAAGAGCTACCCGAAAAACTTCTTAGCGCTAATGTCGCAACTTCCGGCACCCATTTCCGGTAAAATGGCTGCCGCTGATTCAATTTTCGCGTGCCCTTCCCGCTTTGGGAATAACAACGTTTAAATGCAAGGTTCATTTGTTTAATCAAAATCATGCCTTGTTGACAAGCGGTACACTTCGCTACCAAAACAGTGGGTATATAAATACGGGCTGATGGATTGGAAACTCTACGTAGAAATAAAATAGCTTAAAACTCGAGCTTCTAGCATACCGTGACAGCGCTCCACACACAGGTGCTCGAATTCCGCCACATTTTTACTGCTTTTATGTTTTTGGGGTTCCGTAGTCCACAAGGAACCCTTTTAGTTTCACCGTGTCTGCCCGTCTGTCTATCTGTCTGTATGTCTCTCTGCGGCTTAGGTCGGCAATACCTATTAGTACATACTAACTATATTTTTAGTACTAATAGTTCCTACTAAATATTTTCTATCAGTACCTACTAAATATATTTGTAGTATTTGAGTACTAATAGTTATATGGCATTGATATAGATTTTAATTAGAAAATTGTTTTCAGGGTACCTCTCCTACACCTAATTTAGGGAAGCAATCTTTTATCTTGCCTATCCGATTGTGTAGGGTGTCGTTTAAAAATATTCTAGAATAATCAATCGTATTTTTATTTAGTTAGAGATCTGTTTGAAAAATATTATATTAAAAGGCAATTTCTTATATAAGGCACCATATAGACAAATATTAAAGTGTGGCTCAAATACCAGCAGCAATTTTTTGGCGTTTCTTGCTCGGTATTAATAACGGCAACAGGAAAACGCTTGAAATTTTCATAGAATATTAAGTTGTATATTGACTTCAAAAATATATGTATAATTGAAATAAAATTGATATTTAAGGAGGGCTCCCATACAAAAAAGTGATTTTATTCCGGTAAATTTAATATATATAATTGGCTCCCATACACCAAACATGATTTTTTCTCGATCCTTGTGTCTAATAATTCATCATCATCAACCCATTATGTCCCCACCGAGGGGCTCGGGTCCCTGAGGAAGGTATAGGCCACCTCCACCACGGGGGCAAAGTCCGGATTGGAATCGCTCGGAAAAATGCCACTAGCGTTAGTCATAGACGGTTTACCCATCCATGCACTGAACGCGCCCTGTGTTGCTTAACCTTCTTGATCGTTTAAGATCACTCAGGCAGCCGGGGCTACGAGCGATTCTTACTTAATTACTAACTGCAATTAAAAATAGAAGCCTAATTTCCCCGGAGTAAAGAGATAATTTGTTTGCCAAAATTAAACGCCAACGGACGTATTTAATTACCTTAGCGATGAGGCCAATTATACTGTTTTGGCAACGTGAAATTACAGGGGAGCCGAGTACATTGCGCGAATTAAGTGGTAGTGGACGTCTTTTACTCGGTTGTCGTTTATTAATTACCGATGATATTACTTGATATTATTGTTCATTCTTTATTGCACAGAAGATAGTGATAGTGTCTCGGTGTACACCATTTTTTTTGGTATTTTTTTCATTCGGATTCCGTCTAATAATTTATAGAACAAAATTTAAAATTCTTACTTTATATATACATACAATGTATATTGTATTACGTGTGTAACTATGTATTAATGTGTAAGTTTATCTGATTACTTTCTTGTTGTTTTGCACGCCTACCAACTCCTCCAGCGGTTGACTGCTAGAAAATGCTTATGGCAAGTTAATTATAATACCATAAAAATACTAATAATAATAAAATTACATCACCCACTCTGGATTCATTGCTTATCGATTTTAATCCGGATCAAAATCAATAATATATAATATTATAGTGCATGCACGCACATCAGTTTCGGGTACTTTTTATCTTGCCCTTTGCAACTACATCCCCTATTGGTTGAAGTATGTCCGCCTGGGATGTCACTTCTACCCACTTTCACTCGATAAACTTTCTTTGTCAATATTTCGTCCTTCATCCTCTCCGTATGATTTTGAGAACATTGGCATTATTATATTCTTTTTTTTAGTGCACTAACCCGTGCTAAGGACAATTTTAAAAACCTATTAGGTCTGGCACGGACAGCCAGAGGTCGCGGGTTCGAATCCCGGCATGGGTGGAATTTTTAGCCTTTAAAAAGGTTTTCAAAATTGGGATTATTTCCAAAGTTACCGGCAACGGTAGGCACCGAATCAGACGTAAATATCGACATAATTATGCTACCGGCTGCGAGCGTAGGCCACGCCCTTCAACACATTAGTATTAAACAGCTTTTCATTACGCTCTTAAACAAAAATAAAAATAACTCGGAATCTTGTAAAATTACGAAGATGTTGAAAAAAATATCAAATGTTCAAAAAAATTACCAATCAATTAATGTACCAACCCGCACTTGGCCCCCGTGGTAGAGTATGGCCTAAATTTGCTGCGATGCAAGAAGAGACCCGTGCCCGAGCAGTAGGGACATACAAGGGTTGATATCGATATACTACCAGCTGCGAGCGTAGCCACCACCTTAACTCTGGGATGTAAATTACTCTGAATCTTATAAAGTTACGTAGATTTTGAAACAAAAACGGATTTGTCCAAAAAATTATAAAAGTCATATTGGACCTAGAACAGTAACTTTTCCAGATCTCCTACTAAAAGTTCGTGGGGTGTCAATTGACAAAGTCCTATATGATATCATATAATTAGGACGCCGGGTCTTAGGAGGACCATGTCAGAGTCGTAAAAATACCTGTAGCGTGACTCGTAATCCTTTTCTTCGACGCACAATACTGTAATCCGCTAATTGAGCGACACAATTCCACCACGCTATCGCAGTGTTGTTCCCTTTTACTCCACCAGTTCGTTCCTCAGTCTGTTAGAATATACCTCGGCTACCATTGGATAGAATCGGATATATTCATGTAATAGAAATATCGGAACAAATATGACATTTAATTTTACATCACTTTTCAAAATAGTGAAGAAAAGTTTTATACAGAGCAGGAGTAGTATTACACTCGTGTGCTTTCGGCGAAAACCGGAGCCTACTAAGCCCGAGGTATATTCTAAAAGCTAACAGACTGTACATAGCAAATTTGCGCACACGACTTCGTGAGAATACATGAAACTGATTTTTATGCGACAAATATCTAATCCTTCGACTATTTTGCGTATACGCTTTCAATTCGCATAGGCAAGAATCGGCTCTCTGGGGTGGGATCACGTAACTCCTCCATTGTATGGAGTTGTCTGTTTTAGCCTACTCCGAAATGTCCGATACATACAATTTTGATACTTTTATAATTAAAACTGTTTTTATACGGATTTTACTCGTTTATTACGTTTTTTTCAATTTTCCGACGTTTCGGCACTTTTTCAGGTGCCGTGGTCTCGGATGACTGAGGTGACAGGCGTCTTTTTGAAAGCATTAACTGTTAGTTTATTATGTTTAATGCTAATTAGTTTAGTTTAATGCTTTCAAAAAGACGCCTGTCACCTCAGTCATCCGAGACCACGGCACTTGAAAAAGTGCCGTCGGAAAATTAAAAAAACGTAATAAACGAGTAAAATCCGTATAAAAACAGTTTTAATTATGTCTAGTGCTCGTGTTAACCTTAGAAAATACTATATTGATACTTTTATGTCGTGAAAATGCTTAACGCGATAGAGTGGAGAGTTACGTAATACAAGAGTTGATGCGAAGTGGGAGCAAACTGATAAGTACGATAGGAAATGTCTCGAAATACTAGTAATCCTACAGAAAATCTTTCTATTATTTCACTAGAGCATTTGTTTAACCCACAAAGAGGAAACCTTGGCGTATTTTCAAATTGCGTGAGAAACACGTTACCTGCCTACATCGAAGCACGTAGAAACGATTCTCGATGTTATTGTGATACGAATAAGAGTCATAGTAAAGAGAATAGAAAATTGTAGTAAAGTATTATTTTTTCTATTTCGGAAACGTTAAGTGCCTATAGAAACTAGCAGGTGATTTTTCTCAGTCTTTATTTCTGAATGCACATTAATCAGCGTTCCCACTTTGTTCTTATAAAAATATTGTTCCTCAGTTTTTCGAGGTCTCAGATATAAATTTTGATTCTCACTAATTCATCAAAGCTATTCGATTTTTTACAGACTGTTGTAACGGAAACGGACACATTAATTTATTCTCTGATGCCATTTGCGATTTTGCAAACTAAAAAGTTATTATTATTTATTATGGCAATATGGCAAACAGCCGATGTCGACCAATTCTGCTCTCTAACTAAACAGTTTTTTTAACAGAGCGTTGCCATTTTGTGACTTTTGTCACAAATTTTGTAACTTATGTCACAAATTTTGTGACTTTCGAGGCCCCTTTGTAAGTTTTTGTGACATGGCTTAGTTTGTAAGTTTTTCGTGACTTTTTGTAGTATGGGCCCATCTGTAACATATTGCAGAAAAGATGAATAAATCAATTCATTCAATTTGATATAATTTTTTTTTACTTTTCTTTTTCAAGTTCCAATCAAAAATTTGGATCCGAAAATTATTCAAAATAAGTTTCAAGAGGTTCTTCTTCTTAAGGGTATATTAGTCCACTGCTGGACATAGCCCTCCCCCTAACGTGTGCCATAGCGCCCTGTCTTCAGCTTGCCGCAGCCAGCATCTGCCGGCAGTCTTTCGCAGATCGTCATCCCACCTGGTCGGAGGGCGTCCTACACTACGTTTACCGAGTCGCGGTCTCCACTCAAGAACACGTTTACTCCAACGGTTGTCGGTTCTTCGCGAGATATGGCCAGCTCACTGCCACTTCAGCTCGCTAATTCTCTGAGCTTCAAGTGGTTGCGTGACAGGAAAAATATTTGAAAAGAAATTGTAACTTTTAGATTAATTTTGTGATTTTTTGACCTTGCTTGTGTAACTTTTGATCTGCGGGATTTAGCAACACTGCTCCATATAGGATTTGTTACAGATGCCACTCATTCCATATTACTATGGTGTGTTTTAGATTATCTTCTGGTCATATCAACTTTGAGGAACGAAACGAATGCCTCGATATCAAAGAAGTATTATTAGTAAAATACAGTCATTCCTAAGAGTATGCGAGCAAAATAAGTACTTTCAGATGTGGAAACTTGGTAGGACTCCAGCCTTTATGAGTCTGTATTTATCTGGTATGACACAATTGCCTATTTTATTATTCTGGATGGTGGAGTGTGGGTCGGGCGCTCATTGCATGTCTACACAGACTACAGGGTCGAACTTTTTAGCACAAAACATAAATTATGAGTTTTTGTACGGGATTCAAGCTAAAACATAGAATGAAGTGTTTTTGTAACGTGGTTAGTAACTTGTTTTATGCCACACCTGGCAATAAAGCCGCTTTCTGGCCAAGTGTAGACATAAAAAGATGTACACAACACGGGAGGTAATAAAGAAAGCTCTCGATCGCATATTTACGTCCCTCGCTTGCAGCTCGGGCCGCAATCTTCTGCGATCTCGGCCTTTCTTTGTATTACCACCCTAGTTGTGTAATGTACTATTACGAAATACTTACATTTCGTAAAACAAGTTTTGTTACTAACCACGTTAATTAGTCACATGATTCTGTGCTGGTTTGGACATTAGCAGTCCATCATGTTCGTAATTGAAGTTATAATATTATCCTGAAGTTAAGAACGATTTTGCTGTAGAATGATGGTTGTTAAGGGGCTCTATGCAAATCGTTTTAGCATTAGATTTCAGACCAATCTCTTAGTGCTGTCAATCTTTAGAACCTACGACCAAGTACCTAGATCAGTTTTTGGCGTTAATGCTATTTAGTGCTAGGTTTTTTACCTTATTTTCACAGCCATGGGACCTAAAAATCACTATTAACGAGAGATTAGTCAGACACTTCTTCACTGTTGGCAGATGCTGGATGCGGTAAGCTGAAGACAGGGCGCTATGGCGCTCATTAGGGGAGAGCTATGTCCAGCAGTGGACTACATAATATAGCCTGAAGAAGAAGAAGAAATCAGACACTTCGCAAAAACGATCTGTAAAAAAAGATAGTACATGATTTTTGCCATTGGTGTTATTATTAGCAAAGGGAAAGATAAAACGTACCCGGAACCGGCGTGCGTGGCTGCAACGACTTATAAACGTTGATGGAACGAAGGTGATCTGTCAAGATCGTGGCAAGTGGCAGTCCCTGGTCTCTGCCTACCCCTCTGGGATACAGGCGTGAGGTTATGTATGTGTATGTATGTATGTTATTATTATTATATGGTGCGGAGACTGCTTCAAAAATATATTCTTTTATATTCGATACAGAGGCTTGAACTTTGTTCGTCCCCACTGCTACGGCACCGATTGCTTCCTGCCGCAGGGACCCGTTTTTAAAATTAGTTTTCCATTTGAAAAAAAAAGGATTTTAATTTAAATAAATTCTTATAGTTTCTACAGCGTCTTAATTTTTTTGTATAACCCTCTACTTTTGTTGACGGTAGCGACCCCTAATACGATTTCGTAAATTCTGAAAAGATTCTGTACAAGTTTTTTACAGCACCCTGAGCCCCTTAACCTATGAGTTAATCAACTATTCAATACACATTGAATTGTCAAGTAAACCCTGATTAGAGTTGTATGAAACCGGGCTTAGGTGTAAGTGCCTAGTTTTCTTGTAGTCGAACAACACAATTAACTGCGAATGCCAACTCGTATCAACAGCTATGCCAATTTGTTTGCTGAGATTGGCAGAGTCTGTCTACGCTTGGCAGGCGATCATGTCTATACGGACCATCTTGTTTTCTTTGCAGATTGTAACAAAATTCCTATATCCTGAAAAAACTGAGGTGTCCTGCGCGTCAATATGTATTACTCGTACAATGGGGAAGACTTCGAAAATGGTAAAAAAATAATAGCTGTACCATAAATTGGCATAGACGGTGGGTTACCTAATAAATAAATATTCATGGATGAAGAGTAAATAAAAGATTTAGGTAAAAATTTTAGATAAAGATTTAGATAGAAAAGATAAAAGAAATTTACCGACAACCAACCAAACCATCCCGGACTTGGCCCCGGTGGTGGAGTATAGCCTAACGTGCGTTTCGGCCATGCAGGAAGAGACCCATGCCCCAGCAGTGGGGACATACAAGGGTTGATATAAAAACAAAAAGATGTACACTTCAAAAATGAATACTCATTGGAGTGGACTAGTTAAGTATGGCTGCCAGCAAATACCTAGTCTGGCTGGAGTGTGGTGGGCGACCGCTGCACTTTATTTATAATGCACGCGGATTCACCAACGTGGCTGACGTGCCACAGAAAATAATAAATGCTGTGTGCTTCAAACATAAACAGGAGTAGACTTTTAGTCCGGATTTACTTACGGGTTTTGTTATGTCGGAAAAGTCCGACCAGGTTTCGCTCCTCGCTCGCTCGCGTCGTCGGTTGCTCGTCTCACACTGTGTGAGACGAGCAACCGACGACGCGAGCTCCGTCTCTGCTCACCATGATTAAGCTCTGCGAATCGGAGCGAAACCTGGTCGGACTTTTCCGATATAACAACACCCGTAAGTAAATCCGGACTAAAAGTCTACAATGTCTTGTGCTTACGAAAGTTTTAGTTCAAAAATAAACAGGAGTGTGAGTTTTTCGTGCTTACCCCTTTTGATTGTGGTTTTCCTATCTTTTCTCCTTTCCTGACCTTGAAAATAACACTATCTAATTTAGTAATTAATCTTATATTAATTATTAGCAGCTGATACGGCAAATGTTATTTTGCCACATTAATTAGCCTACGACCTATTCTCATACCTACCAAATATACACACACTATTTCATTAAAATCAGTTAAACCGTTTGTTTCGGAGGAGGTCGATAACAAATACTGTGACACGATATTTTTTATTTTAGATTATCTATTTTGGAGGTTAAGGGTTCGTCGAATGATTGTTTATTAAAGGACATATTACTAATTATTTAAGCAAAACATCTAAAGTAAAACTAAAATAATAACTAAACTAAAATCTAATGACATAAAGAAATAAAAATAAATACCTATAATTTACAAATAAAACATTTGCCGCAGGTCGGTGTCCCTCGGCAGGGAGCCCAGAATGCTGGCAACATTCCCCCTTTGGATGGCCAGACTTATTCTCTGGCCGAGGTATGCGCCAGCCCTCCGGTCTCCCGTGGCGTCGATGAGGCGCGTTGACAGCTCTTTAAAGAGCGAACGCGCCTCGGGCCCCCACGGGCCCAGTGTTTCGACCCCAAACGGCGCGAATATGTATTGGTTGCCCAATGTTGCATATTTCCGCCGTTTGAGGTCTTCCGCCGCCCCGGCCGGGGCGCTGCGGAAACATGGGAAGGTGCCAGTGTGTCGACGCAGGTTGAGTCCCACACTAACGGCCTCCCATGTTTCCAGGGTATTGACGTCATTCCGTCAGGCCTTTTCCTCCTTTTACTTTTTGGTTCGTTAGTCAATTCTAGCATAATTTCACCATGTCGGTTCGTCCGTCTGATCGCGAAATGGCTCAGAGAGGTAAGATGTGGAAGGAACTCGAGAGAGTCTAGATTTTATGGCGGGTATCGAACCCATGGCCCAGCCACCACTAGACCAAACCTAGGCAATCGGGAGTCTCGTGAATTTTTCATACGTGCAGCGACGGTAACTTGTTTATATTGTGATTTGCGTCGGCAGTCGCGTTCAATCAACATGCAATGCATCACACAAAGGTTCATTAATATTTATTGTACGAGTGCATGCCAGCTCAAACTAGCCGTTCAAACAAATACAGATAGATAGAGAACACCTTATTGTATCATGTACAATAAGGTGTTCTCTATATTTTATTAAAGTATAATGGAAATTACTTTAATTAATAAAATGGTTGTCCTTAACCTAATAGTACAGACGGCGGCCTTATCACTAAAAGTGACTTCTTCCAGACAACCTTTGGATGGACTGGAGTAATATATTGAAGAGGAAGTAGATGTACAAACATACAAGATTATTACAAAGGTATAAATGAATACATGCCTAAACAACAGTGTACATGTCGTTATGAACAGATATTGAAAGGACAACAAAAACACAAAGATTACACAGATTAATATAATATGACTGTTTTTTGCCATATGACTAGACGACCTATTCGCAGACGTACCAGATATACACGAAAAGAAATAATAAAAATCGGTGAAGACGTTTCGAAGGAGGTCGAGATCCGAGGTTGTAGTCCATACAAAAAAAACAACATATATATCAAGAGTAAATTGACAGATTTTACACTAACAATCTGATCACTTTTAGTGATACGGGTCTATATTCTTAGGTTAAGAACTTTCTGTGTTAAAATGTGAAAATTTCTTTTGCTAAACTCCCCCGAAAATCCCACAAGCACCATGCGGTTAGTTACTGCACCGCCCTCGCTCCCACTTTTTCAAGCAGAAGCAAGACACGAACACACCACCCACCGACACCAATACTTGTGTGAAAAAATATTTAATGCTAGGTATTATAAATTTCCGCAAAGTATAGTCTGTTAGCTTTTAGAATATGCCTCGGCTACTATAGGATAGAATCGGATATATTCGTGTAATAGAAAAATCGGAACTAATATGACACTTAATTTCGAAATCGGAACTAATACTTCGGAACTAATATTCTCTGTATTACGTACGTACAGGTACATTGTAAAGAGGTTCGAAATTTCACTGATGCCGTGAGTCGCCCATTGGCTCAATTAGTGCATTAAATTAAATTAGGGCACGGGTTAGTGCATTAAAAATAATAATAGTGTAATCATGTGGGTACAGTGATATCGTTCCGATGTTAAACCTAACTGCAAAGTAGGTGGTCGGGGCTGTAAGTAATGCAATTTGCTTAAGTCAGATGTCGCTGCCTGTACGTAATACAGAGAATATTGTAAAGAGGTTCGAAATTTCACTGATGCCGTGAGTCGCCCATTGGCTCAATTGGTAGAGCGCTGGTAGGGATAGCCAGAGGTTGCGGGTTCGAATCCCGGCATGGGTGAAATTTTTAGCCTCTAAATAGGTTTTTAAATTTGTTCCTTAGCACGGGTTAGTGCATTAAAAATAAAAATAGTGTAATCATTTGGGTACAGTGATATCGTTCCGATGTAAAACCTAACTGCAAAGTAGGTAGTCGGGGCTGTAAGTAATGCAATTTGCTTAAGTCAGATGTCGCTGCCTGTACGTAATACAGAGAATATTGTAAAGAGGTTCGAAATTTCACTGATGCCGTGAGTCGCCCATTGGCACAATTGGTAGAGCGCTGGTACGGATAGCCAGAGGTTGCGGGTTCGAATCCCGGCATGGGTGAAATTTTTAGCCTCTAAATAGGTTTTTAGATTATATTGTTTTCTTTTGTCTGCAATTTGGCAAACTGAGAGCTGCTTAGATAAACTGATTGTTGATGTACCAGGAACAGAGGGCAAGGATCCCTTCATTCGGGTCAAAGCGCATTGATTAGTCGAGATAAAATAGCCCAGTAAAAAGTCTCGAACAAGATGTAGGTGATTTTTTTAAACATAGACGAATCAATCTATTTGCGTGTTTGTCCGAGGAAGCGGTGTCCTCGCATGGTATCCATAGCATGATAGCACAAACACAGGGCACATTAAACATGAAATATAATCCATTACGAGTTATGTTTGTAGGTCATCAACATTTCAATTTCAATGCGATTTAAGTCATAAATTCTAAAAAAATATATCTCGAGTGGATGAATACCTTGAATCGGCAACCACTGGAGCGATGTATTTGGAATGGAATAGGTTTTATGTGGTCAAATCCGAGTACAATGATTGAAATAGGTTTCATGTTTCTTTTGGAAATCACGCTGATTACCGGGAACATTCTTTATTTTTTGAGAATAAGATGTTTAAACAGACAATTTTCCCCAGATTGTGAATATACTTAGTAAATTGCAGTTGAAGTTTCCGCCAGGGTGAACACTCGTAATCTTGGGCATTCTCCATATTTTCACGTGCCTGACTTAAAGATCAATCCAACTCACATATTAATTAATAAGTTAATAACCCAAGCTTTATAGAATACTAACGTTAACACTTACAACTGAAGTAAACAACAAAAAATACTGGCAGCTGTGAACTTAATTAATTTACAGAAATTTTGTCTACGATCTGCGAAAAACTGCCGGCAGATGGATCCATTGGAAGCCATGTGGATCCATTCCACCTGTGCGTGTATAGGAACAACACGTCGTATTACAACCCAATTTCCAGAATGTGTCGACCTTATAACAACCTGTTCGCCGAATCTTTAAGCATTGATATATTTGAACCAAATCCTTCTAAATTCTTTAAAATGATTGGCTCTATAATTTGTAACTCGTCTTCATCCAACGCTTCACACGATAATTGAATTATTAATTAAACTTATTTGTGATGTAATTTACGTTAAACGTATTAATGTTCTAGATTAAGTTATTAGATACCTACTGCATATCCCGCTTTCAATTTGGAAAACCTCTATGTTTACATACCTTGGCAGTTTATGTATTTTTAAGTTGAATTTATAACGACTGTATTCTATTTTGTAAACTTAATAAAAATATATTTTTTTTAGTTAGTAATAATAAAATAAAAAATAAATTATAAAGACGGGTACCCAGTGCAAATATGAGTATTGATACATATAGGTTGTAGAAGCGCTCGTGGCCTAGGCGAACCGAGTGATTGGAATCAATCACTTGGTTAAGCAACAACAGGCGCGGTCAGGTACAGGACGGGTGAACGTCCCGTGACTACCGCTAGTGGCATTTTTCCGAGCGCTTCCGTGCTTCGCAAGGCACGTTAAGCCGTTGGTGCCGGCTGTCATATAATGGCAGTCGTTAAGCCATGTCAGAGGCCTTATGGGCGGCTTGATAACTGCTGACAGTACGGCCCGCCACTGTCTTACAATCCTCCACCAACCCGAACTTGGCCCCCGTGGTGGAGTATGGCCTAACCTTCCTGCGATGCAGGAAGAGACCCGTGCCCCAGCAGTGGGACCATACAAGGGTTGATATCGATCAAATAATGCTTGCCGAATAAAAATCGTACACTTATGTAATGTCAAAAAAAAACTTAATTATAACTTTACAATTGCACTATATCGGACGAAGAACTTATCCGGATATTCATTTGTTTGTTTCAGTCGGAGGATGGAAATTCAGCGGTCGGCATCGCCATGTGTCCTCCTAGCACTGCTTGTGTTGACGTCCTTTACACAGCTGACAGAGTGAGTGAACAATATGTCATTTCCCCTCCTCCCACATGCATGAATGCCAATAGACCTTCTCTCTCTAAAACGCCTGAACCCTGCAGTGGAACTTCTGCGATCCGACTATTTAAATGGTCAAACCAGAAACACGTAAGTAGGTAATTTGTATTATCCCGCGTTTTACAAACGGAGTAAGTAGTCCTTTTATAAACGCTTGCTGTTTTGAAATATGCGTGCGAACGTCTGCGATCCCACTATTTAAATGGTCAAACCAGAAAAACATTAGCAGGTAATTTGTATTATCCTGTGCTTTATAGACGCTCGCTGTTTTAAAATATGGCGAAGACACAATGTAAATAGTCTTGTCACTATATAATATGCTACATCATTTGGAAGATAGTTCGATCGAAAATCCTTTCAATTAGAAGTAAAGAAGTAACTTACTTCCACTTGACAAGATACCTGATTGCTAAAATAAATCTGTTCAGATTTGTCTAGCCTGTGTTTTATCATAGTCACGCTGTTAAAACAATCAATGTTTAAATTTTTACAATTGATCGGGTCGCATGGCTATTTACATTTTTAAAAACCTATTTAGAGGCTATAAATTTCACCCATGCCGGGAACTTCTTTACAATATTCTCTGTATTACGTACAGGCAGCGACATCTGGCTAATAAAGTAATAGAGGTTCGAAATTTCACTGATGCCGCCCAAGTGAGTCGCCCATTGGCTCAGTTGAAAAGAGCGCTGGCACGGATAGCCAGAGGTCGCGGGTTCGAATCCCGGCATCGGGTCGCATGGCTATTTACATTTTGCCTACGGCATATTTCAAAACACCGAATTTTCGTAAACGGACGACGTCGTTCGTAAAACGCGGAATAGGCAGGCAATTTGTACTGCGACATAGCTACTAGTTGTGAAGAATCACCAGGAGGATTCACACCTAGCCGAGTCGAAAGAATCGACCGCGACGTTGTCAACAAAGTTTCATAGAGTCGCGGTCCACCTTCCATCGCCAAAAGACTCGATTGAGCTGAAAGAATTTCATTAATTTCCTAGCCGGCGCCGGCGGTGGCTGTTAAATTCGCTTTTCCTAATCCAATGTTAATGCTGAATCAGATGACATTATTCGAATTCACCTGGGTTTTGGGCGCCTTCCATTTTTTTAGCGATTCGCCCGATGCCGTTGGGCGAGGTTCCATAGTATTTAATGTGAATAATTCTACTACTTGTTACGTTTAGCGCGATCGATTCTTTCGGCTCCGATAGTGCGCGTTCACCTTTAGCCTACTGCTACATCTATGCCCGAGTCAACCCTACCCAAGAATGCTCAAAACTTTGACGGGCCCATAAGTCGGATAGTCGAACGCGACGGACGCGATTTTTTTATGCAATTATCTGTTCGGAAAAATCGGAAGCCTTCTTCCAACATTGCACGAAGAACTCGGGGCATGCAGTACCCGGGGCATGCAGTCGGCCGTTCGAGTGCATGCATTGTCAAATGGACAGACGCATAAATGCCACTGTCTGGGTCTTATGCTACAGTCGACTAAGCTGAAGCTGGTGGGACATAATATTATTAAAAATAATAATAACTTTCACACAACACGATCACTTGACCTGGTCCCAAACTAGGATACCCTGTACTATGGTAACCAGGCAAGGACGTCACAAACATGAAAACACACCCAGAGGCCTCTTGCATAATTGCACGCCGGCCCCCAGCGGGAATCGAACCCACGACCTCAGTCTTGGTAACCAAGCGCCTTAACGGCTAAACCAGCGAGACAGTCCACACTTTTTACATATGTAGTTTGTTTTTTGCTCCTTTCTTCAACAACATCTCTGCCCCACAGATGCATGAATGCCAAGATAAACTTTCGGGAGAAGGAGAAGCAGATACTGGACCAGATCCTGGGGCCGGGCCGGTACGACGCGCGCATCCGGCCCTCCGGCATCAACGGAACTGGTGAGTGATCGTAGCCTCCCACAGACAGGGACTGAACCTACTTTGGTCTTTACTTCAGTGCTAATAAATAATCCGATTAGACCGGTTTAATATAAAACTATACTTAAATAAATAAATATTCATGGACATATTACACCGATCTCGTTAGCCCTATGCTAAGTACAAATGAATGACTTGTTTTATAGGTGCTAACTCGACGGTAGATTTAATATAATGAATACATAGATAACATCCAAGACCCGAGACAAACTAGAAAAGATGGTTTCCTAGTTTGACCCGACCGGGGATCGAACCCGAGGCCTTCGGTTTTACAGTCAGCGTGCCAAACCGCTGCGCCACCGAGGCTGTCATTTAGTTTATTTATTCCGTAGAATTCTGATAGCTTCCTTGACTTTTGTAGGTAAAACGTAAAATCTATCTTTTTATTTTTTATCTAGCATTTTATTTTTCATTGACCTCAAATGGGTCAAATATTTGCCTTGTTCGGCGGAGAGCTTTTTTAATTCGAACCTGAGACTCTTGCTCGCGAGTCCATCGTTCTACCCACTGAGCTACCACCGCATACGTAGTTGTAAAGGCCAATTTACATCGCGTTTAGTAATTCACCAATTGTCAAGTAAAATCAACGATACAAATAAATACTTATAGTTATTTATTAATCGGGTCTAATCGCGTTCTTTTATTAGGTAAAAAGTAACTACCGCAATACCTGTTCAATATATATGTCACAGTCAAAACTCTTAAACGGTCAAAACTAGTTTGGATTGCTAAAATCAGTCAAAAGTACTCTTGTCCAGAGTTACATTTGAAATACCAAATGGGTAAAAACACCTAAAATGACGCATAATTCGATCTGCGACAACAAAAATATAGGTGCGACGAAGCGCGTAGCGTAGCGCGAAGGAACGTGTTAGATTGAACATGTAAGACCGAAAAACAACTCGACATTGTTGGATACATATTAGAATTTTACTTAATTTTTCTGCAGAAAATAAGTTTTGACCGTTTAAGACTTCTGACTTTAACATATATAATAATATGAGCATCGAGTCTTTTATAATATGTTGTGAAAGGTATGCGTCTAACGCAGCGCACAGGTGGGTCATAGATAGTAGGAAACCTTTACGGTGATACATTAGGGTCTGTTTCACAATCTGCAGATAAAGTTCGGAATATGCTTTCCGCAACCAGGGCCGCCGTTTGTTTTAAATTTGAAGCCATACACGAACACACGCAATGTAGGAAAACTAATTTAAATTTAGAACAAATGGCAGCCCTGGTTGCGGACAGCTTATCTGGAACTTTATTTGAAGATTGTGAAACAGGGCCTAAGTTTTATTCCCGTCTGTCCTCTAGCGGTAGGCAGCGAATAATTACTAAAAGCATTCGAATTATTCAGACATTTCGGTAGATAATAATCTAACAATCGACAGTGTCTTTATTTGTACTGTGACAATGCCTCTAGCAGGCTGCTACGACGTCTAGGTACATTACGCTTGGAAGTCGATTGTTATTCGAATCGTTTAATTGTGAATGATCGAATTAATGTTGATGAAGCAGAAGTGGCAAACATCTGCCTATCCCTGCGTGATATAGGCGTGACTTTACATTATGTAATGAATACACATGGACCATTTAACCGAGACAGTCTATAACCTTTATTGCAACAACCGCCCGTGCGCCGCTATTAGGTACACTGACCTGCAAAACTAAATACTACGGACAATTTTTAAAAACCGATTTAGAGGCCAAAAATTCCACCCATGCCGGGATTCGAACCCGCGACCTCTGGCGTACCGTGCCAGCGCTCTCCCAACTGAGCTAATGGGCAACTACCTCGGCTCTCTTTATAGTACTCTCTTACTCTCTATTACTTACATCTGGCTGAAGTAATTTGCATCACTTGCAGCCCCGAGTACCCACTTTGCACTTAGGTTTTACATCGGAATGATATCACTGATTTTTACTTCGAAATCTTGTGCAAAGAGTCATTGTAATTTTAAAAGTGTGATACTTAGTTTTGCAGGCCAGTGTAGAAGGCTTTCTGGTAGTGCAGTCTCTGTCTTCAGGTTATGGAAATGATACATCAGCAAACCTTTTCTTTAAGAAATTGCTTGAGAACAGAAGGGATGAACTATTTTATTTATCGATGTTTTTTTACATATTTCTTCCTATTGTAATCGTGTGCAAGCTATAAATCTAATGTACTGAATTTTGTATGTCAGCCGAGTGTCACTTGAACTGTATTATATTATATTCCGCGTTAAAATGTTGTCAAAGTCACCTATAAAAAAATAACAGCATTATTTACGAGTATAAGGGTCTGTTTCACAATCTGCAAATAAAGTTCCGGATAAGCTATCCGCAACCAGGGCTGCCGTTTGTTCTAAATTTAAAGCTATAAACAAACACACGCAATATAGGAATATTTATTTAAATTTAGAACAAACGGCAGCCCTGGTTGCGGACAGCTTATCTGGAACTTTATTTGAAGATTGTGAAACAGGGCCTAAGTTTTATTCCCGTCTGTCCTCTAGCGGTAGGCAGCGAATAATTACTAAAAGCATTCGAATTATTCAGACATTTCGGTAGATAATAATCTAACAATCGACAGTGTCTTTATTTGTACTGTGACAATGCCTCTAGCAGGCTGCTACGACGTCTAGGTACATTACGCTTGGAAGTCGATTGTTATTCGAATCGTTTAATTGTGAATGATCGAATTAATGTTGATGAAGCAGAAGTGGCAAACATCTGCCTATCCCTGCGTGATATAGGCGTGACTTTACATTATGTAATGAATACACATGGACCATTTAACCGAGACAGTCTATAACCTTTATTGCAACAACCGCCCGTGCGCCGCTATTAGGTACACTGACCTGCAAAACTAAATACTACGGACAATTTTTAAAAACCGATTTAGAGGCCAAAAATTCCACCCATGCCGGGATTCGAACCCGCGACCTCTGGCGTACCGTGCCAGCGCTCTCCCAACTGAGCTAATGGGCAACTACCTCGGCTCTCTTTATAGTACTCTCTTACTCTCTATTACTTACATCTGGCTGAAGTAATTTGCATCACTTGCAGCCCCGAGTACCCACTTTGCACTTAGGTTTTACATCGGAATGATATCACTGATTTTTACTTCGAAATCTTGTGCAAAGAGTCATTGTAATTTTAAAAGTGTGATACTTAGTTTTGCAGGCCAGTGTAGAAGGCTTTCTGGTAGTGCAGTCTCTGTCTTCAGGTTATGGAAATGATACATCAGCAAACCTTTTCTTTAAGAAATTGCTTGAGAACAGAAGGGATGAACTATTTTATTTATCGATGTTTTTTTACATATTTCTTCCTATTGTAATCGTGTGCAAGCTATAAATCTAATGTACTGAATTTTGTATGTCAGCCGAGTGTCACTTGAACTGTATTATATTATATTCCGCGTTAAAATGTTGTCAAAGTCACCTATAAAAAAATAACAGCATTATTTACGAGTATAAGGGTCTGTTTCACAATCTGCAAATAAAGTTCCGGATAAGCTATCCGCAACCAGGGCTGCCGTTTGTTCTAAATTTAAAGCTATAAACAAACACACGCAATATAGGAATATTTATTTAAATTTAGAACAAACTGCAGCCCTGGTTGCGGATAGCTTATCCGGAACTTTATTTGCAGATTGTGAAACAGACCCTTATACTCGTAAATAATGCTGTTATTTTTTTATAGGTGACTTTGACAACATTTTAACGCGGAATATAATATAATACAGTTCAAGTGACACTCGGCTGACATACAAAATTCAGTACATTAGATTTATAGCTTGCACACGATTACAATAGGAAGAAATATGTAAAAAAACATCGATAAATAAAATAGTTCATCCCTTCTGTTCTCAAGCAATTTCTTAAAGAAAAGGTTTGCTGATGTATCATTTCCATAACCTGAAGACAGAGACTGCACTACCAGAAAGCCTTCTACACTGGCCTGCAAAACTAAGTATCACACTTTTAAAATTACAATGACTCTTTGCACAAGATTTCGAAGTAAAAATCAGTGATATCATTCCGATGTAAAACCTAAGTGCAAAGTGGGTACTCGGGGCTGCAAGTGATGCAAATTACTTCAGCCAGATGTAAGTAATAGAGAGTAAGAGAGTACTATAAAGAGAGCCGAGGTAGTTGCCCATTAGCTCAGTTGGGAGAGCGCTGGCACGGTTCGCGAGAGGTCGCGGGTTCGAATCCCGGCATGGGTGGAATTTTTGGCCTCTAAATCGGTTTTTAAAAATTGTCCGTAGTACTTAGTTTTGCAGGTCAGTGTACCTAATAGCGGCGCACGGGCGGTTGTTGCAATAAAGGTTATAGACTGTCTCGGTTAAATGGTCCATGTGTATTCATTACATAATGTAAAGTCACGCCTATATCACGCAGGGATAGGCAGATGTTTGCCACTTCTGCTTCATCAACATTAATTCGATCATTCACAATTAATCGATTCGAATAACAATCGACTACATTCCAAGCGTAATGTACCTAGACGTCGTAGCAGCCTGCTAGAGGCATTGTCACAGTACAAATAAAGACACTGTCGATTGTTAGATTATTATCTACCGAAATGTCTGAATAATTCGAATGCTTTTAGTAATTATTCGCTGCCTACCGCTAGAGGACAGACGGGAATAAAACTTAGGCCCTGTTTCACAATCTTCAAATAAAGTTCCAGATAAGCTGTCCGCAACCAGGGCTGCCGTTTGTTCTAAATTTAAATGAATTTTCCTACATTGCGTGTGTTCGTTTATAGCTTCAAATTTAAAACAAACGGCAGCCCTGGTTGCGGATAGCATATTCCGAACTTTATCTGCAGATTGTGAAACAGACCCTAATGTATCACCGTAAAGGTTTCCTACTATCTATGACCCACCTCTGCGCTGCGTTAGACGCATACCTTTCACAACATATTATAAAAGACTCGATGCTCATATTATTATATATGTTAAAGTCAGAAGTCTTAAACGGTCAAAACTTATTTTCTGCAGAAAAATTAAGTAAAATTCTAATATGTATCCAACAATGTCGAGTTGTTTTTCGGTCTTACATGTTCAATCTAACACGTTCCTTCGCGCTACGCTACGCGTTTCGTCGCACCTATATTTTTGTTGTTATAATTGAGTGATGCATCATTTTAGGTGTTTTTACCCATTTGGTATTTCAAATGTAAGCTCTGGGCAAAAGTAGTTTTGACTGATTTTAGCAACCCAAACTAGTTTTGACCGCTTAAGAGTTTTGACTGTGACATATATTGAACAGGTATTAAGGTAGTTACTTTTTACGTAATAAAAGAACGCGATTAGACCCGATTAATATATAACTATTATTTATTTGTATCGTTGATTTAACTTGACAATTGATGAATTATACTATTTTTATTTTTAATGCACTAACCCGTGCTAAGGACAAATTTAAAAACCTATTTAAACCTATTTTTTAAATTTGTCCTTAGCACGGGTTAGTGCATTAAAAATAAAAATAGTATAATCATGTGGGTACAGTGATATCGTCCCAATGTAAAACCTAACTGCAAAGTAGGTAGTCGGGGCTCCGCTGTAAGTGATGCAATTTGCTTAAGACAGATGTCGCTGCCTGTATGTAATACAGAGAATAGTGTAAAGAGGTTCGAAATTTCACTGATGCCGGTGAGTCGCCCATTGGCTCAATTGGTAGAGCGCTGGCACGGATAGCCAGAGGTTGCGGGTTCGAATCCTGGCATGGGTGAAATTTTTAGCCTCTAAATAGGTTTTTAAAATTGATGAATTACTAAACGCAATGTACATTGGCCTTTACAACTACGTATGCGGTGGTAGCTCAGTGGGTAGAACGATGGACTCGCGAGCATGAGTCTCAGGTTCGAATTAAAAAAGCTCTCCGCCGAACAAGGCAAATATTTGACCCATTTGAGGTCAATGAAAAATAAAATGCTAGATAAAAAATAAAAAGATAGATTTTACGTTTTACCTACAAAAGTCAAGGAAGCTGTCAGAATTCTACGGAATAAATAAACTAAATGACAGCCTCGGTGGCGCAGCGGTTTGGCACGCTGACTGTAAAACCGAAGGCCTCGGTTTCGATCCCCGGCCGGGCCAAACTAGGAAACAATCTTTTCTAGTTTGTCTCGGGTCTTGGATGTTATCTATGTATTCAAGCTATGCAAGCAAGCTATAAATCTAATGTACTGAATTTTGTATGTCAGCCGAGTGTCACTTGAACTGTATTATATTATATTCCGCGTTAAAATGTTGTCAAAGTCACCTATAAAAAAATAACAGCATTATTTACGAGTATAAGGGTCTGTTTCACAATCTGCAAATAAAGTTCCGGATAAGCTATCCGCAACCAGGGCTGCCGTTTGTTCTAAATTTAAAGCTATAAACAAACACACGCAATATAGGAATATTTATTTAAATTTAGAACAAACTGCAGCCCTGGTTGCGGATAGCTTATCCGGAACTTTATTTGCAGATTGTGAAACAGCCTCTAAGAAACATTATCTGCTATACTCCATTCTTTCATAAAGAATGAGCTGTCGTAACTCACCATTGAATTTTAGGAGTATTTATAGATAATTCTGTTATTTTTAATGGTATTCAAGGGACATGCTTGGTAGGTGATTATTAAACTATGTGTTGTCAAGTCTTAAGAGGGCGCCTTACTTGAACACTGATATTTGCGTATCAGGTCACTGATTTTCTGATCTTTAGCACTGATTTTGTAAGACCTGTAATGACGGCCTCTGAGGCGCAGCGGTAGCGTATCTGCCTACCATTCAAGGGGTCCCGGGGTCGATACCCGGCTGGGAACAAAAAAACCCAGGTCTTGGATGTTTACATGTTTGTGATGTCGTTGTTTCTGGTTCCCACGACACAGTGTATCCTAGTGTGGGGCCAGAAGCAATGTATGTGCTTGTATGTAAATGTTATGTTATTAATACGCGACTACAGATGTCCAAGTGATGCGCCAGCATTCGCTGCCAAGTAACTCGAACTTTGCCTTCAATTTACTTAATAGCATGGTGTACTTCGTAGAGGGGTGTAATATATCGCTCATCAGGAACAATAACGACGGAATTACCCTTGAAAAATAGGCGAACTGAGTAGGTCACACGATAATATTCCTAAAATTGAGTTAAACACGAGAAAACATCTTCAAATCTCTTAATTTTAGTCAAATTACGCATTATCTATCGGCTATGGTTGCCTGGAAGAAATTGCTTTTAGTAATAAGTAATAATGGTATATTTTGATTTTCCCAAGTTTATTAATATAAAAAAATTTTTTTTTTAACTAAAACAATATTCTATCTGTCTATACATTACACGCTGAATTATTCTACATTCTAACATTTAAAACTACGAAGAAATGTTCTATCGTTAAATTGGGAAAAATTAAATTGGGTCGTAGTTTTTCTGGATGCGATATAATTATATTTCAAACGCGGCATCCCAGTTTAAAAAAAGTGTGTTTTGTTACATTGATTGTTTCTGATATCAGCAAGATATTAAATACATTACGAAATTCTACTCAAGATGATCCCCAGAATACTTAAATGCTTTGATTAAAGGAAAATAATCAAGGCTTGTAAATGTGTAGGAATTAAAAATAATATTCTTAGAGAATGTTTAAGAACATTTTAGAAGAAAAATTGCTGATGACAGCCCTATTACCCTAGAGTCTAGAGCTTTTTATATAGAGAAGGGTATTATTTTTTTAACAAATAATTTTTAAATAAAATAATTCAACTGATTTGTTAATATTATAAGTAGCGGTTGTAAAATAAAATTTAAAAAAAACTTAAGTAATACATAGTAAATTTCACAATCGCAGAACGATAACGCTCAATTGATATCAACAGTTCTATTTTCGGATCAATCAAAGAGACGCTTAATGGTAAAAATCTCGGTTTTTGCTAGTCAGCAAATGGGCATCTTTGGCGCATTAGGCGGAATTTCCTTATAAGAGTACCATCCATCCGGAATTTTAATCTTTTGTCCGGGTTGGAACAACCTTAGGAAAGTTTAACTGTCTCATCCTCCTGACATTGAAAATAGCTTAGAAAACCATTGTTAATTTCAAAGTCAGGCTTAAGGAGGTTTAATTGTTATTGCTTAAAAATAACATAGGTCAGTAAATTGAAATCAGTTTTTAAAAACTCTGCTCATCGTAATTAAAAACCAAACTTTTAATCTTATAAAAATCAACTTAAAATTGTATTTGATCTTTTGTATCTGCCGCTTTTGTAACTATTTTTCCGGTATACAATAAAGAATATTCTTATCTTATCTTATCTTAAAATGATCAATAAACTGATATGACCTACTTTTAAAGAATACAAAGGTTTAATTAAATATTAAGTAAGTATGCAAATGAATTTTAAACCAAATCTTTTGTAACTACACTTTATTAGCTTAATTCCGGATTAACTAACTTGTTTTTTTTAATCAAGTAAGCTAATCCGGAATAATGCTAATAATTCAATGTAATGTTAAGAGGAAAGAAAGTATTTTTGGTGCTAACATTAAAGGCCGAAGACAAAAATGTAATATTTATTATTGTGTTACTACTTATTATACGAGTAATAATAAACCCGGCCGGTTTTTTATAATTTTATCTGCAACAGGTCAAATTGCCGTCGGATTTTGAGGTTATCCACGTAGTTTTGCCGATAATCCCGATAAATCTAACGGCGTTGAGACCTGTTACGAATAAAATTATGGGTGACAGAGACATTATTTATGTGCCAGGTCCGGCAATAGTTAATATAAACCTGTTCGTGCGAAGTTTGCCCACAATAAGCGACATTAAAATGGTTAGTATAAAAGTATTAACATGTATATTTGGGAGAACAAATTTACCTGTAAAATTTGTTGTCCTGCACCGTAGAGTAACAGCTGTAGGTTTTCATAGAGTTATTAATTTGTTAATGCCTGCTGGTTTTTCGAGTGTAAACACTTCTAAGATGAAATTAAAAGTAATCTCATCTCGGGAGTTGACGGTTTGCTCGTCCATGGGTGCAACGACCACGTTCTGCCAAACATTTGATTATTGATATTGCGAACAATTGGATATTATGTTTATATGAAAATTTTAGTTTTCTCCTCTAAATTTTTTTTATTCATCCGCATCGAGTGCGGGCGTGTGTTTTTTTATGTAAATATACACTTCAAATATATATTTTTAACGATGTTGTTCACACGGCATTATAGCTGTTGTTTACAGAGATTTTTAAGTATTCCCAAACTCTATATCATTGAAGTTTGTTCAAAAATACTACGAGTATGTATTAGTTTTCCTTTCTGGACACTGAAATGGGAACATCGAGAGTAAAAGGTGCAATTTCCTGTGTACCTTCGAGAACTGACTGCTCGTTCCAAAGTAATCAGCTCCGCTGTATGCACGACTTCAGTTTCAACTCGTATTTTCATGGACACCGGGAAATATATTTATATTTTTTGAGGTATCCAAACGTAATATTTGAATTGAAATACTTTTTCTCTCAGGCTTTATACACTAACACAAATTCTATCTTACTTATTTTTCTGTTTCATTGCCTACTTTAAGTTCGTTAAAAATCTTCCTAAGACTTATAATTTTGTTATAGATAATTTTAACAGAATATGATTCGGTACGGTGATCTTGTCTATATTATGTAATAATTTTTATATAAAATATACCTATGATTCAGTTTAGCCATTCCAGGTGAGAGGTGAGTTTAAGATAACGGGTAACAGACACAAATGAAATCGTTAAATAAAAATAAACCTTTCTGTTGTTCCCTTAGGGTTTAGTTCGGTTTATTTTATTAATAAAATATCAACCTTATATATTTTGCTTGGTACTTAGATGGGCCGGCTGTAGTCAGCGTCAATATATTTGTCAGAAGTATATCAAAGATTGATGACGTCACTATGGTAAGTCGTAAGGCCAGAATGGACTTGTAATGCATCTAGCATATCTAAGTCATGGAGTTTTATTTGTTTATTTTTATCAAGGAAGGCGGACTCGAAACAAGTCAAATGAAAAGGGGTCATCTCTCTTTAAATCTCTTCAAATGTCACTGAGAGATTTCCCCGAACTTATGTTATTGTGTAAAACATTTAGTTCTTTTTTTAATTTGTTTAATTATTCCCGATTGGTGTTTTACGACCAAAATCGTTTTTGTCCCGCGTATTTAGGTGATTATAGGATTTCGAAGGACTTTTTTCAAGTCAAATGTAATATTTAGTTCAAAGTAGGTACATTTTTTATTCATATTTTTCTTAGTCGTTTTATGGTAATTATTACATATTTTCATTAGCTGGGATAAGACTGTCTTAGAATAAAGTAGACATCATACATTTCCGTAATTTTAATTCACATTCTATATTTTAATCGTTTTTATGTGCATTTTTAACATACATTGATTGAATCGTTGTTTTAAATTTATCTCTAACTAAATATTTATTTATACATGGAAGTTAAAATTTTACTATTGTTTTTCACAAAGGCGACGCGCCCACCTTAGTCCGTGTGAACCTGTATCTGCGTTCAATCAGCAAAATAGATGATTATAACATGGTGAGTTGGAGAGAAACATGTATCATTCAGAAATTACACAGTCATTTTTACTCTATATGAAAGTTTGAACTATTTTCGTTGGCCGCAAAAACCTCATTGAACTCGAGGTCCGAGAAAAAATCATGAACATTGGCTGAGTAGAAAACTTTATTTACAGTAAAAATGACACTATAATTAAAGTTGCATATATAATATATGAAAATAACAACTGCACTTTGCTGAATTTCTCAAAGCTAAATGGTTTTCGAGATGTGTTTGTGGTATTTGAAATTTTAATAATTATTTTATTGTTTGATGGTTTTGTTTGAGAACAATTTTAATGTTTTTTTTCTTAAACCTACTGATGTGTTGAGTATAACGTTTTGAAATTCGACGCAGTTATAATGATTATCAGCGGTTTATTTTCAATGAATTTTCTTTTGTTGAACCTGTTCTTTGTAATTTTCTGTAAGTATTACTGTCTCGGCAATAAGTATCAAGTTTTTACAAATATTTCAATCGACAGCAAAATTGGCACTGTAGCTTAGCACAAATGTTATCAAGAATTTACGAAATTCGGACAAAATATTTACTAAGTTCGCACATCATAAATAATATACTTCCGAACATAGTCCGAACACGCTTGCAAAAACGAAATTTGACACGAACAACAATCGCGATCAGCACCAACACAGCCCATTTCCCATAATTATTCTTTCTTTACGTGATTTTAGTTATTTTTTTCATTATTTTATTATTCAACCATCATGCTTTCTTTATCACCTTACTCTTATAAATATTGCATTTGAATCTAACGCAGTTACGATGATAAAAAAAACAATTTTGGTCGTGTATATTGTACGTGGCGTATATTTGATATTGTCTTGTTCTAAATGTGAATTTGTGTTATGTATGAGCGTGAGAAGGTTCGCTCGCCCGCACTTGACGGCTCTGATCAGGTGGTTACTGACCATCACCTGTGACCCCACCCCCAGTACTTGGCTAGTACGTTCCGTAGACCTTAGTACGTTAGGTCTGCATGAGGCGAACTAAGCATTCCTTTATCGAATGCTCTGACACGGTGAGTACAACGCTTCGCTTTTATGTAAGTTTCCAGTACCGCAAGCAGAATTTACTAAGCGCAAACTTCACGCTTAAGATTTGACAGTTTGCAGCGAAAGCTTTGTTCGTAAACTCTATAGAAGTTTTCATTTCGACTTGTTCATTAAATAAGTGGCACTTGTAGTAAATTCTGCGTAACTGGTACTTTCTCAAGGTATTGGAAACATGGCAGATAGCAGTGTAGTTTTGTGTAGCTTGCACGACCGGCTTTGTTGCGAACGAATGTTGGCTTTTAGTGAAACTAAGAAAAGTAAAAGATAATAGATTGAAACTCCTAAGAACATAAAAAAGAAAGAACATATTCGAATATATAAGGGCTAACTTGTTTTTTCGCGTTTGTTAAATACACCCTTGAGCTGTAAAGTCACTAAAGTATGAGCTTTGTAAGTAAAGGGTTATTTTTGTTCTGTGCGATAGTACGTTCGTTTTTGTTCAATGACTGTAGGTATCCACCGTCAATCTATATGTTTTTAAGAAATTTTTACTTAACCGCGAAAATATTAAGGTTATTTTACGGGCAGTTACACGGAATATACCTACGCTCCTAGTTGGTACAACAGGGCAGGTTTAGCGATATGCGATAGTTACTAAAAGATAATCGAGTTGTTCGAATATTGAATGTTTATTCGACAACAATCAAACCATCGATAGTAAGGGGCTCTGATTGATTGATTTGATTGAATTTGATTGAAATTGAGATTTCGCTTCTTAAGAAAAGTATGACAAAGAGTATGACGGCAGTAGTGAAGAGGCGCAGGAAGACGAAGAAGCCGAAGTTGTTGCCTACATATACCTACTTCGTTATCAACCCTTGTATGTCCCCACTGCTGGGGCACGGGTCTCTTCCTGCATCGCAAGAAGGTTAGGCCATACTCCACCACGGGGGCTAAGTCCGGGTTGGTGGAGGATTGTAAGAGAGTGGCGTACCTTACTGTCAGAAGTTATCAAGCCGCCCATAAGGCCTTTGACATGTCTTAACGACTGCCATTACATGACAGCTGGCACCAATGCCTTATCGTGCCTTACGAAAAACAGAAGCGCTCGGAAAAATGCCACTAGCGTTAGTCACGGGACGGTCACTCATCCTGCACCTGAACGCGCCTGTTGTTGTCGCCTCGGCCACGAGCGTTTCTACATCTATAAACCTACTACAGATAACAAAACAAATTAGTATTTGCGCGAGTTGACTACGTGTGTGGCACGCATTGTTGGTACCGCAACTTCGTCTAAGCGCGTTATGCGCTATTCCCGAAGAGTACAACGTATAACTTGCACTATAAATGTTTTAACTTAATTAGAAAGACCTTGTTTAAAAACCTTGCTTTGTTTAAATGAAGGGTTATTTTATTATCTACTGATTACTTTTCATAAAGTAATCTGTCGAAAAGTTGATAGAGTCGTAAAAAACGTGCCATAAAAATGTATATCCTTTGTACGTCGCCAGTGTTGGGACACGGGTCTCTTTCTGCATCAATCAATGAAAACATTTATTTGTCATAAACATAGGTAATCGTAACATACAGATCTTAGGAAACAATTGTATCTCTATGTTTTAATTAAAACTGTTTTTATACGGATTTATGCTCGTTTATTACATTTTTACAATTTTCCAACGTTTCGGCACTTTTTCAGGTGCCGTGGTCCCGGATGACCTATGTTTTACCCACAAATATTTTAAGTTAACATTATCTGGCATGCAGGTTAGGTTAAGCCATACTCTACCACGTAAAAATCGGGCTTACACTGTGACTTTAAAACTTGCACGTAACGCCTTATAAAGCGTTTATCAACACTTTAGTCCATATTTTGTGATCCTGAAAACCCTAAGTTTTCATACAGTGTCTTCTATGGTATAAAAGCAATGTCATTCGAATCTAAGTTTTCCCTAAATTCATTTCCCGTTCGAAATCGATAATTGTTTGATTCGATTTATTGTAAATCGAATGCGCATCCACGGTTCAATCGAGTAGTCACTCGGTAACTTTTTCGAACAATCGCACATCGCTAGGCAGTTTGCCAGTTTCGCTAATACCCAGGGGTATTATAATGATGAGACGCATCAATCAAAGTCGAGATACGATCACTAGGGAGCTAATTCTTGAGGAAAAATTGTTATTGTCTGACGGATATTCCTGTCGCTTATGACGTTTGACAAATTCTCATAGGTTTACCACCGGTTTCTCGTACACTAACCAACAGTTGATAATTGTTTTAGGGTTCCTTAGTTCAATAAGGAATCCTTATGAATCCTTTCGCCATATCCACCCGTCTGTTTATCTGTCTCACCGCGGCTTAGCACAGAGATCTTTAGAAAGCTAAAGTTTGGCATAGATATACATTATAGATTACATCCCTAGACATACGTTAGGGTTGACTTTATTCTCGCCTAAACCATGGTGTGGATTGCTCGGTAAAAAAAGTTGTCGGTGCAGGAAAAGCACAATTTATGTTAGAGGCGTCCCACCCCCTCCCATTGCTAAACTGTTTATTGTGGAAATGTGAAAAAAATTTGGGCAGTGTCACTGTATAATGAACTTAAAACGATGACTATTAAAGCTAAGGCTTTACAAGTTCCCGAGTAATTGGCGACCAACTTAAAAAAGGAAAACTCCGTACAAATTTCGTTCAGAATTAGGTACTTTGTTCCATTGCTTAGTCCTGTTTAGTAGGTAGTTCAAGCAGGAGAGTACTCTCTTTCTACGGGACCCTGCACTGCGCCTGCCGCGACCCGCACTTGGTTAGGTTTTTTTGTTTTTTGTATGCAATAGGGTTAGGTACACGTTTATCATATTATTATGAGAGTTGTATGTGAGGGAGTACTAACATTAATTTCTAAAATGAAAATGTAAAATTTTCCAAAAGCTTGAGTTCGTCGCATGCATTGTAGTTTGAAAATAAAATACTAAATAAATATTTAGTTTGTTACTGTTATAATTTTGTATGCTTTTCTGTTCGTACCTATGATAATTCATTTGACTTGCCCCACCGGGTATCGAGGGCGTGTACAGATTTTATTGGACAATATTGACATTAAACTGTAAATAATAAACTCACCCCGATGTTCTCCTTCCACTATCTAATAATCAAATATAAAAGTTTGTGTCGATACATAATCCGTACCCATTTGGCAATTTCGATTGGCGATGTTGTTTCCAAATTTCAAACCGGTATTTACTGCACCATGTCGTGTAGACAATTATGGACACAAATGACAGTATGATTGTGTATCTATTGTATTTTGATTAGAACGTTTACATGTAGAGTATTTTAGAACAGTTTGAATTTGGTTTTAACAAACCTAACAAGTAAAATATTATGCTTTGTTCACTAAGGAAAATAAGTTTTAAAGTTATTTGCTTGTTGCCATTTAGTAAAGCAACGCACAGAACCGCCGCAAAAATAGAGACAAGACACATTAATATATTAGAGTTAGAACCAACATTTTAGTGTCACGACTGTGATTCAAGAATCGAGCAAAGAAACGTGAAACCAACGTATTGCAGCAGATGGCACTTTGTTCCGTAAAATTTACGACTTTAATGCTTCTTATTTCAAGATCTAAATAATATTTAGCTGCCACACCTTCTGTTTCTTGAATCCGTGACGATTTTGCAAGATTTGAACGAGTTCTAAGTACTTATTCAGTAAATATTCTAGTTGAAGCAAGCAGTGCAGTATTGGCGTTTGTTAGGGTGACCCAACTTCTAACATAACTTTGACGTTTCCAGGAATACTCTGTTCAGCTGACGTTCCGGGAACAATGGTTAGATGAGAGGCTCAAATTCAACAATTTGGGAGGTGAGTAAATGATCTTGTGGACTGGGCACATAGTTGCACCAGGCCAACATTACTTTGAATCAATGATTCGTTATCATCCCTTGTATGTCCCCACTGCTGGGGCACGGGTCTCTTCCTGCATCGCAGGAAGGTTAGGCCATACTCCAACACGGTGGCCAAGTCCGGGTTGGTGGAGGTTTGTAAGAGTTGTCAGACAGTGACGGGCCTTACTGTCAGAAGTTATGAAACAGCCCATAAGGCCTCTGACATGGCTTAACGACTGCCATAACATGACAGCCGGCACCAACGGCTTACCGTGCCTTGCAAAGGACGGAAGCGCTCGGAAAAATGCCACTAGTGGTAGGCACGGGACGGTCACCCATCCTGCACCTGACCGCGCTTTTTGTTGCCTAACTCAAGAGATTGATGCCAATCACTCGGTTCGCCTAGGCCACGAGCGCTTCAATCAATGATTCGATTCGAATCAATTCACGCAAACCGATTCTAGTCCATTTCGAGTTCTTTCTATCTTCGAAGTCAGTTAAATAATATTAGGTTAACAAGACGAAAGAGCAATGTTTACTAATAATCTTAATCCCTCTGAAAATTTTCGGTCTAGTAATATTCACGAATTAAAGATTCCAAGATGTCGGGAGTCCAAGAATAGCCATATTTGGCACTCACTCAGAGTCTAGGGCACTTCAAAGTTAGAACTTTGGAAAATAAAGTAGACAAGAACAAAATCATAATGATTAAACTATTATTATTATTATAATTTATTGCCCACGAAACATTTAAAAGGACATTACATAAGAAAAAGCATGTACAAAGGCGAGCTTATTTCGCCTTATATTATCTTATTACATACTCGCGTTACTCACTTGATCTAACATCATAATTAGAACGCATAATTAATATTATATAGCTATCTGACATAGCGGGTTTTTTTGGATAGTACTCTTTAAGTCGTATGGAAAGAAAAGTCATAGTGATTATCAAAAGTGGTTTTGATAATCACGGCCTAGTATCAGCAACAATGAAATCAGGATACGTGTCATAGTCAGAAATATTAATAGGAATTACGTAATACATAATAATATTGGCCTTTTTGCATCTACTTAATGAGATGATTTATACAGCGTCCAGTGGTATCTTCACTCACACTAGATGAGTGAAGGGACCACTCCGACGCTGTAGTGCCTGGGTCATGGTTTTTTAGGTAATACATAGTGAGTAGTAAAACAGAGTAGAGAACAAACAGAGAGAGTAAAAAGAATATCTAAGAACTTCCCACCAACAGATTTGAACCTAATTTACATCGGACCACCAAGAATAATTAATTTAATCGGACAACGTGGTAAAGAAGTATCGCTTAAAATACAAAAAAATATATCCAGATCATTGAAAATTAACATAAGATAATTTTTGAACTAAAACTTTCGTAAGCACAACACATTGTAGACTTTTAGTCCGGATTTACTTACGGGTGTTGATATATCGGAAAAGTCCGACCAGGTTAAAATGACCGAGCGAAACCTGGTCGGACTTTTCCGATATATCAACACCCGTAAGTAAATCCGGACTAAAAGTCTACAACATAAGATAAAATAACAATATTATTAAATGTACACTATTTTAAAAACCTATTTAGAGGCTAAAAATTTCACCCATGCCGGGATGCGAACCCGCAACCTCTGGCTATCCGTACCAGCGCTCTACCAATTGAGCTACTAGAAAAACCTTCTCCTGTTTTGAAGCCGTTTAACAATAATAATATACTTAGTTATAATTGTTTTTTTTTCTAGTTGTGCAATCTATCTGCCTACTTATTTTATTTTAATCAACTATGTAAAACGTCACTACCAAATACCTATCGGGCAATGAGTTGCGAAATCGGTAGGCGTCAATGTTATGCGTTACGGTTAGTGTTTACTCTGGGCTTTAAAAACATTTTTTCCTACCTAAACACACAATTCTCTCCACAGGCCGTCTGAAATACCTCACCCTGACCGAGGCCAACAGAGTATGGATGCCGGATCTGTTCTTCAGCAACGAGAAAGAGGGCCATTTTCACAACATCATCATGCCCAATGTCTACATCCGGATCTTCCCCAACGGAAACGTGCTGTACAGCATCCGAATCTCGTTGACTCTGTCGTGTCCGATGAACCTGAAGCTTTACCCGCTAGATAAGCAGACCTGCTCGCTAAGGATGGCCAGCTGTAAGTCTCCCAGGAAACTATTACTATCTGCCCTAAGAATAGAAGAAATTTTCTTTAACTTCGGTTGTGGCGAGCACATGTCAACTCTGCGCGCGCACTACAAACTCCAACATTCCTGCATCACGCAATCAAAGTGTTTCAATGACTAACAATAGTTGGACCGGCCGTCCCCAGGCATATTATGATCAGCCTGGCGGGAAATTTCCCTTTATAGTGGAAGAGCACGATCGTCCGCTGTTCCCTATATCGGTTATATGCTTGGTGGATGTTAATAATAGCATGTGTTAATATATCCAGAGAGACGGTCGGACGGACAACAATTATCCAATGTGATTCTATAAAGGTTTTCCCCCTTGAGATATAAAAAAATTAATAGCAATACTTGATTGACTTTCTTAAGCCGGCTGTTCAATCATCATCAGCTATACCCGCTGTAGGGTACAGCCCTTTTCCCCCAAATTCCCCAAATTTCTATTATGATCCGTGGTACCATCCACATCCACGGACCCTCTGCCGACTCGACGATATCATCCGACCAATGGGTTGTCGTCGTATTCTCCACTGGAACATTGTTATTACCCTGGTTCACCTGCAGTCTTTCCGCCTTTCCAGGTGTCCTGTCCATTTCTACTTTTATATCGAGACTCTTTCGCCAATATTGTCGACCTTTGTCCTGTTATTCAATACCTACAATGTATGTACAATTTGCCTTCCGTTATGCCCTCCCCCCCTAGAATCCTTTCCTAAACTGCCTTAACTAGACTAGTCTAGCACTGTATTAGAAATAAATGAGGCCTCAGTCACACAGGAAATACGGGAGCGAGGGCGCGGAATAGAAGTATTTCCATTTCACTTTCATACAAAATGGACGGAACGGGGACGGAGTCAACAGAGAAAGGACGATTTAAGGGCGCAAATTCTTTACAGTCACGTACGTCCTCCATGCCCCAAGTCCTTCCTGTGTTCCTCAGCCCTGAGGGGTCGGGCTTAGTAAGAAACAATCAATCCCGTTGCTTCCAGACGGCTGGACGACCGACGACCTGGTGTTCCTCTGGAAGGAAGGAGACCCGGTGCAGGTGGTGAAGAACCTACACCTGCCACGGTTCACACTGGAGAAGTTCCTGACTGACTATTGCAACAGCAAGACCAATACGGGTAACACGATTCTTTACCAAAGACACATTACCTAACAACTAAGATTTGTGAGCATAGGGATTCATTAAAAAAAATTAAGACAGTAAATTTTCTAAGGTCTGGAGGTTTTTTTATTGCCAACGATATAAAATCAAAAAATCATCCAGTCTTCCGAAGTTCGTTATAGTATAATTCTAAACATAATAGCTTCCAAGTAATCACTCGTCCTGGCCCCAAACTAGTGTACCTATTATTGTAATTAAACAATGACATCAATGGTAGTACTCCCAGACTGATACTCTTCAATCAAGTACAGGGGCCTCCAGTTGAAATCCGACCCGCAAACTCTGTGTCGATAGTCTAGTCTGTTAAATGCTAGATCAATAAGGCACATATCTCACGGGTCTTCGCAAAACACCATAAACTTGGAAACCTAGCGAGCTAAGACGAACCTTATGTGGCCTCATATTATTCTGAATTCTTTCCAGGCGAATACAGCTGCCTCAAAGTGGACCTGCTATTCAAACGCGAGTTCAGTTACTACCTGATCCAGATCTACATCCCGTGCTGCATGCTGGTCATTGTCTCGTGGGTCTCCTTCTGGCTCGACCAGGGCGCTGTGCCGGCAAGAGTCTCATTGGGTAAGCGAATTATTTTTATTTTAATATAATAGGAAAACTTTCAGCTATGAACAAAGTAAAATTACACTTGAAATAAAGACTGAGAGCCAATAACAAGTTTTCACTTATAGAAATATTTTATATGAAAATCTCGCTCACTACAAAACAAATACACACACACACTACATATTTATAGTCTCGATCAATGTATTTCCTGGTTTACAATAAGGAATACACTGTATCGAGGATTGATTACAAGGAATTGCAGGAGTCTGCGGTAATAGATTTAAGTATGGTAGGTACTTATATGCATACATGCATTATCTGGTACTATGGCAGTGGTTTGCTTTTCTTTTGTAATTTACGAGCCCTCAAGGACGCGTCCTCGGTGCTGTAGTGTAGTTTAAACTCATTTTATATTAACTTGCACATATTTTATACTTAGTTACCATAAGCGGAAACTTATTTTTAGCTTATAGATAGTCATTAAGAACTGTCCATTTCTATGTAAGCTGCAAGTTTCCCCTTATAAGAAATAAATAAATATACTGTCGCAAAACAAATCGATGCTGTTATTTACACTACAAAGTTGCTTGGGTAAGCCTAATAAAAAAGATGAGAGAGTGTAAGAATAATCTGTCAATAAGATTCCTCGGCCATCCTCAACCAGCCCCTGCCAGCAATCTGCCTCAGGTGATCGGTCCAGCGAGCTGTTGGGCATCCGACGCACACCATCTCACTTAATACAAAAGTAGAGATTACGCCTGCTATGGTTCATAGTGTTTTCATTTTTGGATAAAGGGCTTCACGCCTGCTACGAGTATTTACAGGAAAGTTTTGCAGCTTTGAAACAAGTAATAAAAGCTTCAAAACAATAAACACGTACCTACCAAGGTTTCATTTTAAGTCAGAACTTGGCAAAAATACTTTTGATGTAAACTTTTTTGCACCGAGCAACTTTGAGAGTTTTTCTAGAAACTTTCGTTATCCCCAGGCGTAACAACGCTGCTGACTATGGCAACTCAATCGTCGGGCATCAACGCTTCTCTGCCACCAGTCTCCTACACCAAAGCCATTGACGTGTGGACCGGAGTATGCCTCACATTTGTCTTCGGGGCACTACTAGAATTTGCGCTCGTGAACTATGCTTCAAGATCCGACATACATAGAGAGAATATGAAGAAGACGAGGCGAGAAATGGAAGCCACGGCGAGTATGGATGCGGCATCCGATATGCTGGATACGGACAGCAATGCCACGTTTGCTATGGTGAGCTCGCAGCTGATTTACTATTCATTGCAAGTAGTATAGTATTGGGAACTCTAGGACACTTTTCCGTCGTGAGGGGCTCACTGCGTTCGCCGTCACTCCTTCAAAGTGTCCTAGAGTTCCCAATACTATTGTGGGAAATATGCAATCTAACCATTTCATTACTTGATTAACTTACTAAAACGGAAACTCTTTTTTACTTCAGTTCATTCATAGGAATTATTTATATAAGCGTCAAATACAACAATCACTTCATTGCACGCCTGCAGTTCTAGGTGTTAGTATCGTTTTTATTTTATTTACTCAAGAATGAAATTTATACAACAAGCGCAAACATTACGTTTGGAAAACATTTGTAGCGAATCTAACAACAAAATAAAACTACATGGAAATCTTTTACCAAATACAATTCGATGCATAATTTGTGGTCCTTCGAACTGCGGTAAAACAAACGTAATGATAGGTCTTCTATTGCACAAAAATGGATTGCGCTACCGAAACGTTTACCTTTATTCTAAAACGCTCTTCCAGCCAAAATACGTTTTTTTAGATAAAGTGTTAAGCATGGTTCCTGAGATAAATTTCAGTAAATTTCGTGACAACGAAGAAGTGATAAGTCATCAAAATGCCAAACCTTACTCCGTAATGATATTTGATGACGTTGCTTGTGAAAAACAAAATAACATACGTGATTATTTTGCGATGGGTAGACATAAAAAGATTGATTCTTTCTATTTGAATCAAACATACAGTAAGATACCAAAGCAATTGATCAGGGATAATGCTAATTTGATTATAATTTTTAAACAGGATGACATCAATCTACGACATATTTATAACGAACATGTTAACGCAGATATGAGCTGGACACAGTTTCGAGAGATGTGCAAAAAAATATGGAGTGTGCCTTATAATTATTTGGTAATTAATAAAGATTGTGAAAAAGGTAAAGGATGTTACAGAATGAACTTTGACAAATTCGTTGTCTTTGACTAAGCATATTTGTGCTATTTATAATGAGTTACGGATCGAAGTGTCGTTACTAATCGGTTTGCGTTGCGAGAGAAAGTACATATTTTATCTCGCTATGGAAAAGATACTAAAAACACAGATTGTAGAATCTGCTGAAGCTGTAAAAAGAAAGTTTAAACAATTGAAAGATATTGACCACGATAATGATCTAGTATTGGAAAAGGTTTTCAAACCATTAACAGGTCCACTAAAAAGCATCGCCGCAAAAAATGAAAAGATTAATAAAGAGTATTGGGATGATAGACACTGGGACACTAAAACAAACATTGATACTAACAAAGACCTTAATGAAATCGATGATGGTGCATCTACCAGCTACAACTTTATGCAAAATAGTGATCGTGACTCCCAAAAACCTGAACAGAAAGCATTTAGTGAAACTGATGAAGGCGATTTAAACATGGGTGATTCAAGTGACACATCGTTTAAAACTCTTGAATCTGTTCAGAGTCCTCGCCAAGATTCTTCTTCTTGGTCATTGTCATCGGAAATATTTAGTAATGTACCTTATGGAGTAAGGCTGGAGCGAGGAAAAACTATGTTGGGATCACTGCGAGTGTCAGTTACAGAAAATAAGATTTCAGTTGGCGGGAAAAGTTATTTAAATACACCTGGATTAGCTGAATTATTGTTGAAACCAAAACCAAATTTAAGTTTAGTTAAGCCTGATGATTTAAAAAACTATAAACAATTACTGTTAGAAACAAATGCTCACCGTCGTGATTTCAGTCCTAAACAGCCAATAAAAAGTAATAGAGGTATGAAGTATTTGCAAATAATAAAACCTCTCTTTAAACTAACCAAAAATACTTCTAGCAGTATTGAAAGTCTGCCGCAAGGAGAAGGGTTACCAGTCTTGAAAAAAATGAATAAAAATGTGGATTATGTGTACTGGGATGATCCAAATGAATTGGTGGAACGTTTAAAATTACTTATTGCGTCTCGCGAAGCTGGTAATACAGGGCTTAATAACGAAATTATTTCTATCATTGAAGAACTGCGTGAATGTGGTCTAATAAAGTAATATAATTACAAACTCAAATGTATTTTCCATCAGTTCTTGTTCAACCTTCTTAAAAAAATGATGAATATTGATAAATTTGGCCACCATGTGCATAAAAGACTTCGTCCATCAGAAATATTTTATAGCACCAATAATAAAAATCTTACTTAAAACCTTAACGGAGAATATGACTTGAAATCAGAAAAACTGGTAGGATTGAGACTTCCTGTACTACCAGATGAGGCTGTCAACAAAGAGTATGTTGATCAAAACTTAAAGTTATTTTGCAAAGAGCATGATATTCTTGTCGAGCTAAAAAGTATAAAGAGTCAGATACAACTGATTCAGAAACAGTTAGATGAAAAGTGTACAAGGGTAGAAGTTAGTTCTATTATCAAAGATCAGTTGGTAGCAATCAGAGACATTGCCAGTAGAAATTATGAGTAAAGAAAAAGTGGTGAACGAGATTCATAGAGCTGCTAGAAGAAATTTCAATCGACGGCAAGTTATTCTTAAAGGAATCGATGATTTATGGCAAGCGGATTTAATTGATATCCAACATATTCGAAAACACAATAGAGGATTTAATTTTATTTTAGTCATTATAGATTGTTTTTCAAAATATGTTTGGACTGTTCCATTAAAAACTAAATCAATGAATGAAGTGTGTAATGCATTTGAAAAAATTTTAAAAAGTAATCGTGTTCCAACTAACGTACAGACCGATTTAGGAACAGAATTTTATAACAAATCTTTTCAAAGGCTTATGCAATCATACCACATTAACCATTATTCAACTTTTTCTACAAAGAAAGCATCTATTGTTGAAAGAGTTATAAGGACATTGAAGAATAAGCTATATAAATATTTTAGTTTAGTTGGCAATTACAAATGGATTGGAAAACCATTAGTTGATATTGTGATTTCATATAATAGTACGAAACACCGTACAACAAAGTATCGACCAGTGGAGGTAAACAAAGTCAATGAACCCAAAGTTTTAGAAAATATTGTATCTCACGCAGAGTCATCCTCAGTGAAACCAAAGTGTAAAGTAGGGGATTGCGTTCGTATTAGCAAGTACAAAGGGTGTTTTTACAAAGGGTATACTCCCAATTGGTCGACCGAGTTATTTACCATTAGCAAAGTTAACAAAACTACTCCCATTACATATCGTATTAAAGACCAGCATAATCAATTAATAAAAGGTAGTTTCTACGAGCAGGAATTAAATAAAACACGTAATCCCGGTGTTTATTTAATTGAAAAGGTATTGAAAAAGAGAGGAAATATGTTATTTGTCAAATGGCTTGGATTAAAAGACGCTGAAAACAGTTGGATCGGTAAAAATGATGTCGTGAAATAATGTTATTATATTACACTCATGAATGCAAAATTTTATTCATTCGTTCGTAAGTGATGACTGGAAGAGGACTTATTAATAAATTAATAAATAATTTACCACTCGAGTTACATTTACCAGGATATAATTATTGCGGCCCTGGCACAAAACTAGAAAAACGCTTACTAAGAGGTGATCGAGGTATTAATCAGTTAGACGATGCTTGTATGCGTCACGACATTGCCTATACTAAATACACCGATACGCGCAATCGACACCAAGCTGATAAAGAATTGATGGAAATGGCAAAACTTAGATCAAAAGCAAAAGACGTGAGTAGAGGGGAAAGACTTGCTTCGTGGTTAGTAAACAAAATCATGAAAGTTAAGGTTAAGACAGGTGCTGGTTTTAAATCAGGTATTAGAAAAATAAGTACACAATTAAAGAAAGCTAAACTAAAAAACAAACAATCTGCAATTAAATATGCACATTTAGCTGCAAAAAAATTGTTTCCTAAAAATATGAAAGTTCAGCTACCTCGAATAATACCAATCCCAAAAATTGGGGGGATACTACCACTTCTTCCTATATTTGCTTGCCTTTCGGCAGTAGGTGCATTAGCTGGAGGTGCAGCTGGAATAGCAAAAGCAGTGAACGACTCCAAATCTGCTCAAGAAAATCTAAAAGAATCAATACGTCATAATAAGATGATGGAGACAATTGCTATTGGAAAAGGGCTGTACATCAAACCGTACAAAAAAGGTAGTGGGCTCTGTTTACATACAAAAAACTGCTAAATAGGCTACCCCGACGCGCACTCACAAATGAAGATATAATGAAATATGTTAATAACAGTAATATACCATATTTCAGAGGTGTATACATGAGGGATAATTTGCCTCAAAAACCTAAACAAATTGAGTGTGCGATTATTAATTTAGATAGTTCTGACAACCCTGGAACGCATTGGGTAGCCTTCGTAAAAATTTATAATTATTGTGAATATTTTAACAGTTTCGGAGATTTAAAACCTCCTACAGAATTGGTTAAATACCTAAGTGGCGCAGATTTGTATTACAATTATACTAAATATCAAGCATACAACACGTTTAACTGTGGACATTTATGTCTTAAATTTTTGAAAGGTTTCTGGAAACGAGTCAGTTAACTATGTCTTTCACAATGTCTATAACGGGCACAGACTCTGCTCTTGTAACAAATTATTCACCGGCTTTGGAAACTGATGGTGATTATGAGTGTGGCCTGTTGTACTTCACTACTTTTAATTCAATTCCTAATGTTGATCACAGAAATAATAAATTCTATTACGGTAAAGATGGGGTTGTGATAATACCAGAGGGTTCATATGAACTTGAAGATATTATTGACTTCCTAACGAAACATGTTCATGATTGTGTTTTGGAATTAACTTGCAATAATAATACTTTAAGCACCAGTATTTTTAGTAGCAAAGACATTCATTTTGATAAGGAGAACTCAATAGGAGTTACATTAGGATTTGGAAAAGTATTATTAAAAGCTAATATATTACACACATCTTCCTATCCGATCAACATTTTACCATCAGCCATAGTCCGAATCGAATGTGATATTGTAAGTGGATCATTTGTTAATGGAAAACCTAGCCATATAATTTATGAGTTTTCTCCGAATGTGCCGCCGGGTTATCGAATAATTGAAATTCCTAAAAACGTTATCTATTTCCCAGTTATCCAAAACAGTGTGAGTGCAATTAATATTAGAATTTTGGATTTAAATAATAACCCACTAAATTTAAGAAGGGAAGAAGTACAGCTTTGCTTACATCTGAAGAAAAAATGATTGATTTCAATAAAAACCTGTGTACTACCAGCAGAAAGCGCAGTTTGCTTTCAAATATTACGAAGGTACCACCAAAAAGAAATAAGTTAACCAAAGCCAATAAACAATTTCTCAAATTAATAAATTTGTCGAAGTAACTAAAATGCTTAATGTAGCAGAACCTTTTGTACAAGACAACAGCATTGAAAGTATTCAGATTCATTCCTACAAGCCTTATGTAAGCAGCTACAATAGGAACGATGAGATACGGATTCCAATTAACCAGCAAGACCTTTACATTCTACCGTCGGAGAGTACTTTATACGTAGAAGGAAGGATCAGCGTAATCAACAGTGAAACTAAAGCCAAAGTGACCGAGTTTCAATTAATAAATAACCCAATACTATTTTTATTTCAAGATATTCGGTACGAATTAAATGGGGTTGAAATCGATAAGATTAAGAATGCAGGCATAACAACCACAATGAAATGTTTATTATCAATGAATGAAAGCGAATCAAAAATGTCTTATGCATGGGGTTGGAGCATTGACGGTATTAAAAACACAATGGGAGGAAGTTTTTCAGGCTGTCTCCCACTCAATAGAATCCTTGGGTTTGCGGAGGATTACAAAAAAATTATAATAAATTGCAAGCACGAACTTATACTTTTGCGAAGCAATACCAACATGAATGCAATTAAATTAAATAATAATGAGGTTGTAGAAGATATCGTAATCGATAAAATTATGTGGCGGGTGCCCCACGTTAAGGTGTCTGACCGAGAGAGAATCAACTTGCTTAGGTATTTAGAAAGAGACAGAGCTATTAACGTAGCGTTTAGAAACTGGGATCTTTATGAATATCCACTTTTACCTCAAACAACGAAGCATACATGGGCAATCAAAACTTCATCACAGATAGAAAAGCCAAGGTACGTTATCATTGGATTACAGAAAGACCGCAAAAATAATGGATTTCAGGATATGTCCCGATTCGATCATTGTAACTTGCGTGACATAAAAGTGTTTTTAAACTCAACCTACTTCCCGTATGAAAACCTAAACGTTAAATTTAGCAATGACAATTATGCTTTATTATACGAGTTGTATGCTAAATTTCAACAGTCTTACTACAGCCGTCTTCCGGAACCCCTGTTAAATTACATCGACTTCAAAGAAAAAACTCCATTATTTGTAATTGATTGCTGTCGTCAGAACGATACGCTGAAGACTGGACCTGTCGACGTTCGTGTTGAAATTGAGAGCGAGATAGCAATACCAGACAAAACAACTGCGTACTGTTTAATATTGAACGATTGTGTTATAGAATATAAACCTCTTACCAGTGTAGTGAAGAAAATATCATGAATCCGGAATACATTTTTGTAGATTTACAAGGCTTTAAAGACTACAAAAATAATTTTATTGTCAAAGAATTTGCTACGGCAGCAAGTGAAAGTACAGAAGTTTTTTTAATAAAACCTCCATTTCCTTTCAAACATTTGACTGACGAAGAAAAGAAACAAGTTGTTTGGCTCGGGAAAAATCGAGGAATCTACTGGAGTGAAGGATTAATAAGCTATAAAGAATTTAAGAGTATGATTAAGTCATCCCTATCTGGTAAAACTTTAGTTGCAATGGGGGTTGAAAAATGTAAATGGGTTCAGGATCTATGTCCGAATAGCATTGTAAAGGATGTTGGCGAAATGGATATACCTAATCTTAAGACCTTAATTTCTTATTATTGTACGAATAAATGTAGTAAATATAACTGTCTGATTCATAACGATTACTGTGCATTAAAAAATGTTATATGTATAAGAAGATGGTGTGTTGACAATACAGTGTCAATATAATTTTTAATTAACTTCTTACCATTGAATTTGTATTTAATTATTATTTTATGAAAAATAAATGTGTTACTACGTAATTTTATATTTTCTTGTTTTATTGACTGAGAAAAAGAAAACAAAAGTCAGTTTAGTTTAAGATATTATATTTAAATGATTCGCATTTTAACATCGGTAACACTTATTCTACTTATAACTAAGATTAATAATATTTGACACAGTTAAATTTATTTATAGTATTACATAATTATTGCATAATGCTAGTTACCTAGCGAAATACAAAGAAAAAATAATTCTTCACATTTTAGTAATCATTACTATTATTAGTTAACTTCCTACTCATTCTGTCAAGTAAATTTTCGGTCATGTCCATTATCTCGTCGGTATGTTCCATCACCATATACTGCGCATTCGACGTTTCCACTTCACTGTCACTGGATAAGTCAATCACTTTGATTTTTATCATTCGCAAACCTTTACGCCGCGATTTCTTCACAATGTAGGAAGTTGTATTTTGCGTCTTTTTCTTGGAAGGCCGCACTCGCTTGTTCGGATTTCGCGGGGGAGGTTCTGGAGCCCCAACTTCTTCCACATCCTCGCTCTCGAATCCGGTCAGTAAATGCTGGCCGTAGAAGAAAGGGTCCGTTATCGTCGGGCTGTAGGTCATCTTGGTGATCTGAAAATAAATAATAGATTTTAGTATCGACAAAATTAAAAAGAAGTTAGATATTTATTCAAAGTAGACAGGTTTCAACTTACCAAAATAAAAATATTTTATCAGCACAGTAACTCGTCTCGATGCTATCGATGTTAACTTGCGAATGAATTACGGACTCAGTCAAGCTGCGTCATCAATAGTCATCATTATTCGAAAGAGTTGTCCGACCAATATAACCAGAGCTACCTCTCCCCGCTGTATGCAATGTTATACGACGATGCATAACATCGTCGCGGGTGGCCCCCCTCCCCGCGCGCTTCATGCGCGCGAGCTCGCAAAGTTAGTTTAAACAAAGGACGTCTTGATGACACAATTGCGACAGGTTCGGTCTTGCTTGAGGTGGAAGTGAAATGAAGAATTTGATGACACAGCCAGAGCAGGTCAGGTCTTGATCAAACCTATCAAGGATATGGAATAAGTATGAACACAGGTATTTGTTTCAGATAAAAACGTTTATTTTAGTGTAGGTAGGTATTTAAATGTCTATCTACAATATTATCTTAAAATGTACACAAATTTAAAATTCAGAAAAACTAGATTTAATGTTTTTTTTCTTAATGTGCTTATACTAAAATTACTTACATAGGTATAACTTAATACAAGAGTCATCTTTATACCATTTCAATAAGTGTTATATTTAAAATAATGAGTTATGCCCCCAGGCTACAGTGGACACTTTGTCCGGCATTATACATCTTTTATCGTCTGTATTAGACAAAGCAATTTTATTTACAGACTGGGTAAATATTTCGTGTTTTATAGACTTGAAAAGATTTTGCTTTCGTCTGACTAGTTTATTGTTCAGCAACACTTCACGATAATCGCTTGCAGCTAAATCTCGGACTACGCACTTTTTCACCCCTTTGGCTTTCTTTATTACCAGCTCAGTGGTTTTTATGCAATATAATTTTGAGCGCAAACCAATGAATTCGGTCAAAATTTTCCCCCCCAATTCATCTTTAAATAAACCAGGCACTTTTTTGTTTACCAATGGTAGGCCGAACTGGTTTCGAGGTTTGTAATTGCTTGTATCAAAAAAATCCATCAAGGATTCTTTCATATCTCTATAAAAATCTTCGGTTTGAATTTCATAAACAAAGCTGTCAGTGTCGGTGTAACAAAGCTGTACTTGATTTCCATACTTAGGCTTAATTACCGAATAGTGAAAGTCATACATGTGACTCTTAGACAGCTCCAGCACTGCAAAACCCACATAAATTGGTTTGTTCAAAATTACTCTTTCCGGTTTCATTTGAATAGCGACTAAGTTTTCGGAAAATACGCTTGCGCTATGGAAGTTTAACCGAGCAATCAATTTGTCAGCGGTATCATGTTTTTTTGTTTTGTTTATTTTATCATGCCATTGTGTAACAAGTTTAACATTAACGCGTTTTTCACTATCCTCTAGCGTTTTTCCGAAAATAGAGTTATTATTTAACTTGAACAGGTCTTGCTGGAACTGAGTGACCGCTTTTTTTCTTAGTTCCGTGTTTAAATCGATGTATTCTTTCAAAAAAGCTCTCTGGCGAAATGTTATAACTCTATGAACTTTAGCGAGGATCAATCCGTTTGCCAGACATGTTTTGAGGTGAACGTAATGTATCACGTAGTAAAATTTATCGTACAAGTTCGGAGTCAATTTAGGTGTCTTACCTCCAGGAGGAATGAATTTCTCAGCACAAAATGGGTAATCGCTATGCGCATCGTGTAACTCATCAGGGTACAATAAGTCTACTTCTAATATGTAACCTTGTGGAGCATCATTGGGAATGTCTTCAACATTCAAGTTTTCGATTTCAGATTCACTTAAAAATCTAAAATCCGAAATTGGCAAGGACTGGCACATGCTGTATCCGTATAAATTGTTACAGTCAATGTATACCAAAAATGAGTCTCGTTTAGTTGGATCGTACGTCTCCATATATGAATTGTTTGCTTGCGAGTGTCTTTTGGAACACATGCAAATGCCACCTCTGATACCCTTTTGAATCATGCGAATAATTTCCAAGTTATCTATAAGTTCTAATTGGATCCCCGTTTTTAGAAGCATTGCATCAAATGACAAACTTGGAGAAGTTAGGTAGAAGGCTGGATCTAAGTTGTAATGCGTCTTACATGTCTTCCTGAAGTTTTCGAAGACGTCTGTTAATAACAGCACATCAGTCTTCACATAAAGGTCTGTATATTTGCCCATGTTTTCAATTTCGAAAGTTTGCCACACATTTTGAGCGTGTGCATACTCTTCGTCCGATATGTGTTCGTCAGCCATAGAATTGTAGAACAACGACTTATCAGGTAGTTGTTTATCTGTAAACATTTTCCAACAAGTCATATAATCGTAGGGGTACACCCCTTTGCGTGTAAGTAACTCAAACTGATTTTCATCTGGGAAATAACGCGAAAGATAAGTAAAGTCATTTTTGTGCAAGCCTTTTGCCAACTTTTGTAAACTCGTGCCCAAAAATTTATACGAGTCAACGAATCGTATTTGAGCAAATTCGTCTTCAGAAATTTGAAAAAACTTCGTGAACGAAATGTAGTTCTCTTTGTTTTTTGGAATAATTTTTATCGGTCCGCAAATGTCACTCAGTTCTTTAATGAACAAATGACAGTCATATCCTGCGAGGTTATGAAAAAATATCGGAACTAGTTTGGGAACTCGAAATTTCAAGTTACAATATGCATGTGCCGCACCGCGATAACGACCTGTCAGATGACAGTGATCTCTAACTTTGTCTGTAAATATTAGACGATCACAGATGTGACAACAATCTGCTTCCGCATAATCTTTTACATTTTCGCTTGTAAATGTCATAGGGATGTTTTTATTAACAATACTGTATATTCTTTTCACTTCTCGAACGAGTAGTTTAACAAATTTTTGAGCACAGTCAGAGCCACGGTACTGAACAAATCGATTTAAATTAGTATCAAATGAGCAAACAACATGGTATGCGAATGCAATTGGTACGTGTTTCTTTGCGTTATATGTGTAACTCAAATCAGGATTTTGCTGACATCCTTGATAAGGAACGAGAAGCGTTTCAAAGTCTGCATAAATAGCAAAAGGCATATCTTGCTTATGAGCAAAGTGTTTGAATTCAAGAAAAGTTCCTTTCCCAGGAAGCACTGTAGCAACACCACTACATAAATGGTTTTGTAGGGTTTGCTCGGATGATAGAAATTGGAGACAGTCTTCACAGAAATACAATTTACCATGATGTTTAGTCATCTGACTGCGAACAAGCCGAGGTAGATTTTTAATTAAAACGTAATGAGTGCGGTTTCCTTTCTCTAATAACAGCAAATTAACGCGTGTCGTCCTATACTTGTGTTCCGATCTGTAAATGGGTCCAACAATACCCTTGGTATTTTTCAACGCATATATGTTAACGCTTATGTTTGGATTGTTGGTCTCGAACGATTTAACGTCCGCTAGAGTAACTGGAAGGCTCAAATCAGCAGTATTCAGCACTTTGGTAAAATGGGGGTACGAAGACGTACGATCGGCCCTACCTTTAGGAGTATGAAGTGCAGCGACAATACTCCACAAGAAACAAGCGTCATCTTTATTTTGCATGTTGAGACACGCTTTCTTGTTTTTAATAACCGGTGGCAAGTCGATACGAGCAGCTCCATAAATAGGTTCGTACTTGTTGATGTTTATTTCCAAGAAAAGATTATTGAGAAATGTCCACCCACTGTCACGCTCTTCAAACTCTTCTATTTTCTTTTTTAAACAGGCTACCGTTTTACCTATTAGCTTTGCAAAGTCAAAGTTACGATGTAATGCAACATTCTTTGTCGAGAAGGATTTTACCTCTTGACCTTCGTTTTTAAAGAGAACGAAGTTACTGAAAAACTCGAAGTTTACCTTTACGTTTACATGTTTTGCAAGCGAATCCCGTAAAAGTTTCTCAATTTTGGGGGAGATTTCCGTGATAAACGTCTCTGGCAAACAGTTCTCTAAATCAGTCGCAAGAATCTTATAAGTAGCTATACGACCTCGAAAAGCAGACGCAATCAGAACTACACCATCGCTTAGAGGTACACTGCTTTTCTCTTTGTGAGCAGTACTGCGTACATGACCCACCCAGTTTTTTTTCTCTACTTGGACTACACATGCAGTACAGTACGGCATTATCACGCAAATTTGAAACGTACACTCAAACGCAGCACTCAAACGTAAAACACCTAACAGGCGTTTTACAGCGACGATTTACTTATATTTAACTACGTCACCGTAAAGTGTGGGTTCGGAGTCTTTAAACAGCGGTTTCACGCGTCCGATGAAGCCCTAGAGCTGGTCCCACGCAGGTGTCCCACTGTCGAGCTGCGCTTTCAGCAGGAACTGCGCCTTCTTCCAGTGGTCCTGCTGCTTGGCGTCCCGCGTGAGATACACCTTTACTTCCACAAAGTACTCCCCCTCCAGAGGTGCAGTCCGTCGCAGAGAGCCGTCAGCGACCTTTGTGGCGAGCGAGGATGTGACGGAGTGATGAGATGCAGTTGCCAACACGTCGTCGTCGTCGTCCGAGAGCACCCCGAATAGGTCGAACTCGCTGGTCTTACGCTCCTTCACAAGACGGACACCACCCGCCTTTAATTAAAACCTAATCTAACCTATGACCCATAATAATACAATAGTAAAACACCTAACAGGCATTTTACAGCGACGATTTACTTATATTTAACTGCGTCACCATAAAATGTGGGTTCGGAGTCTTTAAACAGCGGTTTCACGCGTCGGATGAAGCCCTGGAGCTGGTCCCACGCAGGTGTCCCACGGTCGAGCTGCGCTTTCAGCAGGAACTGGGCCTTCTTCCAGTGGTCCTGCTGCTTAGCGTCCCGCGTGAGATACACCTTTACTTCCACAAAGTACTCCCCCTCTAGAGGTGCAGTCCGTCGCAGAGAGCCGTCAGCGACCTTTGTGGTGAGCGAGGATGTGACGGAGTGATGAGATGCAGTTGCCAACACGTCATCGTCGTCATCCGAGAGCACCCCGAATAGGTCGAACTCGCTGGTCTTACGCCCCTTCACCACCTTCTTTTTAGACCTGCATGCAAGAAAAAAACAAAAAATGACTTCAATGCTACATGAACTGTAGTTAGATGTAACATATTATAGCCCTTAGTTTTAATGTCAACATTAAATAAGACAGTGTGTTGGTTATCGTGTCACGCTCTCGCTGAATAATATACCACTACTTACAATACTAAATACCATACCTTAAACCATACCTTTATAATTGGTACAATTGGAGAAAATATGAACTCATTCAATAGTAACGCAATTATTCAATATTGACAATGAAAGTAGGGCTAGAAGAAGCAGTCTGACTAATAGGTCGACTGGATGAATAATTGAATCATTATTCAGTTGCTGCCATGTCTACCTTGATCCCGATTCACACTTAAATAAGTACAGTAGTGAGTTAACTTGCATCGTCGGCGAGTTAAGTCGCGTTTGCAGTTTGAACGGCGTTTGAACGACAAAAGCAACTTAACTCGACGACGATGCAAGTTAACTCACCACTGTACTTATTGAAGTGTAAATCGGGGTTTAGATTGGTAGGAAAACACGTTTAAAAAAAATAAACTACCATAAAAACAACACGGAAGTGAGCACGCTTGCCAAGAAAGCCACGCAGTCTCTCTCAGAGAGAAGGCTTTTGCCCTGCAGTGAAACCTATATAAAAATGACCCATAAAAAAAAAACGACTCACGTACTTTGAATTTTCCGCTGCAGCGGTTGTTCGGCGCTTAGGCACAGGTGCAGGTGCAGTACGTTGCTTCTTTTCACGCGGCTGCTCAGTGTATATCGATTCAACCTCCGAGTCCGACCTGAGGAAAAACCGCAATAAGAAAACAAAGTCAGCTTGAATACGCATAGTCGGTGAAGTGTAATGAAATGGGAGAGGAAACTTTAATTACTGGATTAACTCTGAGAAATGACAAGTACATAATTAACAGTGTATAATAGCTACAATACAAGGGGCAAAATTGTAAGATTGACACGAGATACACCAAGTCACCACCGGACCACCCCACAGTGGAACATCACGTCGGACGAGGACTTGGTGTTCCAAGTCATTAGAAGCCAAGATAATGAAGTCCTCATTGTCACCAGCCGGCGGGCCAAAGGCCAGGTCCGTAGCGAGGTCCCAATTTGGAAACAAAATATAAAAAAAAGAAGGTTACTTACTCACATTTTTGTATGTAGATCTGGATTACTTCTGGAGTGTTGATCTCTTGATGTTACTGAAGCTGAATATAATTGATCAAACAAATGCACCACGTTTTATAGGCGAGAAAATGCTTTCGTTTCAATATTTTACCTACACATATTCAACTTTACACATGGAAACAAGTCGGAACATGATATCAGTCAGGGCTGTCAAACTCACATGGTAAAAAATATTATTTAATAAAACCAAGCGCACAAATGTGTTCAATAGACTTTTACAGTTGCCTTAAAAAATACAATGCTTACTCAAGCATCATAAATATTTGTAGGTGATAGTTACAATTTTAAATATTATCCTTACGTTGCTGTTCTTTAAATTGGGAAATCGGAACAAAGTATGAATCGTAATCTATACTTAACATAAAGCAATCTCAGTACTAAGTTGCTGTTAAGCTAAGTTTTAGAAAAAACAACGTTTCACTAAATCATGTCTAACCCTGTTTAAAAGAAGAAGCATTTGAAGCATTGATATGACTGAGTGAAAAGAGACTTTGTACACAACGGGAATTGGAAAATAAATATGTACACAAATGTGACAGCCCTAGACAACTTTCACAGATTCTACCCACACACAAGAACTACGCAAAAATTCTGATTCAGCAGGCCCTTATCAGAATCTGAAGACCACCAGAGAACACTTATAAACAGACCGGTGGACATCTGCCTAACATATATGTGGAAGTTAAGCACACATATTAGTCTTTTAGTAGTATGACTATAGTATTTTAGTAGTATAACTAAACGACTAACGCCTGTTTTATAGAACTATAATAATCATGGTTTACTATGAAAATTCGATTCGAAAATACATTGCATAGCGATTATCTCACAGATTAACCAGTATGAAGATTCGACTACGCAATGTACCTACATCGAATTGTAGGTACATAAACTATAAATTCTAGTATTATGTATGAAACGCGGCCCTGTAAGATAGCCATGAAGTACTAAAAACATGAAATCGGAATCAGGTTATGACAAGTTCGTTCTTGACCCTTTGTCACGTCTGGTTGTGGAAATCGATTTTAATATTTTCATTCCAACCCATTTCTATCCTATAATTACATATTTGAGTAAACGTATAATATTAGCCTGTAGTAGAATAGATAGACAATATACGTAGTCATACTAATAAATAGCTTATTAAAACTGGTAGGTATCTTTAATAATAAATAACGTGATGATAGAAAATAAACTTTGCTTATACTGAAAGTTATTATGTAACTGTGACAGCCCTAGGTATACTTTAATTCTGGACCACCTGGCCCTCCGGACTAGACATTTTCATCAGCAATTAATCAGCGCTTCGCACATCTACAGGTCCTAACATGATATACGAGACGATTTATACCGTATTTATCGAGAACTGCCCATATGTGCGAGTCAGCGAAAAGTCACATCACCACACCACAGTACCATAGAGCACTACAATCACTAACAAGTAATAATGAACTATTGCGTCATAAACCCTAATGCTTCAAATGTTAAGGAATAATAATAATAACTTTCACACATCACAATCACTTGATCTGGTCCCAAACTAGGATACCCTGTGCTATGGTAACCAGACAAGGATAAACATGGAAAAACACCCAGACTGAGATCATTTGTACAAATGAAAGTATGACGGCCTCCGATAGGAATCTAACCTACGACCTCTGGTTTGGTAGTCTAACTTGATACCGCTAGACCATCCAGGCAGTCAACGGTATTTGTGTTGTTCTCAGTCGCACAAGAAGATTAATGTGTTTTGATTAGTTTGCATTTTATCGCGAAACCGTGCAATGCGATAGCCGGCTAACAAACAATCCTCACCTGTGCTCGTGCTGCGCTTGCAAATTCTCATCACTACTACACATTACCAATGTTTGAATGTTGACGTATGTAAGGTCTGTGTGGTGAGTGACGTTTGCTTTGGTAGTTGTCGTAATCGTTGTATGAACTCTCTTTGTGCGGAAATGCAGACTTTCAACTTAGATTCACTCTTCATTTGAGCCCAGTATAAGCGGTCGATTCTGTGAGGAGCTCGGATTAATTTTGGTGGAAACCTTAGCGGTGATAACTAAATCAAAATTACTCCAGATATTATGTCTTAAACTAAGTTTTTGAGGAAATTTTAGTGGATACCTACGGTGACAACGAAACTATAAATTTCCATTCGTAAATTAAGTACCTTCTAAACACAATATATTGAACGCTTATAATGTATACTCGAGAGTTAATAATTTACCATAATGCTTTGTGTAAAGTGCCAACCGAGTATGTTATTAGTGTTGCGAGAAAACCCAGTATCCAGTTTCAGTAAGTTGTTTTTTAGTCTAAAATTCCTTAAAGTTTAATCAGGTCTTAGATAAAAAGTAATGAAATGGTTAGATTGCATATTTCCCACAATAGTATTGGGAACTCTAGGACACTTTGAAGGAGTGACGGCGAACGCAGTGAGCCCCTCACGACGGAAAAGTGTCCTAGAGTTCCCAATACTATACTACTATTGCATTTTCATTTTGTAGGCGTAACATGTTTACCCCACTAACACGAAAATAGATACTGAACAAAATCTTAAGCCCTTAGAATCCAAAAACAAATTATACCAAGATAAATTTTACGTGTTTTTAAAAGATTTTAGTTACAACGTGTTGAATTGCGGTTAGATCATATGGCATAAATAATTGCTCTGCTTGATTTTTGATCAATCTGATCTGACCGCGATTAAACTAGTGACATCACTAATTACCCTACCTGATTCGCAAACGTACCAGTCCTCTTAAAAATCCCAAGACTCCCTGAAGAAATAACGTGTACGCAAAACCATACGCTTCTGTACATACGAGAGGCTCTACCGACGCCCACCTGCCACCGTCACCCCTGACTTGTCGACAACTCGGCAGAAACCCCTCATGCATGGTGGCGTGGTCGACTCGAAGATGCGGCAATGCGAGATCCACATTGCACCGCGCAAGAACTGCTGCCGCCTGTGGATGAGCAAGTTCCCAACACGGTCCAAGCGAATTGACGTCATCTCGAGGATTACCTTCCCGCTGGTGTTCGCGTTATTCAATTTGGCCTACTGGTGTGTATTGCAATAGACGAAAGTTAATCTTAAAACACCCCATCCGTTTCTCCGTAAGCAAATTTTTCAGTTTTTCGCTCGTTTGTTGTGAAGCTTCCCGACTTGCTGGATAGAAATGCTTGGTTTCTGAAACGCTGATCGGAATCTCTGATTGACAGATCATCAGCTTTTTGTTAAGTCACAAGAAAGATTGTTCATTGTACATTTTTTTTTATTATATGTTGTGTGGAATATTGTTGTTGTTGAATTTGGGTCTAGACATTGTTAATGTTGTTTTTTTAATAAATACTTTTTTTGTTGTTTTATTTGTCACTTTTATTCTGAGTGCGGTTTGTGTGCAAGTTTAGGAGTTTAGTGACTGTGCCATTGAAGCACAAGGCGATCCATTCAAAGCAAGAGTCACTGCTGAGGACAGTGAAGCGTCAGCCTTTCAGAAAATTGAAGTTCAGTGCGTGGTAGTGACCGGCTGTATTTCTTTCCACCAGGTCCACGTACCTGATTCGTGAGGAGGAGGAAGAGAACTGATTCTCGAGCGAGACCGCGTCCGTAAACTACCACTTGCATTGGCAGCTGCCGCTCGCGATCCTCTGGCCCTACGCGTTATTCCTCCTCGCCTACGCCCTCTTCCTGAGAGATGACCCGTGCTGTCCGCGCCTCTGACAATCCAATCGGGAGGGTAGATGGCGCGGAAATTTAATTTTTAAACACTATACCCCTCAGAGGGCCACGTTCGTTTAAATTATTGTCTGTTTTCTGATTGGTCCACTGGATCGCGGGCAAAGACATTGAAAACCGGATCAGATTTTAAATTCATTAGATTAAATAGTCGTATGAATGTTGTATTGTATGTGGATTATACACTAATTCGAATAAGTTTCATTAAATGTTGTCTACGTACGTTACTATCTAGACACTCCACTACTGCCCTATAATTATAATATTACCTATACATTTAATTTTATAAAAAAATTGCAAGTACTCCAGATTATCGGGCGCGGTTTAATAATATAATTCGTTCATACTACACGGTTTTCTATTCGCGGTTATTTATACACTCTTTACCTAAGTAGAACCGGATTATTTAGATTTTACTTAAAATAAATCTGTCGCGAAGTATGATTGTCGCGTGCGAATGGAAAACCTACATACAATAGTCGTTTATCTCATGATCAAATAGTCATTATCATAAGTGATTAATTTAACTTAATAATATATAATTTAATAAATAATTTAACGTATTTATCGCTCGCTGTGAAAGTCACAAAATAATTATAATTATCTATAAAAGGAAATAGGACCCCTTAAACTAGTTAGTACCTATTGTTAGAACGATTGGTTGCTTTTGAAGTAGAAAACTGTAAGACTAGAAACCTACTTTATATATTTACTATTATTTACGCTTATTATATACTTACTAAGTATACTAAATAAAAAATATTCGTCTTAAAGACAAAAGGGAATTTATTAAACTATAAAAGTTAATAGGCTAATAACAAATAACGATTTTACAGATCGTGTAGGTTCATAATTAGGTATATAACAAGTAGAAATACCGCATAGATCATGTTCGAGCATTTTTGAAATAAAATTTTGTGTGAAAATATACTAGGTAATGACGTGTGCAACAGTTACTGTTTATTTCAGGTTTCTCGTATTATGATAACCATAGTCACTACACTTTCTTATAAACCAGGATAAAACACTAAAGAACAGAATAAATTGATATTATTCACATTAAATGTAATTTCTTCGTCAATACGCGAACATCTATAGGTATTTATCTACAATATTTATTTGGTAGGCTTATTTAAATATAAGTAAATATTTAAACTGTAAATATTCTGATCTATATATGTTTCTACACCTGCGTCGCTCAGTGTACAGTTTTATGTACGATAAGTAAAACAACTTAAGTATTCTATTTATTTGTATCTATGTTATACTATTTCGGATGTCACTGTAAATATTTATACACATTGTATGTAATGTTCTCAACACTCATAATTATATTTAAATATACTGATATTGGAAGGGAATAGTCTAACCAAAATATTTACGAACTGTTTAAATGAAAGAATTTAACTTCACTAATGTCATGTAATACTCCATAATAATGTAGTTTCTGAATTTCATATAAAAATATTTCCCTCGGTGTTTAGTATTAATATCATAAGGTGACTATTCAATTACGTTAAACATATTAAAGAAAGATAATTAATTCTTGTCTAAACAAAAAAATATCACTAAATCACTGTGTTCGGTAAAAAAACAGACCTTTTTTGGGCTGTCATATTAACAAATCCACCATTCCCTATTTAACTTAAAATTTAATTGAAATCTTTGCTCATATCTCTCTGTTTCCGTCCCATTAAGTTTTTCTCTGAATAAACAACAACCTTTTAGATTACATGCGTGTAGGTACTTACTTAAATATAACATATAATTTATAAAGTAAAAACTAGAGGATGTATCATTAATGTCATAGACGTTTATGATCAAATGTTATTATTAGAATCCACTGGATTCTACTTAGAGTATCCTTATTAGTGGAATTCTTGGGCTGTGATGACGACGAAGGATAACAGATAACATTTGAAATGCCTACCTAACTAAAAACGACCAGCACTAAAAATACACTAGCCAATGAGTAGGAGTGAAGAAAAGTGTCACAAAAAACTCAAATACGATGTCTACATGCCTTGAGACTTTTATTATGATCATTCAAAAAGTACATCGTGAACTGGGAATGATAAAAAATATGATTATATTATTTTTAATGCACTAACCCGTGCTAAGGACAATTTTAAAAAACCTATTTAGAGGCTAAAAATGGGTCCTGAACCCGCGACCTCTGGCTAACCGTGCCAGAGGGTGCGGGTCCAAGTCCCGGCATGGGTGGAATTTTTAGCCTATAAATAGGTTTTTTTTGATAAAAAATATGTTGTATAAAAACATCGAGAAACTCCGCCAGCCAAAAAAGACAATTTTTTAAAAGTAGGTTACTAAATCAGGACCAGTGCGAAGCGATACCCATTCAAAAGTGGGTTGGTTTTATTTTTAAATGGCCGAACCGGCCATTCTCGTTCAGCCATTGTCAGCAATCTGCCACGGATCGTCGGTTGATCCTCCGAGCCGGTAGGCGTCGTAAGCTGCGTTCGAAATTGAAATTTGTTATCGTTATCAACCCTTGTATGTCCCCACTGCTGGGGCACTGGTCTCTTTCTGCATCGCAGGAAGGTTAGGCTATACTCCACCACGGGGGCCAAGTCCGGGTTGGTGGAGAATTGTAAGTGCCGACAGTGGCGGGCCGACAGTGGTCGGAAGTTATCAAACCGCCCATAAGGTCTTTGACATGGCTTGACAACTGCCATTACATGACAGCCGGCACCAACGGCTTTCGTGCCTTGCGAAGCACGGAAGCGCTCGGAAAAATGCCACTAGCGGTAGTCACGGGACAGTCACCCATCCTGCACCTGACCGCGCCTGTTGTTGCTTAACTCAAGTGATTGATTCCAATCACTCGGTTCGCCCAGGCCACGAGCGCTTCGCGAGCGAAATTGAAGTCGAAAAATGTTTATTTATCACACACAGATTAGAGAACATATAAATGCTATGACAAAAAAATTGAGACAAATATGTGATAAAAAGGATAGGGCACTGCTTAGTGCTGTGAGTGCTTGCATCATCACAGCGCTGATTTTCAGCCCGTCCTTGTTCTCACTGAATTAAATGTTATAAAATTTTGCGGATTTTAAATAGGGAACACCGCAGTTGTAATCAAACAAAATATGAAAAAAATATAAATACTAAATAAAAAAAAAATCTTGTATGGAATCAGAATCACTTTGCTAAATTCCGCATTTTTTTGGCGGAATTTAGCAAAGTATTTACACATTGTAATGCTATGAAAAATCGGTTAAGCAATATTTAGTAAAATGGAGCGTTTAACAGTTCGTAATCTCCACTGGAGAAGCTGTGGACAAATACGTGCTGATTGATTCCTAATCGCTGAGACACTTCAAACTATGCCTTGATCGTGTCTACAAGTAAACTAAACAAAAAGAAATTAAAGCCTTCTGCAGCGTAGGGCTCCCACCGGCTCGCTGGACCGACGGTCTATGGCAAATTGCTGGCAGTGGCTGAATGAGGATGGCGGAGGACAGAGGGAAAAAGCGTGCCTTGTCCAGCCTTGTGCAGCAGTGGGCTACTACAGTTCGATTGATGGAGAAGCGATGAAGACGACTGATTTTTGTTTAGTCGATGGATCAGTTTCATCAGGAACCGCTAAGTAGTTATTAATTAAAACCGAGGTATAGTCCGTTAGCTTTTAGAATATACCTCGGGCTCTAGAGTAGGCTTCGGTTTTCGCCAAAAGCACACGAGTGTAATACTTCTTCCTGCTCTGTATAAACTTTTCTTCACTATTTTGAAAAGTTATTTGAAAAGTTAAGTGTCATATTAGTTCCGATATTTCTATTACCCGAATATATCCGATTCTATCCCATAGTACCCGAGGTATATTCTAAAAACTAACAGACTATACTTTTTTATGGGTATCCCATCGCGCTTAGCATATATAGCCCTAAATATATGAAAAACCTGATCACAAATCAAGCGACAAACATTACCTACTAAGTGGGAAAAGTTCTGGAATAATTAAACGTCATGTAATTCAACAAAGCTATACAGAGGTGGCAGTGTCAATATTAAAGTACTTTCAAACTTGCGCCTGTAAACCTGTTGTAAAGAAATTTTGATTTAAAAACGTATTAGACACTACTCTATGGAAAACGAGAATGTGTTACCTACATTAACTTAACTAAATGTTTAGCATCAAATGTGACATAAAAGATGATGTAATTGATGGAATGGAATTAAATAAACGTATACCTATCGATCTGTAGTCGTTTTCTTTTAATAATAGTTATAAGCTGCAGGCAGATGAAGGGTGCGGCAAGATGAAGACTGGGCGCTATGGCGCGCATTAGGGAAGGGCTATGTCCAGCAGTGGACTAATATAGCCTGAAGAAGATGAAGTCTTAAGCTTGAGAATCGCTTTTGCCTCTTTCAGTGGTGTTTATTTCTGTTGGCAAACAAGCATTTGTTCCGCCTCATTCTGAAATAGTAATTCCTGTATTAGAACAGCGTTCGGCAGACACACAAATTCAAATAGTACCCATTTTCTGCCAAAGATGGTATGATACCAGACAGTAAACTTGAATCGCTCGTAGCCCCGGCTGCCTGAGTGATCTTAAACGATCACGAAGGTTAAGCAACACAGCGCGCGTTCAGTGCATAGATGGGTAACCGTCTATTGTTAACGGTTGTGGCATTTTTCCGAGCGGTTCCGAGCGATTCGTCGATAGACGGCAGTCGTTAAGCCAACTCAGAGGCCTTAGGGCGGCTTGAAAACTTCTGACAGTAAAGCCAGCCACTTGTCTTGCAAGCTTCCGCCAATCCGGACTTGGCTCCCGTGGTGGAGTATGGCCTGTAACTTCATCAGGGAAGAGACTCGTGCCCCTCAGTGGGGGCATAATGGGCTCACCGCCATCTTTATAACATATAATAAGGACAGTTTCACAGTAAACAGCTAGATGCTCCTGTGTTAATCTCAACAGAGCAAAAGAAGTGAGATATTTGGGTGTCTACCTCGACGGAGGTCTGAACTGGCATTTGGCAGAACGAGAAAGCATAAGTACGTCTTTAAAAAGTTGCGCAATGCTACGGATTAAGCTACTCTCAATATGGTATACTTATCTATTATCATACTAGCCCATTCTATCGTATTGTATACCGGTTTGGGGGCCCTGACAAGGCTTCCCTGATCCTCTTAGAAAGGGCACAGAGAGCTGTAAGAAAAGTTATGAAGTCTAAACCGTTTATGTACCTACTCTACGATCAAAGTATACTCAGAAGCTGAACTACTTACTTACCGTTCGGCAGTTGTACATGTTTGAAGGTCCAGTGGTCGAAGCGTACAGAGGGTGGTATTTTGGTTATAAATGAGATCTCGCACAACGGTTAATATATCTCAGTATATTAAACATAAAAAACAACGTCAGATCACTAAGATTAAATTAGATAAAGCTTACTATAAAATACACAGGTGATGGCAAGTGACAGCCATGACAGGAAGAGGAAGAAGAAGGCAGAGACAAAATGATTGACTTATCCAACTTTTTTTAGAAAGCCACGCAAAGGCAACCACGACATACTGCCTAGTTTGTAGTTGCAGTATATAGTGTACCTAAAGCTAATTTAACAGTACATTCAACAGTCTCTATTGCTTAGACATGTATCTGTCCCTCCTTTAACTCCTTCCGAGACGACCCGTCGACGTAGACAAAAGCCTTGTATCTATAGCGTAAGACGAACAGTGTTTGCCTATAAAAAATTAAAAACCTGATTCCTCTAACTTTTCACAGAGACAGTTTCAGTAGGTAATCTGTGGTTACGTTTTTCCTTTAACGACGGAATGTTTAATCTGCCTCTGAGGAATCGTTTGTTTTTTTTATAAATAAGTTTAAACTTTCACTGTACTTATTTAAATACTCGTAATTCATAAACTAATTAATTTATTATTGCTTATAAATCACATCACAAAATTTAAAATATTAATTACGAAATAATACATGTCACAGATTATACTATTTTTATTTTTAATGCACTAACCCGTGCTAAGGACAAATTTAAAAACCTAGTATTTAGAGGCTAAAAATTTCACCCATGCCGGGATTCGAACCCGCTACCTCTGGCACGGATAGCCAGAGGTCGCGGGTTCGAATCCTGGCACGGGTGAAATTTTTAGCCTCTAAATAGGTTTTTAAACATGTCACAGATGTTAAGGTAAAAATGTCAATACAAAATAATATAGTTACAAAACATGTACTGTACATATCATGGTACGGATAGCCAGAGATTGCGGGTTCGAATCCCGGCATGGGTGAAATTTTTAGCCTCTAAATAGGTTTTTAAATGTACTGTACATGTTTTTTTTTTCTTAAGTGTGACATCACACTTAAGAAAAAAAAATGCACAGTAAGATATCCAATAAATTTTCGTCAAGAACACATAAAATATTAATAATAACATAAACACACAAAAAAAAACACTAAATGAACAAACCACTCCGGATAATATATGAGCCAAAGGATCCTATAACGCTGGCAGCATTGCCACGCTGCACCGCCAAGCCTACGGTCCCTCAAGCGGCGACCGAGCTCCCTAACAAGGATCTTAGTCTGAGTCCCCCAAACTCCCATTGTCTCAACCGCAAATGGAACAAAAAGGTAATTGTCCATAAGGGCACCATACTTGTGGCACTTGAGCGTAGCTGCCGATTCGGCCGCGGCACCGGGTCTGATGCAGTAGCGGACAAGTGCGAGGGAGCAAAAGTACAGACGCAAGTTGCGTCCCACAGTAAACAACGCCCTTTCTCCCAAGGCACAAGAGTAAGAATGTCCGGGCGCTTCCCATCCGTGCGACACAAGCCAGGAGGCTCTAGCACACAAGGGACGTTGGCAGAAGCCAGAGCCCTCCGGATGATGTCTTTCAACGAATGGTGTCTAGACAATCTACCCGCACTCCTCACACAATGCAGCCCGTGACGTCCAAACGCATCCACCCACGCCCCACCGACACATCGATGCGGCTCGCACACATTGCAACCCAGAGTCATTGTCCAGCAACGTACCTAGCTGATTTTAATACAGTGAAAGTTTAAACTCTTGCGGTCTTATTTTAATTGTTATTATTGAGCAATATAAAGTTGTTCGAATTCAATAGCTTCCTTTAAGTATTTTTCATAATCGAACAATGGATTCGATTGATTATGGCGTGTGGAAGTTATGATATCATTTTCCATATTCACGTTAACTAGAGTGTGAAAAGTGATAATTCAGTCGATAACATATCAACCTTTACACTAGTGCACTCTACTTAGTTTGGTATGTTACGGCCGTAGTCGATAAAAAACCAGCCGGATCTCCACACCGAGGGCGATGGCGTTCCGTACAAGTAACGCCATTCGCGTCCGGTGGCAAAACTAATATCCATTAAAATTTATAATAATAATATTGGCCTTTTTGCATCTACTTAATGAGAAGATTTATACAGCGTCCAGTGGCATCTTCACTCACACTACATGGGTGAAGCGACCACTCCGACGCTGTAGTGCTTGCCCAGCACCTATACCTACCATCCTGACAGCTTAGTCGGCCTAGCCCACAGGAAAGACTAGTCAATACGTGCGGAGCCAACCACGCCGCGGGTTTCTTCACGATGTTTTCCTTTACCGTTAGCGTGTGGTATTGCGACTACAAATTAACAAATGTACGTAACTTTGAAATTAAACAAATTCATTGGTACATGCCCGCACTAGGGATCGAACCTGGAGCTCTCGCTTGCGAGTCCATGGTTCTCCCACTGAGCTACCACCGCTTCTAAATCTCTAAAATTAATAGTGCTGTTCGTAAAGTAGCTAATATAATAATAGATAATAGAAAACACTTTATTGTACACAAAACCTAAGAGTACATACGGCGGCTTTATCACTATAAATGATCTCTTCCAGACAACCTTTGGATGGACTGGAACAATATATTGGAGAATGAAGTAGATGACAAATATACAAGATTATTACAAAGGTATAAATTAATACATACCTAAACAACAGTGCACATATAGTTATCAAGAGATAAATACAAATAATTTACATAAATACACATATTAAAAAAATATATAAATACATAAACACTTCACAATATTTTTTTTTATATTTCGGTTACAGGAATCAGTATTTTATGGACTTTAGTGGTCATAGGACACCACCGAAGGTGTCAGCTTTTTTGGACTTGAATTCTTCACAATATTAAGAATTATCAATGGATTTGGTAACTTGTTCAATATATTTATATTATTTTTAATGCACTAACCCGTGCTAAGGACAAATTTAAAAACCTATTTAGAGGCTAAAAATTTCACCCATGCCGGGATTCGAACCCGCAACCTCTGGCTATCCGTGCCAGCGCTCTTTCCAACTGAGCCAATGGGCGACTCACCGGCATCAGTGAAATTTCGAACCTCTTTACAATATTCTCTGTATTACGTACAGGCAACGACATCTGGCTAAAGTAATTTGCATCTTTTGCAGCCCGAGTTGCAGTATGGTTTTACATCGGAATGATATCGCAGTACCCACATGATTATATAATTTTTTAATACACTAACCCGTGCTAAGGACAATTTAAAACAAAAAAAATTTTTAGCCTCTAAATAGGTTTTTAAATTGTGAGAATATTGTAAATAGGTTCGAAATTTCACTGATGCCGGTGAGTCGCCCATTGGCTCAGTTGGAAAGAGCGCTGGCACGGATAGCCAGAGGTTGCGGGTTCGAATCCCGGCATGGGTGAAATTTTTAGCCTCTAAATAGGTTTTTAAATTTGTCCTTAGCACGGGTTAGTGCATTAAAAATAATATAAATATATTGAACAAGTTACCAAATCCATTGATAATTCTTAATATTGTGAAGAATTCAAGTCCAAAAAAGCTGACACCTTCTGTGGTGTCCTATGACCACTAAAGTCCATAAAATACTGATTCGTGTAACCGAAATAATTTCAAAATTTCTAATTCCAATTCATCCAAACATCTGAGTGAAGAGGCACAAGAAGTGAGGAACACAAATTTTAAAGTGTATGTTAAACGCTTTATTAGAAAGTGAAAACAATATGACGGTAGTATTTAATAGACTTTTGATATCCTCAGATCTTCAATTACGTATGCTGTGCTCGCTCTTTACTAGATCGAAAAGCATTCGTTCTGAAAGCAATTGCTATGCTTATTAGCGAATAGCAGCGCCCGTGACTGAGCATTTTCAGGGCCTCCAAATGAATTCAGTCGTTCTTTAAAAATATCCCAACTTCCACATTTATAATATTTCATACTATGACATTCTTGAATATGAACAGGAAATCTTCCCTAGAATTTTATGTTTGGCTGTAAGATTGATGTGCTGTCGATTGTATTTCCTAATATTAAGATGAAGAGACTATGTAATTCTATCGTCAAATAGTTTTTTTTTAATTTTCGCCAATATTATTAATAAATGGCAACATTTATTTTTTTATTTTGGTTAACAATCGCTTAGATTAAGAATAATGCTCTTTATTGCACACCATACATTATAATTTCAATAAAAAACATTCAAAAAAATATGAGGTATATATTGTACTATTTTTTTTATTTTTAATGCACTAACCCGTGCTAAGGAACAAATTAAAAAAAAAAAGTGCATTAAACATAAAAAAAATAGTATAATCATGTGGGTACAGTGATATCGTTCCGATGTTAAACCTAACTGCAAAGTAGGTAGTCGGGGCTGTAAGTAATGCAATTTGCTTAAGTCAGATGTCGCTGCCTGTACGTAATACAGAGAATAGTGTAAAGAGGTTCGAAATTTCACTGATGCCGTGAGTCGCCCATTGGCTCAATTGGTAGAGCGCTGGCACGGATAGCCAGAAGTTGCGGGTTCGAATCCCGGCATGGGTGAAATTTTTAGCCTCTAAATAGGTTTTTTAAATTTGTTCCTTAGCACGGGTTAGTGCATTAAAAATAAAAAATAAATAGTATAATCATGTGGGTACAGTGATATCGTTCCGATGTTAAACCTAACTGCAAAGTAGGTAGTCGGGGCTGTAAGTAATGCAATTTGCTTAAGTCAGATGTCGCTGCCTGTACGTAATACAGAGAATAGTGTAAAGAGGTTCGAAATTTCACTGGTGCCGTGAGTCGCCCATTAGCTCAATTGGTAGAGCGCTGGCACGGATAGCCAGAGGTTGCGGGTTCGAATCCCGGCATGGGTGAAATTTTTAGCCTCTAAATAGGTTTTTAAATATGAGGTATATAGTTTTATTTTTTTATTTTTCGAGTTTCATAAGGACTAGAACTTTTAACTCAAAGTTTGTACCTAATAGTTAGGTTAACGCAGATTACAACAAGTTTTAGCTACTTACCTACACCAGATTAAAAATAATTACAAGAAATAATACTTACAAAAAAATACCCTTTTTTCATTTCGGTAATCAATTATTAGTTATGAGCACCGCTTTGTGTGATTGGGTGGGGCCCCTCTGTGCTTCGGGTATACCCACTGACCGCGACGGCAAGAGCCGGGCGGCAAAAAATAAATCGATTATGATTCGATTCCTGAGCATTTTATGAGCGGATTCGATTTTTGGTTCAGCTTAAAAGCAGAGTATGGATGGGTCCGTTATGTCGTCTGGGTCATGAAACTGCCTCTCTGTTATTTCTAGAAAGTGGAGACTGGTCTTATTAAGTTTTTTTTGTATAGTTTTGAAGCATTTGAAGCTCATTGCACTAACCGTAGATAAAAAATAATTATTATATAAGTGGGACACGGCTTTGCCGGTGGCCATTTTTTACTTTTATCGATTTTCACTCAAATAATATAATTATTTCATCAAATATAATATTCTGTATAGATTTTCCGAGGTACATGTTATATCTCTATTCTAGGACTATAATAATAATAATATATATAATAGGTTAGTCAAAAAAATAAGTACCTATACTTACTCATTGTGTAGGGTCATTTTGTCCTACAGGATAACTTCAATGCAACAATTTCTATGGTCGACAGCAGATTATCAAACAGCGTCACTACAAATCCGAATAAGAGCGTGGTAACCCGTCAATCTATTGAAAAAACGGAAAATAATTCAAAAATTGTAAAACAACACCAAACTCTAACCGACGTGTTTCGGGACAGCCAGTCACAGTAAAAACTAGGGAATAGATAATTTTAAAGCCTGTAATACTTTATCATAATCAGAAATAGATTCAATAACCTATTCATAAGAGAAATTGAGAAACATAAGCGTATTTATTAATAGGCGACTAAGGGACACAAGGGGGGGGGCAGCAGCGCCCTCTGCAGTACAATTCCACCGAACTGCGATCCCCAACCCGCATGCCCAGCGTGGGGATTATGGGCATTACTCCCTATGACGAGCACAACGTGGCGCTCTTTAGGGGAGGGCTATGTCCAGCAGTGGACTAGTATAGCCTGACGACGAAACGTATTTATTAAACCAAAAGACACCCCTCATCAATACAAGAAGTAAATTACCGCCGTTTCGCTAATAAAACAATCCCAGACAGAGCGTCATCTAATTTCACGCACCGCGTCCACCCGTATAAAAAGGCGAAAGAATTCATTCACTATCACATTTCCTTTTACGACCAACAACCTCTTTTGTCACGTTCTGCAGCCGGCAACAAAGAAAAATGTACAAAATCTGTCTGCTTTTGGTAGTGGTGGCTTGTTTTGCGGTGCTCAGTGAGGCCCAGTTGACCTTCACCGCGAATTGGGGCGGCGTTAAGAGGTCTGGCAACACTGGGTTTATTTTGCCAGCTGAATGTCAGAACGAGGATGCCGCCACCGCTATCTTCATCATGATTCAGGTATAGTCGATTAACTTAGGTACCTCATTCGATTAACTTACTCATGGGTTTCGATTTTTTTAAATCTATTTCCGGCCAGCGTTGACAATTTCAACACTTAATTAAACTATTTTTATTTTAATGCACTAACCCGTGCTAAGGAACAAATTTAAAAACCTATTTAGAGGCTAAAAATTTCACCCATGCCGGGATTCGAACCCGCAACCTCTGGCTATCCGTGCCAGTGCTCTACCAATTGAGCCAATGGGCGACTCACGGCATCAGTGAAATTTCGAACCTCTTTACACTATTCTCTGTATTACGTACAGGCAGCGACATCTGACTTAAGCAAATTGCATTACTTACAGCCCCGACTACCTACTTTGCAGTTAGGTTCAACATCGGAACGTAGTCGGGGCTGTAAGTAATGCAATTTGCTTAAGTCAGATGTCGCTGCCTGTACGTAATACAGAGAATAGTGTAAAGAGGTTCGAAATTTCACTGATGCCGTGAGTCGCCCATTGGCTCAATTGGTAGAGCGCTGGCACGGATACCCAGAGGTTGCGGGTTCGAATCCCGGCATGGGTGAAATTTTTAGCCTCTGAATAGGTTTTTAAATTTCAACACTACTTTGTTTTTAAGTTTTTATTGGCGGTTCTTTTTGTAGTATCTTGAATGAAGATATTTCAAAAAGAACTACTAAAGGATTGAAGTACTTTATTAGTATCCGCCTACCCGTCCTAGATACAGCCGTGAGTGAGTTTATGTAGGTACCTACGTAAGAAAGATAGACAGATAGAATATTATTTATTGTACACAGAAATTACAGTAACAGAAATTATATAGAAAATACAGTACAATTGGCAGCCTTATTACTAAAAGCAATTCTATAATTATTCTCAGTTATTCTATAAATACAACACTTTTAAAATTGCTACCTGTCTTACGCAAATAAGGGTTTAATAAAATAAGAATATCGTCATAATGCGCCCGTGTCAGCCCACTGCTGCCACTAGGATACAGGAAATAAAACAAAAAGTTAAAGGAAATCTTTAAAGGCCGCCGTCTGTACTCTTATGTAACAAATATCTGTGTAATTTCCATTTTTATGTACAATAAAGTGTTCTCTATCTATCTCTATCTATCTCTACTTTTTTATCTTTACTCTTATTTACCAGCTTTGATGAGTGTTGTAAATGTTTAAATTACTTAAGTTCCCCTTCGTAATTTAAAAGAAATGCTTAGTAAAAAGCTTTTTTCAGATATACACAGTATATAAAATTTACTACTTAAATTACTATTTTTACCAACTACCCGTCTCAATTTCTCCTTCTGCAATCTTTCCGATTTAAGGTTGCCTGGAAGAAATTGCTATCAGCAAAGACGCCGCCAATTGTACCTCTTCTTTTGTAACTGTTGTCTGTAATTATTATCTGGTGTGTACAATGAAGAATATTCTTATCTTATCTTACTATGTTACCTTTCTTTTTATTTAGATTTTTTTCTGTTTAGTACTTCATTTGTCTTACTGAATTTTTCTTTACAGAACGAAGCGCAAAGGCTGATACAATGTCAACAGAAATCTGAAGAACATACCGAGAATATTAAGAAGGCATGATTTAGTAAATGGTAGAATTGTTGAAAATTTTATTAATTTAGACCACCAGTGTTCTTACAAATCTGTTTGAAAAACTAAATAAATATGTTTACATAAATTGCTTTTTAGTTGTTAATGTTACCTTTTTCCACCAGTTAAAATGCTCAAATATTTATTTATTGGAGTTAAAATAGAACACGTAATTAAAACATATTGGATATTGAGTCAATATTACATCTTTATTTTATCTTTAGTTAGTATTTACTCATTTCTACCATTATCTTAAAAAATCTTGTCAGTAGGTTATTTAGTCACCATCGCGTTCAGAGGACCATTCGGACTGAGGATGCATTCATATTGTAACGGTGGATATCTTTATAAATAATAATAATAAACTCTGGAACGACTTCAAGTGTGGTTTTATTTGTAGATTAGTAAAACAGAAAACTGGACATCTAAATATAATTAAGGTTCGTTCGTTATCAACCCTTGTATGTCCCCACTGCTGGGACACGGGTCTCTTCCTACATCGCAGGAAGGTTAGGCCATACTCCACCACGGGGGCCAAGTCCGGGTTGGTGGAGGATTGTAAGACAGTGGCGGGCCTTACTGTCAGAAGTTATCAAGCCGCCCATAAGGCCTCAACATGGCTTAACGACTGCCATTGTATGACAGCCGGCACCAACGGCTTAACGTGCCTTGCGAAGCACGGAAGCGCTCGGAAAAATGCCACTAGCGGTAGTCAAGGTACGCTCACCCATCCCGTACCTGACCGCGCCTGTTGTTGCTTAACCACGTGATTGATTCCAATCACTCGGTTCGCCTAGGCCACGAGCGCTTCAATTATTGTTATAAAATATAAAATTGAATTGGAACGATGATAAAACATGGCTATAGCAGCTCCTGAATAAATAAATTAATTAATGGTATCAATACATATTTTCAATAATCATTAAAAAAAAATATTTGAATAAAAATAATTTAAAAATTTAGGATATAGATATAGAAATATGACAATTTTTTTAACATTATCGTTATCAGTCATCATAATGTGGCATTTTAGGGAAATTTTCATTTTGTATATTTACATATTAGTCGCTCCTTTCATTGTAGGATAAACTCAGTTTAAGTATTAAATCGTTTCGGTCTGCTTTGAAGGTCTGTGACCAACTTAATATACTTCAGCAAGGCTAAACATCTAAATCTATTACAATTTATTTAATAATATCATTTATTTATATTATTTCTTTATTTGTCTGTCTAAAAGAACTTTTTTTAATTATTTTTAAAGGTTAAGGATGTCATATAAACCCTCGGGGGAAGTGGTAGATCATACCAAATCTTTGTCGCAGCGTATTTAAAGCTGCCTCTATAGTGCAACGTTTTAGCTTTGGAATTATCATAAGATTTAATATCATAAGATTATCATATCATAAGATTTAAGGACCAGCCACGCAGTCATGCAAGCCTCCACCAATCCAGAGTTGGCCTCCGTGGTGGAATATGGCCTATACCGTCCACAGACCCGTGACCTTCGGTGGGGACATAATGGGATGATGATGATGATAGGAGTGGGTCGTTGTCCGATTTTTCGACGACGAAACGCAACCGTTTTTTCTGGAACGAAAACAGGTCCTCGAAACGGTCCTCGTTCGCAACTGGTTTCATTGTATGCGAACGAGCAAGGCGCAGAGGACGGTCAAACGAGTGCGAACGAGACGAAATCACGAAACCTCGGAAAAAATAAGTTATTTTACACGATATTCGACTGTATACTCATAGACATAAAGATTACTTTATTGTATCACAGACCAAAACGAACGGAACGAGCAAGGAGCCGACGACGACGTCGCAATGATCTCATTACGTTCTAGGCTCTATTAATATAGCACTAAAGGACATATCCGCGTCAAACAATCTAAGGACTGGTCTCGCGACGAACAAACGCTGGCACTGCTTTAGAGTCTCTGGCACTGCTTTATAATGAAACGTAAAACGGTCCTATCGTCGCGGAACACAAAACGGTCTTATAAAACGGTTCGTCTTGGCAACGATCAATTATGATGATGATGAGTATCTATCCTGCCCAGTTCTATTTAAATGTTCATCATTCTATTCAAATTCATCTAGTAGTAGAAGTAGAAAATCTTTATTTGGTACAACAAATATTGAATACAATAGGTTAAGCTTCAATATAGTATTAAAGTTTACAAAGTAGGTACCAAAAAGGTTTCCGCTCAGCTTAATGCCGCAGCAGGGCTACGGCGCTGACTTTCAGCGGATGCCTGAGAACTTATTGCTAAAACTTAAATTAATCTAAGGTAAATATTAGACAAAACAATAACCTCATTAATGCATTTTTTAGCGACGACATTTGCCTTTATGTATTCAAGACAAATACCTAAAAACCAGTTTTTAACAGCAACATTATGATACAAATTCTGTTTAAGAAGCATCAAGATATGATATAATTATAAGTTTGTCACACCAACTTTACAAAGATATTAAATAGGTATCCGTGGATTCGTTACTATTTACTATTTTTCCTTTTGTGTAGTTAGTAGATATTGTTTGAATTTAATTTTAAAGCGTCTAATAGAAGGGGAATCTCTAATAGGAGGCGGAATGTTGTTCCAACATTTGGTGGCCCAATAACGGAAACTTCCACGAAATGCTGTGGAATGCTGAGATGGACAGACCAATAGCAGTGGAACACGTGAATGACGTTGACTAAATTCTAGCTTATTGTATAGATATGAGGGTTTTATTTTCTTAATGGTATATTATAATATAACAGAATTCTTGACAGATGATAATTTCAGCTAAGACTGACATTCTAATATAATTTGTATTTTAAATTGACATTTAATCTGGTTCTATTTACACAATTGGAAATTTAATAAAAATTTAACTTATTCATTAATTTTTTTTTTTTCATTTTAATATATCATTAATGTTAAGCACCGTATGGTGCCCTACTGTTTTAATAATAGGTAAATATTTTATTTATACATCCGTGTTTAATCAATAATATTTACAAGACAATTAATAACAAGAACAGACAGAGAACTAAATTTAAAAAGTGATAAAGTGAAAAAGACAATATGTACAAAAAGTCAAAATAAAACAATAAAAAAGGTCTGTCGCCAAGAATTAACTCTATTTCAAATTTACATTATATTTTATTACTTTGGACAATTTTAATTTGAATTTGTTGACATTTTTATGTTATTGTTTTCTAATGGTGGTGCCTTTTTTATAATTTTTACGCCTCATCAGGCAGAGCATGTAGAACTAATTATTTTTATATACATCCTATCAATGAACTCAAGCTTCACAAATAAAAATCTTTGTCTTTGTCTTAATGATACCAAATTGTAATATGGCAAGGTGTAAAGTACGACGTGATTCCATGTTAAGCAAATTATTTATATTTAAAAATGGTGTGATATGCGCTCTAGGAATGGAAAAGCAGAAAACTATGTAATCTCATTATTATTATTAAATTCTTTTTTGTACCTGTAAAGATTCTACAATTGGCAGGCTTAATACTGAATAGTATTTTATTCTAGCCAACCAACAGGTGACGTGGAGAAGGCGGGTAATCTCAAAAAGTGAGGTGATATTTTATTGTCAAATATATTTTTTAACAATTAAACTATTTCTTAATATGTAAAATAATTATAAACATACACATATACAAAGATAACAATTAAGCACATTTATAAAATAAACAAAACAACATCTTTATACATTTACAGCTTGGCAAAAAAGTCTAGATATTAATTATGGCTACAATATCCATACTAAAGTAGCAAAAACTTACTTTTCTCCTTACAAAGTTTAGTTTTTAAATTTCTAAACTTTTTTGCCAAACTATAAATAGACTTAATAATATATTTCTTGGCAGAGATAATAATTTTTATGTACCCTATAAACTTCCCACTGCAGGGCACAGGCCTTCTCTTCTCTAATTATTTGATCATCATCATCATCATTTCAGCCTATTGCAGTCCACTGCTGGACATAAGCCTCCCCCAGGGTGCGCCACAAGACCCGATCTCCCGTTTTCGCCATTCAGTCACCACCAGCCACCTTTTTCAGGTCGTCGGTCCATCTGGCCGGAGGGCGTCCTACACTACGCTTGCCGAGTCGTGGTCTCCATTCGAGAACCCGTCTGCTCCAACGATCATCGGTTCTGCGACAGATGTGACCAGCCCACTGCCACTTCAGCCTGCTACACTTCTGAACTACGTCAGTGACTTTGGTTTTTTGTCGGATGATCTCGTTCCGGACTTTGTCCCTTAACGAGATTCCGAGCATACACCTTGATTATTTACAATTTACAATTTACAATTATTTGATGCATCGATAATATTGACAGTCTTCTTCTTCTTCTTCAGGCTATATTAGTCCACTGCTGGACATAGCCCTACCCTAATGAGCGCCATAGCAAAAGGTTGTGCCATCATTAGGGGTAATGCCCATAATGGTTCTCTGCCTTTTTGCAGAAACATTTTCGGCTGATTATCATTTGGCAAGTAACGTTTCAAATAATATTATTTTGCGGAATAATCATTTGCCAACTATTCTTATTTTTTTTTTATTTCCCAACCTCGTAGTTGCCAACTGTTTGTTTGGTTTGCTTTTTATAATTAAATCTTTCAAAATGCCAACTAGCGTAGCGTATATTTAAGTAGCGTATATTTTACGCGTAATATTCATTCGGTCGGCCAAAATTTTTTCTGCAAAAAGGCAGAGAACCTTCGGTCTTACATGTTCAACCTAACACGCTCCTTCGCGCTCCGCTACGCTACGCGCAGCGTCGCACCTATATTTTTGTCGCAGATTGAGTATCGTCGGCCACCCCTCTAGCCAGTAATATTTCCATTCCCAGTAATATTTTTCTTAAATTAAAAATGCAAATATTTTTTTTTATCATAAAATCAAAAGGGAACTTACACTGACGAAACTTTATTCAACTAATAGTTGTTTGCCTAGTAAAAGACTTGACAAATAATAAATTCCCAAAACGTTTTGTGTCATTATAATAATCAGCTTAACAATAATCCTACCAAGTGAAACATTGCGATACAAAAATTTGTAAATCGTTTGTTGTCAACGTAAAAAATAGGTGAAACGTTGGTTGGCAAGTGATAATTAGCGTAACAATTTTCTGCGAAAAGGCAGGACACCATTTAATCTGCCTCTGAGGAGTGTTTTGAGGAATCATTTGTTTTTTTTATAAATAAGACCGCAAGAGTTTAAACTTTCATTGTACTATTAAATTTTTTGAGCAATTCAAAGTTATGTGAATTCTTATAATAGCTTCCTTGAAGTATTTCTCATAATCGAACATTTGATTGTGGCGTGTGGAAGTTATATAATATTTCATATTTACGCTAACTACAGTGTGAAAATAGACAATTCAGTCGATAACATATCAACCTCTACAATAGTGCTCTCGTACTTTACGGCCATAGTCGATAAAAAACCGGACATGTACAGGGTGTCATATTTACAGATTTTAGGCGGTTCTATTCCGGCAATGCAAGCTACCGTCACAGTACAAATAAAGATAGCATGTAATCATCGAAGTGTAAATAAATAATTTATCATATCAATTTATTATATCATATCATCGTTTAGAAAGCATACATGTCGGTAACAGTAAGAGGTTTAAAACCTCCGCTTTGTTGACGATATTGTTTTCTTTGCTCCAACAACTGCAGAACTCCAACAAATGCTACAACAACTTAGCAACGCGAGCCTTGAGGTTGGACTGAAGATAAATCGGTCAGAGACTCAGTGTATGACGAACAGCACGTAAAGTATGGTCGAGGTAGATGGGCAGGAAATACAGTACGTCGATGAGTATACTTACTTGGGCCAGATAATCTCCTTCAACAATACGCAGGATAAGGGAATCGATCGCCGCATCGACAACGCCTGGAAGAGCTTCTGATCCATAAAGGACTGATGAAGGGAAAGTTACCGCTTTTTCTAAAGCGAAAACTCGTCGACATATATGCATCCTGCCTATACTAACTTACAGTGCAAAAACCTGGTCTTTGACCGAATATCAGAAGTCGAGACTTAAGATTTGCCAGCGGGAAATGGAGCGCAGTATTCTAGGTGTAAAAAGAGTTGACAGAATTCGTAATACAATGCTGCGCTTCAGAACCAAAATTGTCGATGTTGGAGCTGCAACCGCAAAGCTGAAGTGGAATTGGGCGGGCCACCTAAGCCGTATGGGCCCAGAGAGGTGGGCAAAAATCGTCACTGACTGGGTTCCGCGCGACGGATATCGCAAATGTGGCCGACCCAAGCGGAGATGGCGGGACGATCTCACGACCTTTCTGCCGGGCTGGCATGAGATGGCCATGAACAGAGAGGAGTGGAAGGCAAAAGGGAAGGCCTTTTTCCAGTAGTGGGACACAATCGAGGCTACATAAAAAAAAGTAATCATCGGGCTCGCGCGAGGCATAATAGCCTACACTAGGCTGTGACTCAGCGACGGGCGAGCGCGTGAATGCGAGAGGCCCCACAAGGTGCAACGTCCGATGCAGCGAGCAATCGTACTTTATCAAATTTATTTATATGTTGTGCCTTGGAGAAAGTTCCTGCACAGCGTAAATATAATCAGTTTATTTACTACATAGAAGGTATCGAGGCAAGAAAGATAAAAACAATTAGCAGTTAAAATAGAAAAAAACATATTTGATAACTTTTAGCAAGAATTTTAACTCTCACATTATTATAACAAAATCATTTGCTTGAGCATTGACTTATATGATTGATTGAACATCACAGCAAAATTGTACCATTTTATTATTTGTAATTCACCACTGACAACTAACTTATTTATTTCTATCTCTATGTTTGCATTACAATCTGCGGTACTTACATTTCCTTATTTCTGGACACCTTGAATATGTATTTTTTTCTATTGTTGACGCAATCCACATAACAATATGTTAGACCCATCTTGCCAATAGTCAACCTGCGTAGAGGTCATGCGCAAGTCGAATTGAACTCGACGTGTATGCCGGGCGTAAGTAACAACCCGTGTGATTACCTCCTGATACCGCCCGACATTCGTGTGAGGCTGTGTGTGCGGCTGCGCTCGCGCCTTGCTATGGAAATTACCTAGCATGCTACTGTCTTTTTGTTCTTGACCATCCTTAAGCCCGTCACAGCCCCACGTTGGGCGCCAGTGGAACGTTGTATATAATTTTATAATAATAAATAAACTCTGGAACGACTTCAGGTGTGATTTTATTTGCAGTATTAGTATAATATTTTAATAAAACAGAAAAAAACTGGATAAGCTAAGCAGGTAAAAAGTCAGATCTGGTCAAAGCGTAAAGTAGTAGTGGTGAAAAAATGAGGGAAATCGAAGAATGAGTGACAAAATTTTAATATTTGAAAATGATAGATAGAAAAAGAAATAAAAATGGTGTAAAGAGGTTTGCACCGTTACAAGCTATAATATATATTAATATTTTTATAGCTAGGCATATTACTATATATTTTATTTACTAATTTTCGCGTGACCGCACACTCAGCTATATATATTTCTGTGACGTCACCAAGCGATACCCAGTACCAGGTCCATCACTCCCCTACCATAACACTCTATTATGGTATAGCAAGACATATTCAACATATGTTGAATGTACAGCGGTATCCGATCCCCGCACACCTTTCCGCTTTGCCTCGCGCGCCAGCGCCTCGCTACCCCTCCACGAGTTTGCTTATTTCTTATAAGTGATTCGATCCATTTGGTTCTAGTTTTTGTGCCTGACCGGGGAACTAACATATCGAAAGCAGCGGCGGAATCGTCTTCTGAAGAACTGTCTATTAAGTTCATTAACAATGTACTTGTTGAATTCATCATTACTGTTAGTATTTTGAAATAAGAACACCCTTAATTACAAAATACGTGCGAACAATAGGACGACCATCAATTAATGAAGGCAAAATATATATTTCTCAGTGTGTGGTAGCTTGCTATAATATTTATTATAGTACGGTATATTAATATATATTATAGCTAAGTCTGTGACGGGCTTTACCCAGCCGCTACCAGCAATCTGCCTTACGTCCGTCCAGTAGTCCGTCGGCTGGTGTCCTACCCTCTGTTTGGCAATATTTCGCTAACAGATCCAAACATCAAATCGCTGTATATTCTAGAGGATTATTCCACCAACTAGCATGGGTAGTCTTGCCCCAGAGTATGGAGCATTTATTTACGTGAATATTGTACCATAAGTGTAAAATTAATCCACAGCGATACAAAATTATAACTGAGCACTACCTATCAAACATGTTCTAGCATTCTCGTATAATTGGAGTTAACAGGTTCAGTCTGGCGTTCAGTCAATTCCATCAGTGCGGTTGGACTGACAGCAGACTGATTGTCTGTTCAGTGGACTGATGGACCAGACTGACGGATATTCGAATATTTTGATGCTTCATCAGTCTGGTATGAAACCGAGCTTGATTAAGGTCACGGACTGAACTGACGCCAGACTAAAGGTATAAACTCCGTCTTCACCACACTTTCAATATCCTCCACAAACACATCACACTCTGGTGCTTCAGCGAGCAGATCTAATCTGTGGCAGGGGAGTGCTGGACCTGGTAGGTACTGGTTGGTGCGGGCACCGATTTCGGCGAATGGGTTGTGCCTCAAGTAACACAAATAATTTAATTCTGCAACAGCTCTGGCGCTGCGGGATGTCCAGCCCCATCGCCGATACGTAACAAAGTGAAGGCACCCAAGCTCACCCCCGCAGCTTCGGAAAATTGGGAAAACCTGACGTTTTTGGCGGAAATTGATTAAAGTCCTTGGCTTTTGATTCAAGGTTGTACTCTGTAGGTTCTGAAAGTTGTTAAGATAAGATACTGTTGATGTCCTTAATAAAATAAAATAAATAAAATAAGAATATTCTCTATTGTACACTAGAGCACATATTATAAAGCATGTAAAGATACAAAGTACAATTGGCGGCCATATTGCTAAAAGCAATTTCTTCCAGACAACCTTACGGCGGAAAGTTATTACATTAGTTATAGTTGTTACAGATATTTAGATTTCTTACTATCACTTTTAGATAAAAACGTATTATGAAACAGGTTGTAATTTTTTTCCATTGGTGGCACTACTTAGCTCCTTAAGGAACGAAATTTAGGACGGAGGTAAACCATGGATTATTAAGCGGTAAGGGCATTTCATATTAAT